>CM050415.1:38380866-38533366 GCA_027564155.1 Gymnocypris eckloni scoliostomus
TAAAGCTAACTGAAAAAAAAAGACAAACTTATCTAGCTGTTGACATTTCTCCTTGTCATTTATTTTAAATTTATGTTTTAAAATAGCAAAAAAAAAAGTGAACAGCAGAAAAAAAATCTAAAATGTTATCAAACATTAAAATGAAATTGGAAAATATGAATATATTAATCATAAATAATAATATTAATAAGTAACATTTATTAATATTATTATTTATGATTAATAAATAATAATATTAATAAATAACATTTAGGTATTAATTAATTTAGTATTATGGAATAAAACTAAAACTATTTATGAAATAAAATTTACTATTTAAAAATGGACCTTAAAGAACTAAAAATGGAACTAAAATAAATAAATAAAACTATCATGAAAACAAAAAATATAAACAAAATAATAGAAAATACTGATGAATTTCATTAAAAAAAACAAGCTGAAAACTAATAATTACAGTAATTTCATAATGGCATGAATATGGCATTATTATAGTGACTTCGTCACGTTTTATATTATAAGTTTGTCTGGCTGCACCCAGCCTATAGCTGTGTTGTTCATCCGTCTGTGTGTCTGTTGTGCTTCCCTTTAGACGTGACTTCTGACGGAGAGAAACCGAGATTGTGTCTGTTATACTTTTCGTTATCCTCGTTTCTCTGGTTTCATTCTGACTCAGCTTTCACGGGCTGAAAATTCATAAATTCATATTTCACTCTTGATAACTTTCCAAAGACCCCAGAGTCATTAGACATTTCCCCTGCATTCCCTCTTCCTCTCTCTCTTTTTTGTATTCAATTCTAATTCTCCTCCTCTTCTACCCATCAGGCCGCAGTGGCTTTCATCCGAGGCTGATGAAGAAGACCGTCTACGATGCTTTGAAGGGGCTCTGGTTTCTCCTTCACCACCGTAAACACGGCTTTCCAGAAACGCTCTGAGTGCAGACTAATAATCGGCGTTCCTCTTGACTTTCACCAGCTGTGGAGCTGATCCTTCATCCCGGTTCATAGTGACGTGCCCTCTATTTTGATGTGTCAGGCTAATACATGAGGCCCATTTGTCTTAGTTAATTAGGGCAGAGCGGATAATTCTCCGGTGTCTGTACTGTTTTCACCTCTCCTCCTTTTCTGTTTAAAACGGTCTTGAGTGTTTCATAATTCACGCCTCAGGAGAACCGAACTCTGAGCGCAGAGTCGAATCAAAAGCTTTTTCTACCTCTTCTATTTCCATTCATCTGCTCCGGCTTTACTCTCGATGACTGGTGCGTTCTGAAGAGAGAGAGACGATAGAAAAAACATTACATCCAGAAACATTCTCTATGTACGGTCTCATTATAAATGTATGCATTTTTACATTACTATGGTGTTAAAAAAACTCAGTAGGTTGAAATTTCCTGCTGGATCATTGTTCAGGTAGTTAGTTGTAAATATACAGACAATATAACTACAACTAGTTTGCTAACCATGGATGGTTAAAAGAATAGTTCACCTTAAATGAAAATCAGGCCATCCAGGAGTTTGTTTCTTTATCAGAACAGATTTGGAGAAATGTAGCATTACATCACTTGCTCAGTAATGGATGCTCTGCAGTGAATGGGTGCCGTCAGAATGAGAGTTCAAACAGCTGATAAAATACCACAATAATCCACACCGCTCCAGTCCATCAGTTAATGTCTTGTGAAGAGAAAAGCTGTGTGTTTATTAGAAACAAATCCATCATTGAGACGTTTTTAAAATGCGAGTCCATAATCCATAATAACGCTTCTTGCAGTGAACAAGTTGTCTTATCTGAATCAGGAGAGAAATCTGCCTAGATCAAGCACCATTTACAAGCCAACAGTCCAAAGCAAATATGTGGGTGGATTTTGATGTGAGAGACAACAGAGGATGGTCTTTTTCACTGGAAAAGTATAATTACAGATTATGGACTATTTTATATTTTAGTCAAAAGCAACATTTAAAGTTAAAGCACCTTAATGATTCATTTGTTTCTCACAAACACACAGCTTTTCTCTTCACAAGACATTAACTGATGGACTGGAGTCGTGTGGATTATTGTGATGTTTTTATCAGCTGTTTGGACTCTCATTCTGACGGCACCCATTCACTGCAGATCGAGGACCTATTGGTGAACAAGTGATGTAATGCTACATTTCTCCAAATTTGATGGACAAAACAAATTCATCTACATTTTGGATGGCATGAGGGTGAGTATATTTTCAGCTAATTTTCATTTTTGGCTTCCTTTAAAGAACATCTTGTCACTTTAAAGAACCTTCGGAATGGAAGGTTTTCTGAATATTAAAGGTTCTTCGTGGAGCCTTTAAAGCACTTAGGAGTGCAGAGCTTGTACACTGGAAGCATTTGCATTCATAGACTTAAAGTATGTTTCTGGATTTAGGTGTGCGGTAATTTAAACTGTGATTGGTAATCAGTGAACTGTTTGTTCACACAGTGTTTTTAATTAAAGGTAGTTGTTCTGCCTGTCACAAGATTCAACACGCCACATATCTCCCTCAAAATAAGCAGAATTAACTCTGAACCACTGCTCTATAGAACTGTGTACTGAATACATAATGAAAGAGAATCCTAATTATTTCGTTTTCAATTATTTAATAATACATGGAAACTGTAAGCTACACTAAATTGGATTTAGTAACTCTAAGTTTCTTGCACTGGACTGTTTTTCTAATCATTTCTAATCTAAACATAGATTAGATGTTTGACCGATGCACTGGTATCTTTTGCAGCATTTCACACGGAGTTATAAAAATAAGGCGTTTCAGTTAAAAGATGTTCAACTGTTTAATAATGCACCTCAAGGCGTTGCTTTTTTCCGTTCCATCGAGCTTCGTGATGCATCTTGTGTTTTTAATAGCAAAAAAAACACTTTCTGTGTGAACGGCTTTGACCTCCACAGGAAAATTGTTGCAGATAGCGTCACGGACAGGCGATTTTACAAGGTTTGCTAGCAAGGAAGCGGGAAGTAAATTGTGAAAACTGTGAATGCAGACAAAGAAGTGGCATATACTTCAGCCTAGGATACAAAACATCCAGTTACAGAAACAAACCACCATGTTAAGACTGTGCTTTAAAATCTAATCTGATCAACTAGCAGTTAGCCAAGGCAGGTGACTAACATTTAAGTCTAGTCTAAATAGTTTATGCAACCATTGCCCATGCAAAGTTTAAGGACTAAAAATGTGGGACATCTATTGGGCTAGTTAGTCAGTCAATAAGCATAAGTGCAGTAAATGATAAAACCATTTGTGATACAAACCAGTGTGTTTAAAATAATAAGAAATTAAAATAGTATGATAATAAAATCCCTGTTTGCTATTTAATTTCTTCAGCTAAAACAACTAGACACTGGAGACGTTCAAGTAAACACTGCCTGCTCCCTAATAAACATAGGTTGCTTTTATTTGAAAATCTTGCCCTTTGTCACAGATTTTGAATCCCATGTGCCACATTTTGATGCATCCAGCAGGTTGGTGGGTAAATTGCATTCATTTCTTTTTTGGGTGAGCTATTCCAACTTCTGAATGGATAATCTCAGATGATGTCAAATTACCTTGAGACTTGTCTTAGCTATCTGGGTTTGCAATGGTCCAAGATTGGAAAGCCGGTCTGAGTGAGTACATGAGATGTTTTAATCAGGTTTTTTTTCATTCTGTCATGTAGAGTTAAAAATAAAACAAAATAAACCATGTTGATTCCAGGTTTTGCTGTAAAACTATTGTTGATTTGGATGTGATTTAGTTCTGTTTTTCATTGTTATTTTAGTATCATTTATATACAATTACAGAACTTATTAATATTTTATATGTGCAGTTTTAAATTGTTTTAATTTATTCATATTTTATTATATATTATATAAGTTTTGTTTTGGTTTCTAATAAATGTGTTACTATTTTTGTGTATTTTTATATTTCTGTTTAACTTTAATTTAACGATTTCAGTTTTAGTTTGATTAATTTTAGTAGGCCTGATTCATCTCAGTTATTTGTCAAGGCCTAAATTTTTTTAAACTAAGATTTATATTCTATATGTCAGTTTTATTTTAATGAATGAATATGTTTTTAATAGATTTAGCTCTGGTTAAAATTAACAACACTGCTGTTTTTATGTTCTGATATAATTTGGATGTCAACAGGACAAGTTCATTTTAAGCGAGAGATTAAAAGCTTGTGTCATTTAGCAGAAGTGAGAAAGACAGATGCAGCAATACAGAGAGTCAAGAAGTGTGTGTGTGTGTGTGTGTGTGTGTGTGTGTGCGTGTGTGCGTGTGTGTGTGAGTGTGTGTGTGTGTGTGAGTGAGTGAGTGAGTGCGTGTGTGTGTGTGTGTGTGTGTGGCGTGCGTGCGTGTGCGCGTGTGTGAGAGAAATGGCGGGGTCTTAATGCCTGATTGGGCTGATAAGAGGAAGTACTGCGCTTGCACTTTTGATAAATTGCTTTGATGAGAGATATACCAAATGAGCAGCAGAGGAGCTATTAAAAAGAGAGAGAGGGATGGGAAGGTGGAGAACGGATGGCTTTAGGAAGATTTAATGTCATCGCTGACCTACAACATCTCATGAGCAACTCCTTCTCGAGGGTCAAATGGCCACAAAACACCAGGATAAAGATACAGAGACAGAGATCAGACTGATATCTGATCAACACTGTACTCTCGTTTTACAGGAAACCAGCCCATAGAAACATAACACTATAAATGAAAGCATATCAGACATCTGTTTTGTTTGTTTAAATACAGTATCATATGCACCATCTAATATCTGGTTTCTTTCATTTGATTTTGCAGTGAAATGTGACCAGGACATGTTTTGGTGATGCTCTTTGACGCACTGATATTCCAAGAAACGGTGTCGGCTCAACATTTGCACACTGCAGATATCTTTCCTTGTGGGACGAGAACTGCTTTGCTCCCTTGATCTCTGTTTCGGTCTCTCTGTCCCTTCGCCTGCCTCCTCTAGTGTCCAGATCAGTGACATTTAGACAGAAATGGTAATTGATTCATGTAGCGAACGATCCTCTGGTTTGGCAGGCCATCTGCGGCAGGGTTTCTGAATATGATTTCGCACGCTCTGGTTATTCGATGAGTTTGCTTTTGCTCAAACTTTAGGTAAGAGGTTTGAACTAACTTCTAATCCCTAATATTAAACATCAGCATGCAGCTTGTTGGGAGAGAATACGTCTGACCAAATCCCACAAACTTTCATTGACCGAGGGACCTGAGCCATATCTAGAGACCTGAATGTCACAGAGACTTGGACCAGAAAGCAACCAACTAGCAAATGCACATAGCATGACATTGCATCATGGTGTTGTTTTGGCCATGTTTTGTACTGGCAAGTACCTCAAAATATCTACATTTACATGTTAGAATTGGAGCTTTGGCACTGTTCTGATCTTGTAATGCATATTAGTCATATTATTTGTGTAGCATTGATGGATACTTCTCCTGAGAAGTTTGTGATAGGATGTCATAATTATGATATGATTGTGTTTGGAGCAAGATGACAATGTACATTAAGTTCAACAAGACTTTTAAACTAATGAATTAAGAATGCACGTTAAATGCTTTTGCACTGTGAAACAGCCAATCAGATCAGAGCTCAACATTGAGCCACACTGTGAAACAGCCAATCAGAGCAGAGCTCAACATTATTTTTCCTGACCCTTCCAAATAAGGTAATAACAGACCATTTAATTCTAGGGAGAAATCCTAGGGTTGTAAATGCAGATGTAAAACAGTTTCTGGAGAATCTTTGCCCTTACTTAAGCCACACATATGTAGATATCAGAAAACTAGTTAAAATATTGTAACAATGCATTCTATGGCACCTTTAATACAGACTCTGCATCCGTTGCATCCACCATGTTTTCTTACTGACACGCCCCCATTTCGAAAACTTGTGACGTAAGGAACATCCTGTGTAGTAATTACTACCTTGTTTTGACATTCATGTGCGTTCAAATTGTAAATACAATATTTCAGAACACACCAATAGTGTGTATAATGTGCATGAAATACCCAGATAATATTTTTTTTAGATTTAGGCTACTACCAAGTTGTGCCAGAGCATACCCTCATTTGGTATTAATAACTACTCTCAGGATTTACTGAAGACACGCAGTGGGAAATTAGCGCTGAAAAGGCATGGACACCGTTATTTTTGTGACTCGCCATATTGAATATGCATTTGTAGGAGTTTCCCTTTCGATCTGTACATTTATGGAGAGTATTTAAACGAATCACATAATGCAATTTACAAAGATTTGCGCTCGTCAATTCACTGGTATTTGGTGGAATTATTTAACACCCAAAAAAGCATGTCATAAAACAGGCGGAAATTTGCCCACAGAATTGTCCCCTCCCATCGGTGCTTTTCTGGAGTTTCTCTCTAACGCTAATTTGCCCTGTTCAATAAATCTGGCCCTTAATGTTAAAATGTGCAGTATGCAACACAGCATACTGCATTGAATACTGTATCCCAGAATGCAATTCACCTGACTTTGCATTTACATTGACAAATTAACCTGAAATAATTTCATACAATTTCTGTCTTGATGAATTTGATTGGACTTGCAACATTTTTACACAATATTAGATTGAAAACACACAATTGTACAGTATTTCTGATCGAAATTGGAGACCATTTGCTGAAGAAAACATGATTGTATTTGATATAATATATAGTGCAACAGTTTGGGTTCTTAAATGTGAAACTCCCATTAATTTTGTCCAAAGGGAATCTTTAATCATAACTTAAACATTCTAAAAAAGCTTAACTTAAAAATAACTTTTAAAAGCTACAAGGTTGTTCATTTCAGGATATATGCTCTTGGTGAAGCTATCGGTCTGCATTATTTTAACTCATTTTTATGTATCAGCACACTTCCTGGTGAAAAATTTACATTGCATGTTTCTCTACAAATCAGAGAACTGAAATGACCAAATCACACCAAAAGCACTGACAACAACACAATACATGTAATTCTTCTTAAATGTTCTTTAAATATTTGTATATATGCATTTTTTTTATAAACTCGTAACATTTTATTCCTATAAATATAATAGCCATCTTTAAATCAATAGCTTTATTCATTTTAATTCACTACATAGCATTTCCCATACTCATTTTTAAGTAGCTGGTAATATACAGTATATACTGCATAGTGATCCAATCTGAGTCTGAGGTGTACAAGATGTGAGGCATTTTTGAAGTTGTTCTTGTGTCAGTTTCCACTGCTCGTTTTCTGTCTAAACGCTCTTGTATCCGTGTCTCAGGGGATGCTGGGTCAGAGATCCCAGATCTGTAGAGCTGCATTAAACTTCTTTGAATCCACCACTGTGATCTTCCTTTAGACCACACGCATGCACGCTGTGTTTCTGAGCGCTGCTGAGCAGGAACGTGATGATAAGGCCATGCTAATTTTCCCTCGTCTTATCTCATAAGGACTCTGCGGTGGATCCGGCTCATTGCTGTTACAAGATACCGAGCAACATGTGTCCACATTTGATCTCTCGACAGATGTGAGTAAGCGTGTGCGTCTTTGATAAAACTGCAGGATCTACTGTACGCAAGTACGCTAATGCAAATGGAGGGTGTTCAGGCCTGTAGAGGGAAAACCGAAGCCTCGATTTGCATTCAGCTTTCAGAAAAGGCTATATTAGAGTCTTAGTTTGATGCTTAATTAGTTGTTTGTCATATCAACTGATGCTTTTATCCACAGCGACTCAAAACTTCACTGACGACTGCACCGGTTCCTCTGAGGACATCTGCAGTCTTCCTCAAATGCACGATGACGCTAGCATGCAGGAAAGACAAAATAAATGAGATCTCTTTAATATTTCAATCATTTCTTCTAGACGGCGATACAATTACAGTACATGGATCTGCTTCTCAGATGTTTCTCCTGAGAAAATTAGACATACCACAGGGATCACCTGGGACTTCAAAAGATGTTTAATACTGGCTCAGACTCTGCTCAGAGATCTCAAAATGAACTCATCAAATATGAACATTTCTCATCAAACTCTCCCAAGATCAGTTGATCTGAGCTGCTCCACATTCAAATTATAGCTTTTTATCCTTAATATATAATAATTGTTCACTCATTTACAGTTGGAAAAAAATATTTGATCCCCTGCTGATTTTGTATGTTTGGCTACTGACAAAGAAATAATCGGTCTATAGTTTTAATGGTAGGTTTATTTGAACAGTGAGAGACCGAATAACAACAAAAATCCAGAAAAATTCACCAAAAAAGTGATTTGCATTTTAATGAGTGAAATAAGTATTTGATCCCCTATCAATCATCAAGACTGAAGCGTAGTAATCAAGGAGCTTTGCTGCCGTACCATGGGTGCAGCACGCGCAATGATATTACGCAGCACCTGAAAGTAGTCCCCAGCTAGGTAACTAGTTATGTTATAGCAGGGGACTACTTTCAGGTGCTGCGTAATATCATTGTGCCTGCTGTACTCATGGTACGGCAGCAAAGCTCCTTTTATCATTACGCCGGAATGAGAGAATAGTTCCTAGCCATATCGGCCTAGAAAATAAAATCACAACTTTTCATTTTCTGTGGGTCTTAGTACACGATGCAACTACAGAAGGGTCATGCTCTACATAGGAACATTATCTAAAGTCTTTGGTCATTTTTGAGCGAGATGCTAACTGTCTAATCCGATTCAATGATCTATGCTAAGCTAAGCTAAAAGTGCTCCCGCCAGACCCGGAGATCGGCTGAACTCAACCGTTTAACTCTAGGGGAGTTGAAAATTTGCCTATTTTCAAATAAAAATGGAGTGTTCTTTTAATGAGCAGCAAATTAGGAGTTTATTGAGGCAAAAGACTTAATGCTTTATTATTAGCAAGAATTGGAACTAAAAATAAAGTCTAACCGATACTTTATTATGGATTACATGATTACTAATTATTCACACAATGGCATCAAATTATTCATCATTTATTGATGTTCCCCAATAATTTTTTTGTTATTGTTTATTTTTTAAATGTCATGCAGGGATTCCTGGACTTTTTCATCAGTCAAACCACTTTGACTTGAAATATTTACTTGAAGTTCCCCTGAGACGAAAAGTATCATAATATTTCATTATTTAATTTAATAACACATTTGCATGTTCCCCAATGTCATACTTGTTATGAATCTGGTTCCCACTCACTCAAACTGCACATCACCCATGGACTACATTTCCCATCATGCACTGCACTCACACATTCCCGTCCACCATTACACCAATCACACAGCTGTCACCATTCACTCATCAACTCTGATTGCCTCACCACACCTGCACCTCATTCTCTCACTCACATAAAAGCAGCACACAAACTCTCACCCAGTGCGAAGTCTTGTTTTGCCCTGGCTACATTTCTGAGCGTTCTTCCCCGTATCTGTTATCTCTGTGTGTGACCCCGGACTGCCCGACCTTCGATCTCTGAACCTGTGCCTGCGACCTCGACCCCTGCCTGGTATTGTTTACGTCTCTGCTTTGCCTCTGATATTCCTGTTTTTGCCTGTTGACCATTGCCTGTCTGATTCTGCCCCCGCTTAATAAATATTGGTGCAATTGGATCCGCACGCCTCAGACCTCTTCCTTACAGAAGACTTCGCCACACAAGGATCCAGCACCTTTCAGGTCAACATCTCTAGGTATGGATACAAGAGTATTGTTTGCCCTTAAGCAAGGCCCACGATCACTGGAGCACCATATTAGGGAGTTTTCAGCCTGTGCTCAGGATTCAGACTTACCGGACATTATTTTGATTGACATTTTTTGTGATGGCATTAATCAGCCTCTGCAAACTCAGCTCAGACGCGAGGGTCCGCGCTCATCACTGAGTTGTTTTTTGGAGTTTGCGTTGACTATTGGCTCACTATTCACTGTGGGTGTAGCGGAGGAGGATCACAACACTGCACCTTGTCACAAAATGGCCGCCGATCCTGAGTCTCAGAACAGTCCTGCCAAGCCTGAATCTGCTCTCACCAGGCCTGCCAAGCCGGAGTCCCCGGTCAGGATGGCTACCATGCCCGTGGATGCACCTCTTTGGTCAGGATTGATGGCTAGTGTGTTGGACCCACCACTGGTGTCGGTGCGAGCAGCTAGGATCTCCAAGCCCGCTCCGATCCAGGAGTCCGCTCCAGAGCCCGCTCCGTCCCAGGAGCTCGCAGAGTCCGCTCCAGAGCCCGCTCCGTCCCAGGAGCTCGCAGAGTCCGCTCCAGAGCCCGCTCCGTCCCAGGAGCTCGCAGAGTTCGCTCAGAGCCCGCTCCGTCCCAGGAGCTCGCAGAGTCCGCTCAGAGCCCGCTCCGTCCCAGGAGCTCGCAGAGTCCGCTCAGAGCCGCTCCGTCCCAGGAGCTCGCAGAGTCCGCTCCAGAGCCCGCTCCGTCCCAGGAGCTCGCAGAGTCCGCTCCAGAGCCCGCTCCGTCCCAGGAGCTCGCAGAGTCCGCTCCAGAGGCCGCTCCGATCCAGGAGCTCGCAGAGTCCGCTCCAGAGGCCGCTCCGATCCAGGAGCTCGCAGAGTTCGCTCCAGAGGCCGCTCCGATCCAGGAGCTCACAGAGTTCGCTCCGATCCAGGAGCTCACAGAGTCCAGCTCTCCTTCGTCTCCGCTGGTCCCGCCCAGCTCTCCTTCGTCGCCGCTGGTCCCGCCCAGCTCTCCTTCGTCTCCGCTGGTCCCGCCCAGCTCTCCTTCGTCGCCGCTGGTCCCGCCCAGCTCTCCTTCGTCTCCGCTGGTCCCGCCCAGCTCGCCTTCGCCGCTGGTCCCGCCCAGCTCTCCTTCGTCTCCGCTGGTCCCGCCCAGCTCATCGATGCCTCCGCTGGTTCTGTCCAGTTCTACCGAGTGCCCAAGAGAGTCAAAGCCGCTCGAGCGCCACCGAGATTCAGCGCTTCCAGAGTGCCCCCTCGAGGTAGTGGAGTTCACCAAGAACTTTCATGGAGGGAGCTCCCCTCCATTGCTCACGGAGACCCCGGACCCGCCATGGCCCATGAGGTCCCCTGATCCATCATGGCTGCCCGAGGCCCCGGATCTACCATGGCCGCTTAAACTCCCTGCCTCGGTTCCTGAAACCAAATGTGCTCTCTCTGCCTCTTGTGTCTCCGTTTCCTCTAGGTCCCAGTCTCGGCCAGGGATCTCTGCTCCGCCCTGGAGGGCACCTGCTCCGTTGTGGAGGCCTCCAGTCTCGTCTGCTCCGCCCTGGAGGGCGCCTGTCTCGTCTGCTCCGCCCTGGTGGGCGTCTGTCTCGTCTGCTCCGCCCTGGTGGGCGTCTGTCTCGTCTGCTCCGCCCTGGTGGGCGTCTGTCTCGTCTGCTCCGCCCTGGTGGGCGCCTGTCTCGTCTGCTCCGCCCTGGTGGGCGCCTGTCACGTCTGCTCCGCCCTGGTGGGCGCCTGTCACGTCTGCTCCGCCCTGGTGGGCGCCTGTCACGTCTGCTCCGCCCTGGAGGGCGCCTGTCACGTCTGCTCCGCCCTGGAGGGCGCCTGTCTCGTCTGCTCCGCCCTGGTGGGCGCCTGACCTGCCAGAGTCACTCCACGTCTCCGCCGACCTGCCAGAGTCACTCCACGTCTCCGTCGACCTGCCAGAGTCACTCCACGTCTCCGCCGACCTGCCAGAGTCACTCCACGTCTCCGCCGACCTGCCAGAGTCACTCCACGTCTCCGTCGACCTGCCAGAGTCACTCCACGCCTCCGCCGACCTGCCAGAGTCACCCACGTCTCCGTCGACCTGCCAGAGTCACTCCACGCCTCCGTCGACCTGCCAGAGTCACTCCACGCCTCCGCCGACCTGCCAGAGTCACTCCACGCCTCCGTCGACCTGCCAGAGTCACTCCACGTCTCCGCCGACCTGCCAGAGTCACTCCACGTCTCCGTCGACCTGCCAGAGTCACTCCACGTCTCCGTCGACCTGCCAGAGTCACTCCACGTCTCCGTCGACCTGCCAGAGTCACTCCACGTCTCCGTCGACCTGCCAGAGTCACTCACGTCTCCGTCGACCTGCCAGAGTCACTCCACGTCTCCGTCGACCTGCCAGAGTCACTCCACGTCCCGTCGACCTGCCAGAGTCACCCCACGTCTCCGTCGACCTGCCAGAGTCACCCCACGTCTCCGTCGACCTGCCAGAGTCACCCCGTCTCCGTCGACCTGCCAGAGTCACGTCTCCGTCGACCTGCCAGAGTCACCCCGTCTCCGTCGACCTGCCAGAGTCACCCCGTCTCCGTCGACCTGCCAGAGTCACCCCACGTCTCCGTCGACCTGCCAGAGTCACCCCACGTCTCCGTCGACCTGCCAGAGTCACCCCACGTCTCCGTCGACCTGCCAGAGTCACCCCACGTCTCCGCCGACCTGCCAGAGTCACCCCACGTCTCCGTCGACCTGCCAGAGTCACCCCACGTCTCCGTCGACCTGCCAGAGTCACCCCACGTCTCCGTCGACCTGCCAGAGTCACCCCACGTCTCCGTCGACCTGCCAGAGTCACCCACGTCTCCGTCGACCTGCCAGAGTCACCTCACGCCTCCGCTGACCTGCCAGAGTCACCTCACGTCCCTGCTGTCTCGTCCGCCCTGCCCTGGTGGGCTCCTGTTTCATTGGCCCCACATGGACCTGGCCTCCGTCCCTCCCGGTTCCACCTCCGCTCCACCGCCTCCTGGATTCTGCTTTGTGTAAGCGTCTGGAAGCCGCTCCTAGGTGGGGGGCTCTGTTATGAATCTGGTTCCCACTCAAACTGCACATCACCCATGGACTACATTTCCCATCATGCACTGCACTCACATTCCGTCCACCATTACACCAATCACACAGCTGTCACCATTCACTCATCAACTCTGATTGCCTCACCACACCTGCACCTCATTCTCTCACTCACATAAAAGCAGCACACAAACACTCACCCAGTGCGAAGTCTTGTTTTGCCCTGGCTACATTTCTGAGCGTTCTAACCCCGTATCTGTTATCTCTGTGTGTGACCCCGGACTGCCCGACCTTCGATCTCTGAACCTGTGCCTGCGACCTCGACCCCTGCCTGGTATTGTTTACGTCTCTGCTTTGCCTCTGATATTCCTGTTTTTGCCTGTTGACCATTGCCTGTCTGATTCTGCCCCCGCTTAATAAATATTGGTGCAATTGGATCCGCACGCCTCAGACCTCTTCCTTACAATACTTTTTAATAACAATAATCCCATTTAAATCTATTTACAAGTTATGTCAAAAGTAATCTAAAAGTAATCTTTGACCTCTCTTACATGAAGCTATAGGATGCAAACTATCCACCAAATTGTAATGTAATGGAAAACATTCTCCTATATTTTGGTTCCTAGACATGGTCGTAGATTTGTATCGGTCAGTGGAATATTTCAGCCATGCTAACACTCTTAAAAATAAAGGTTATGTTTGGCTTCTGTGATTCCACAAAGAACCTTTAATGTCCATAGTAACCTTCTATTTCATAAAAGGTTCCTTATGCTTGAAAAAAGTTCTTCAAATTATTAAAACGCTTTTTATGGAAAAAAAGGTTCCTTGAAAAACTGTTCACTGAAGAGCTGAGCTCTTGTGGCTTAGTGCTTTAATTAGTAGTTATGAAATCAACAACTGAAGTCTGACACCAGCAAAGTTTGAGCTTTTGAATTAGTCAGCAAGTGTTCTCAGTTCATCCATCAAGTGACAAGCAGTTACCAATGCTGAAGTGTTTACAGTCCAGCGGTGTATGCATACTGTAGCTATAGGAGGTCCCGTGGAGGAACAGCTTGTGTGGGCTCACCATCTTCACAGCTGAATATTCCTCTGTGATTAATTACGTCTTTTCAGGGAGCTGAAATGTCTGCCTCATAATTCCTTAGCCAATGTCAGCGCTGTTACCTGTCAGGGATCTTTTTTTTTTTTTTGCTGAGGTCGCAGTACTGAGATGGGAGCAGTTAAAATCTAATGGACAATCCGTCCTCCCACTGTGCGTCTGTCTCTCTCATACATACTGATTGACAGAAAGACAGCGCTCGTTTGCAAACCTCTGGACCAAAGAGCTCATAAAATGAGACAGGTTACCTCAAACTCTTCCTGGTGTCTGCAAATTACACGTGCTCTTTACTTTTGAGACACATCCTGAAACTAGCAGTTTCGATTTACACTAAAATGGCAACTCTTTGATGTAAATTATTAATATGAATAAGAAAACCGATTTTTTTTTCTTCAAAGCTAGGGACCTAAAAAAAATAAAAATAAAAATAACATACTTTCTACAGCTGGTAATATGAACATGTTAAATTGCATATGTTCCTTTATAGAAAATAAGACTATAACATGTATTTTGCATAGAATGAATTGTATGTACTATTAATATATTTAAGCTTGCTAA
This sequence comes from Gymnocypris eckloni scoliostomus, assembly GCA_027564155.1. NCBI lineage: Eukaryota > Metazoa > Chordata > Actinopteri > Cypriniformes > Cyprinidae > Gymnocypris > Gymnocypris eckloni. The sequence goes on from CM050415.1 coordinate 38,395,227, forward strand.
ACACAGAACCTGATAAAATTATTATTAACAATCAGATTTGAAGAACAAGTTTATAACTTTTGTGAAGTTTAGGCTTATAATCAGTGTTTGTTGCTTGTACATCAGTGTCATTCATCTATCATTTCCTCTGATTTTAGGGATTACTCATCATGGGTAAGGTTAGGTTTAGGTGTGGGGAAATGGTCAAGATTAAATTTTTGGATTAAAATGTTGGTCCAGGGTCAACAATATATGTTGACCCAGAACACATCTAACTCAGTAAAATCAGGACGTGCCTTGCTAAACACCTCAGAGTTTCATGTTTACTTGTTTGATGGAGATAAAAAAACAGAGATAATCTTCATTTTACAATCTGTTCCTATCAGCACATAATCTATTATTATTCCTGACAAAACTGTTATTTGTTCTCTCTCATTAGCATCTTTCCTTGTCTATTTCACTCTTTAGACGTCTAGAATACATTGCAAGAACAGTCTGAATTTCATTTTAATGTTCTTTTCATAATGTTTTTCTCTTTGATATTTAGATTATTTTGCTGTCCAAAACATCTGAGTTCAAGACTCATCCCGATAACGATGAGTCAGGGTTTCATAATCTTTTCCTGAACTTTCCAACTTCTTAAGAAGTCTTAAATCTAGGTATTTTATATATCTGCCTGTCTTTAATTATTCTGTTATCGTAGAGTATCAAATTTCAGTTGAACTCAATGCTCTGTACAGCATATAGAATGAGTTGAGAGTCACATTTCATGATGTATCGCATGTACTGTTCCTGTGTATGTTCTTGTTGATCCAGGGATTGGGAAATGCTGACGGTCAGGGGCTTGCGCAACAGACACATCATTTTGATTTCATGGGTAGTTAATTGGTTGGATGAATCTCATGAAAACAACCAAAAAATATCCCTTTCATTTTCTACCAGATAATACAAAGAAGAAAAAAATGAAATCATATTCTGAATAATGAAATAGGCCACTTCTGTCTCATTTCTGGCATATAATGTTCACTTCTCACAATCCAATCAATTCCTGTCTTAGATTTTTCTCATATTGAAAATCCAGTTTCACTCAGAAGCGGTTGTCAGCGGCACTACATATAGACCTATATATATATATATATATATATATATAACCTTGCCCCTTAAATGGCCCCTATAGACTACTGAACTGTAATTGACCACTTTAGCCTACATGTCGGTCAGTGGGTGGTTATTGACTGAAAAAAGCTGTCACAACGCTGATATTACAGTTATATAGATTGTTCTGTATCATGCTTTTGTGTAGTGCACATACAGGGAAGATACTGTGTAATCAGATTGTTGATTGCAGGAAGAGTTATAGCCTAATATCAGATAAATATTATAAATTTGACTTTATACAGCTGATGTTACATAAGGGTACAACAGCCCTGCACTGGTTGTTTTTATATTATTTGAGTCCTTGCTCCAATAGTTGCACGCGCCATCCAGTCTTTCACAGGAATTCGCGCGGTTACGAAATTCAAAAGTTAACGGTCACAACTGCCATCTTTGTTTATCGATGGATGTGGGTGGGTCATCTTCGTGGATGTTTATTGTGAGATCAAATGTATGTGTTCAAGATTTTTTTATATATATTTGACACAGTTGATCATGTTCGTAAGAGTAACCACACGATTTTATAATTTATAGACTGAAAATAGAGAGAAGTCGAGAAATTACCGCAGAACTACCCGATGATGCTGCTTTTAAACACTAGTTTGCACTGAAACCTGTAAATCTTAAGATAATCAAAGTATAGTTTTGTGTTTTTGGAACACGTCTCGTTTGTTTAAAGCTGTCCATGACACTAATGCAGTTGTAGGAGAGGTCGTGAAGGTGGTTAAGACGGGTTTGTAATTACCTGACTTGTAGAAGAACAACGTTCGAGAGAGAGAGAGAGGGAGAGAGCGCGCGCGAGAGAGCGCGGGATCGATGGAGGCGGGTCACAGCGGAGCGGAGGAGCATCTCTCTTTCAGCTCTGTTCGTTTCAGAGGCGCATTGGTGGACATCCTCGGAGTCGCGCGCACTGGACTCGTAAGTTCTGTCCATTTTTGCATTGTTAAATTCACTTTTTTAGCTTCTTCGTGTATGAATGTCGGATGTCAGAGGTAACATGAGTGGATTGTAATGTAATATGTGAGTATTTATTTGCTTTACTATACTGTAAAAGTGAAAATGTGCATGCGTTACCTTAAGGGGAATGTGTAACTGACATGGCTTTTTTTTCACAAAATGACTTTTGCTGGTGTCATCCAACGTAGTCCTTGATAAAGATTTTTAAAACCTGTTCATTTGAACGTTACCACGTGAAACGCGTTTAGGTTTACTTGACGGAAATCTACGCTTTTACATAGCAAGTTATTTGTTGTATTGAATGTCAGTACTGCTATATGTTTAATTGTTTTTATTAATTTAATGTCAATTTAAATGTATTTGTTCATTCTTGAATATGAATGTGTAAACTCTGATGACTTGTAAAGAGATTTTGATTTATTTTAATATATCTATATTTTATGCACTATATGAAAAGATTCACACCAATATATTCAGTATTCATAGCTTTTTGTAAGTAGTGTTGACAGTCTTTGTTGTACTTTAGTATGATTTTTGTTTCTGTCAAGAATGCAAAATGAATTTTACTGGAAGAAACTGAAATGGGAGATGTGTGCTGTCCATGGTGCTGAAATCATGTAGACTGCAGCCTTTCCGGGCATTAACTGAGAAGAGTTTCATTGCTTTCCCTCTCATATTTTGTTTTTCAGATAAACATAATGTATTCAGTCTTGAACAAGTAGATTTCACGTTTGAAAACCTTTTCATTCCATCCACTCAACGTGAAATGGGCATTGCGTAATTGTTGGTTTGACAATGTAAGCTCGTATGCCTTAAAGAATGAGAGTCTTAGGGAGGAGGTCCGTTGAAATGATGCTATGCGGAGATGGAGAATGGAGGACCCACACGAGTGCATGACAAGCGGGTCAGTGCCAGTTTGAAGAAATCATAAATAGAGCAGGAACCCATATAACCACCTGAAGCCATGGGGATACGACACCTCCTGCTTCTTTTAGTCTATCTAGACCCACTGTGCGTCCTGAGCGCATCCACGGCCAAGCGGAGCAAACCCCCTCCAAAGAGACCCCCCAAAGTGAAGGAGGTCAACAGCACCGTTGCTCCGACAGTGGTACCCCGACGGATCACACAAGTCCAAGCGCCCATCATCGGTGATCATGACACCTGTCTCGGCTACTACGACGTGAGCGGTCAGCTCGATAAAGAGTTCTCCTGCAACAACACCGACCACCGGTACTGCTGCGGGAGCTGCTTCCTGCGCTTCTGCTGTCCCGTGAAAGCCAAACGAGTGGATCAGATACTCTGTACCAACTACAACACGCCCGACTGGATCAAAACCCAACCACCCTCACCCGCACCCACAGGGGACACGTACGACCCAGCGCTGGACCAGACCAACACCACCGTCTATATCACCTGCGGGGTCATCACCCTCATTATCATCATGGGGATTTCTGTCAAAGTGGCCTATGACAAAGCCACCAGACCGCCTCAAGAAATGAATGTCCAGAGGTAAGCCCAAGAGATGTCTTTGGAAATGCAAGCTTTAAGTTAATGCACAGTGTGTGATTTCATGATTAGATAGCAGTGATGTGGCCTGGTTCAACCACCCCAGGGCTGGTAACCAAGGTTTTTACAATGCAAAAATGTGCAGTTTTACATTAAAAGGATACTTCACCCAATATTTAAACCATCATTTACTTACCAACCCAAACCTGTATAGATTCTTTCTTCTGTGTTACTTTCAATTGGGTCCATTTTTGTTTGGACCCCGGTGTTATTCAAAATATATATTTTTATTGCGTTGCTTAGAAGAAAGAAAGTCATAGAGGTTTGGAACGACATGAGGGTGACTAAATAATGACATAATTTTCATTTTTGGGTGAACGGTCCCTTTTAAGAAGTTATTTCTACCTTAGCATACTTAGTACATGTGAGAGTGCATAAGATATTTAGGCAGATTTAAAGTGCTAAATGTGGCATATAGATAACCATCAACAGAAAGGTGTTTTCATATCACCACTGTGCTTCAAGATACTCGAGGAGAACCGAACCTGTACTGTTAGTCATTTTGAATGAAAGTGTTTGCCCAAATTATATTAACCCATTAACTCCCAATTACATGATCAAAATGGGAAATTATGAGGATATAGCCGTCAAAAATACGAAAAGGGTGTATTTTTTTATTATAATTTCAAATCAAGTTATTCAGCTAAACTTGGGGAAATTCAGATAAACACAATATGTTTTAGAAACACTTTACTTCTTATACAACAAAAGTGTTTGAAGAGCACAGACTGTGTATAAAATAAGAGTGATTTGTAATTTTAAGTGAATGAGACTGAATGAGAAAACAAGAATTGAATGAGACCTTGTAACACATTTAATTTCATACGTACAGTACATTAACTAGACCGTAAGTGAAAGCTTTTGCGGTCTTGATCACAAAAGAAGCGCTGGGTTCTGGGTTAAGATGGAATATTAATAGTTAATTGAATACTGTATTAAATCTAGGACTCATCTGCGTCTAGGAGGGATTGATTCTGGATTTCATTAGTCTTGTGCTGAGATAGAGGTCAGCAGGAAACCGTCGTAGTAGAAGGAACTAGGTCTTCATGGCACAGTTTGTCAATAAGACACATTTATATTACCTTGGTTTGTCAGTGTCAAAAAGGAGAAAGCTTTCTTTTGAAGGTAAAACATGCTGTCCTGGAGAGCCATGTTTTATCTCTATTGCTTATTAATAAAATTTTGCTAAAGAATTTTACTATTTTCATAGTAAAAATTACATAACACTGATTTCATAGCCATTGTAGCCAGGCAAAGGCAAAGTCGTTCCTGTGCAGAGCTGTTGAGAGTATTAAAGATGGGACATTGCTCTTCTCTTATCGAACTGATCCATGTTGCAAATATGAGTCAAGCTCAGACAGTCTGATAAGAGTTTGGCTGGCACTCACAATGAGGCTTATTGGATTTGTGGAGACCGAATGACATTCTGTAAAGCCGGTTGACACTTATGAGCGGCATACTTAAAATAAACAGTCTGTTTTTATTTACTCATGGCATTCCAATGGAAATTTCTTTCTTCACTGGCGAACCAAAGCAAAGTGACCAAGGGCTGATGATGAGCCCAAAGAAAACACCATAAAAGGAGTCCATTGAGCTTAAGGCTGGAATACACTACACAACTTTTAAAATCTGACCATATTTTAAAACGATATCATACACTTATGTAAACAGTTGCATAGAAAATCTGGCTATCGTACACTACACAACTGAGGATCACACATTACCAGACTTTAAAGTCATTCTAAACACATTGAACACGGGATAAAACTATTTAGATTCTAATATCAGCTCAAGATATCAAACATGTTTGTCTGCGAGCAGTCAGTTAAGTTATAAAAAATTCAGTCTTTCCTCGCACAAAACTATCATGTCTTCAGAAGTCTTGAAATGTAGACCACAAGCCACATTAACTACTTCTATGTTGCTTGTCAGTCTCTGATCACTATGAGTCAGTCGTTGATTACACCTGTTTATTGTGTTGATTTTTACATTTCGAGGCCCTGAGCATTTATATATTTCCCTGAACTGATATTGAACATTTCTCAGAGGGTTTTGGAGCTAAACTCCCGTCTTAGATCTGTCTTGTTCTCCATCAATACTTGCCCCATTTTTGACAAACCATCCCTGCTGCTCACTGTCTCACGGAGACACCAGTGAAGTTTCATACTATGAGCCGAGAGGGTACAGAATGTTCCAGAACATTTATTTTAACATTTCCACCCTTTGAATCTGCTCAGCTTCATTTAGGCTGTGTGTAGAGGGTGGTAATTTGCACCAAAATACAGTTAAATATGTTATGAGTGTGTTTACCCAGGGGCTCAGATGTGTAGAGACACCGCTCCGAGCTGGAAGGCTCTTGATGTGTTTTGTGTGTTTAAAGAGCACAGGCACATGAAATGCATTTTCTCTGAGGAGAACGTCTGTATGACTAAAGATGAAACCTCGGTCAATGAGGGACAAGATCTGTCTCCCGCCTCTCTGGCTGATTCATTATGAATCGATTACGAGGATTATAGAGTTTTTGTAAGTAGTGCATTATGGCTTGGTTGTGGTTTGACCTCATGATCTACGGTTATGCATGAGACTGATGACTAAAGTATTTTAATTACCTCATACTGGGTAAAAAATTTTTAGCTCAAATGGATCATGGGTTGTAATTCATGCTAACTTATGACTCAGTTGTGCCAACAAAGAGCCCAACTACTATTGTGCTACATAATTATATTTTTCAAAGTTTATTTGGGTGAAAGGCTTATTAAAAGCAATTTAAAAATATATATATATATATTTATTTATGAAAATACGCCTACATAAAAAAAAAAATCCGGCACCATTATTTTTATGGTAATTGAGCACATTTCCCTTCCAATTCTCTTTTTTAATGAAAAAATTTCCTATTATTTTAATTATAAAGTCATTTATAATGTAAATTGTTTGACATCATTGTAGAATTTATATGGAATTTAACTAAATTGTATGTTAATTTTAATATTATATATGCATACATATTGTGTCTGAACAGGATTTTATTTGGGGAAAATGTGCTTATTGTCTTAAAACAATCAAAATCTTAACACTTACAGCTCCAAGAATAACATTTTTGGCGAAATATATATTTTTATAATTGTGAAGTGAAATATGACCTGGAATGTTCTTAATGAGATTCACACACATTCATTTGCTTACTTTCGTTTTTGGACTACTTACTCCAAGAGTTTTTTTCTTCTTCATCTTAAACACAAACATATTTGTCAATTCATTAACAAGCCTGTATCTCTTTAAACTATTTTCAGTGAATCACAGTGACGTGACATATTGAGGAGTTTCTTTGATCATAATGCCGTCTAATTGTCTGGTGCTGATGACATAATCAGGAATGTGATTGAGCAAGCAGCTGCAGTCTTGTCCGATCGCATCTTCCCCGTGTGATGAGTCTCCAACTCTCAGCTACCCAGAAACCCCTGCTGTGTCTCAGCGTGTTGTCTCTCTTTGTTTAAATATTGATGCCGCTGTGCTGTCTTAGACACCTGCTGAAATGGCCAGGGAATGATCAGCCTGTGGGAGAAAACATCAGAATCAAGAAAAGTCCTTGAGAGAAACTCAGCAGCCAGGAACAAAGGAAGAAAGAACATGACTTGGCAAAAAAAAAAACATAAATTAAAGTTCAGACCTAATGAGTGTTCGTGCCATGAATATGTAATGATATACACTATATTGCCAAAAGTATTGGGTCACCCCCTTCTAATGAAAGGTTTGACTACTTCAGTAATTTCCATGAGTACAAATCTTAATGTTTAAGCATATAATGATATTGTAGGGAATTGTGTGCTTCTAATTTTATAGCAACAGTTTGGACAGAACCCTTTTCTATTCTAACATGACAGTATCTCTGTGTATAAGACAAGAATCAAAGAGAAATGATGATTCAGTCAGTGTGGAAGAACTTGTCTGGTCTGCAGAAAGCAGCTGAACACCTCTGGTGTGACTTTAAATGCAGACCTTGAGCCAAAAATTCATCACCAAACAGCAAACACCAATTACATAAGGGATACAGTCATTTCATACACTTCAAAACTGTTGCAACAGAGGTGGAAATACAATTTTTAAGTACATGAATTATGTTTCCATCTTTGTTGACACAGTTTGTAAGTGCCTTTTTATCTTCTAAAGAAGGGATGTCCCAGTACTTTTGTCCATATAATGAATGTACACGTCATTGGTGTTTGGTGATGAGTTTTTGGCTCAAGGTCAAATTGCTTATCAGCCAATCACATGGTAGCAACTCAATGCATTTAGGCATCTAGATGTGGTGAAGACGACTAGCTGAGGTTCAAACCGAGCATCAGAACGGGTAAGAAATGGAATTTAAGTGACTTTGAACGTGGAATGGTTGTTGGTGCCAGACGGACTGATCTGAGTACTTCAGAAACTGCTGATCTTCTGGGATTTTCACACACAACCATCTCAAGGGTTTACAGAGAATGGTCCGAAAAAGATAAAATATCCAGTGAGCGGCAGTTTTGTGGACGATAATGCCTTGTTGATATAAGAGTTCAGAGGAGAATGGGCAGACTGGTTAGAGATGATAGAAAGACAACAGTAACTCAAATAACCACTCGTTACAACCAAGGTGTGCAGAATACCATCTCTGAACACACAACACGTCGAACCCTGAAGCAGATGGGCTCCAGCAGCAGAAGACCACACCGGGTGCCGCTCCTGTCAGCTAAGAACAGGACACGGAGGATACAATTCACACAGGATCACCAAAATTGGACAATAGTAGATTGGAAAAACGTTGCGTGGTCTGATGAGTCTCGATTTCTGCTGCAACATTCAGATGTGGGGTCAGAATTTGGCGTAAAGAACATGTAAGCATGGATCCATCCTCCCTTGTCTCAACAGTTCAGGCTGGTGGTGGTGGTGTAATGGTGTGGGGGATATTTACTTGGCACACTTTGGGTACTTTAGTACAAATTGAGCATTGTTTAAATACCACAGTCTACCTGAGTATTGTTGCTGACCAAGTCCATCACTTTATGACTGCAGTGTACCCATCTTCTGATGTACTTCCAGCAGGATAATGCACCATGTCACAAAGCTCAAATCATCTCAGACTGGTTCCTTGAACATGACAATGAGTTCACTTTACTCAAATGACCTCCACAGTCTCCAGATCTCAATCCAATAGAGCACCTTTGGGATGTGGTGGAACGAGAGATTCACATCATGGATGTGCAGCCGACAAATCTGCAGCAACTGCGTGATGATATCATGTCAATATGGACCAAAATCTTTGAGGAATGTTTCCAACACCTTGTTGAATCTATGCCACGAAGAATTAAGGCAGTTCTGAAGACAAAAGGTGTTCCAACCCGGTACTAGCAAGGTGTACCTAATAAAGTGGCCAGTGAGTGTATATGTTCTTCTGCCTTTTCGCATCACATATCACATTGGTCAGGCATTTATTTTCAATGGAAATATAAAAAAAGTGGAAAATAAAGTGCCCCATAGGTGTTTATCGGGTAGGATTATGGGTAACTGTAGGGAGAGCCTTATTAGCCAATAAGGCGGCATCCATTTAATAATTTTTATAAAAATGATAATTTACACTCAATACTTGATTGTTGCATACTGTTTATAATTTACTACAATATTGAAGTGACAATATCTGCCACTGTTTGCATATATAAACTACTATTTACATTTATTGGAAAGCAAATACTGCTATTTTTATTAATCTGTCTCTATTTGCACTTTGTAAATAGGGTATTGCTAAGAAAATATGCTATTTTCATTTAGTGATATTTATAAAACAGCTAGAAGTATTCGTGAGACATGAAATCATGAGCAGAACAAACTGTTCATGCAAGGTTTTACAAATGATTTGCACAGAAATGTGTTGTGCTCATGTTTCATAGATGATGTGATGTGGCTTGATGTGTGTGATTTGTGAGTTTGTGTTCTTCAAACATTATGGTCAAATATCTTTTTGTCGACTTTGATCGTAGCTTCATTTATCTGAGCTAATGCACCTTGGTTTTGGAGTGAATAAAACATGTTTGGAAAATGTTCAATCCAAAACTGAGTTGCATAAGCTCAGATCGATGAGGCCTACGATCAATCAGTTCCAAAAAGAAATACAAAACCTGTGCTAAGTGAGAGAACATTAAACCCAAGATTAGGTAATAAAGGATAATTTTTTATTTTTTGTGGTAGGCCAGTCATTTTTGACTGGAAACAGTCAGAAGGCGGGAAACATAATCATAAAAAGTACAAAAATTATCAAATTTGTTGTATAATGTGTGTTGGTATAACATGTAATCATCTTCAGGGAAAAATAAAATCCTCTCTGGCTCAAAATGATCCAAACTCAAATAAAATAAAAAAGTGAATATTCACTTTGTATTATTCTTACCTATATATAAAACTAACCTTTTAAAGATTCAATCTGAAACGTCATGCAACAGTGCTAGGAGGCCATACTGAATCCTCTCCATCCGCTTTAGCAGTTGTTGAAAAGATTTGAGTTGGTTTTCACATCCTGCACTTTTAGCACCAAGTGACTTCCTGAGCTCTATAAGCATATAATGATTCATTTCTGACCCGAGAGCGTTTTAAACCCTCCTCATCACTGTCACGGGGAAACTCAAACACAGCCGCGAGAGAACAGAATGCCTATTGTGTCCAGTGAAAACCACTCTGGGAGTCTTCACTCCAGCCAATCAGATTTCCTGGAGCCGGTTCGCTGGTGACACTAAAGCTTTACGCTTTATAACCTGACAGCCGTACATGAGCAGTTTGAGTGGAACACAAGATTAGCTCTGTGCCATAAAGCCGCGGTTTGAATAACAGTACATTTCACGGCTCCTCGGGCCACGCGAGGTCTGTGAGAGCGGCGGCTGAGAGGTGGAAGAGGTTAAAAGAGGTGCCGGCTGTCTTCAGCACATGTAGATTCACCGGTGACCTTCAGCGGGACAGAGAGGCCGCGCCGCGGTCTAAAAGCCTCTGCGGGTGATCCGAGCGCCTCGTATTGATCGGTCTCCTCAGGAACACGCGCCGATGCAATCCGAGCGCGCTGACGTAAGACAAGCACTTTTACCCAGACAGGCCACTCTGTCACAGCCGTTCTCCATTTCACTGCTTTGGAAATAAACTAGTCCTCTGGTTGACCCATTTTGCACATATTTGAACTGATGCTAATAAACAATAGCAAGCATCAACAGTCCAAGGTGGTTCTAAAGCAGTGGTTCTCAACTGGTTTGGCCGCGGGGCCCACGTTTTCCCATGGTCATCAACCCACTTTTTTTATACACCACACACACACACACACACACACACACACACACACACACACACACACACACACACACACACACACACACACACACACACACACACACACACACACACACACACACACACACACACACACACACACACACACACACACACACACACACACACACACACACACACACATATATAAACATTTTCCTGTGGCTCAGTGGTAGAGCATCGCGTTAGCAGCAAAAGGTTGTGGGTTCAATTCCCAGGGAACACATGTACTGACAAAAAATGTATAACCTGAATGTACTCTTTGGATAAAAGCATCTGCTAAATGCATATATATATATATATATATATATATATATACACAGGTACATCTCAAAAAATTATAATATGGTGAAAAAGTTCATTTTTTTCAAAAAAATTATTTCTTATTTCAAAAAGTGAAACTTTCATATATATTATATTCATTACATGTAAAGTAAAACACTTGAAAAGTTATTTTTTACGAACACGGTGTAACATCTGGCATGACAGGTTAATTTGTTTTTACTGAGGTGAGAGACTTTTTATTTCATAATTTACGAAAATAACGTGTTTTAAAATAAAAGGCTTGCATCAAAAATTTTTGAATTACTACATTTAGAATTATTACTACATTTTAGAATAGAAACATTTATAATTATATATTTTTTAGTTGATGTCATTTCTTTGGCTGCACACTCCACGACCCACTCAGAACGGTTTGGTGACCCACCAGTTGAGAAACACTGTTATAAAGCATGTTCTGCTGAAATATTTGAGCCTGTTCACACCAAGAATGATAAATGTAATTATAACAATAACTATATTATCATCCACACCAATGGATACTTACGCTCTGTTTATTATAAGTCTGCTTTTTTGTTGTCTGCCGCTTTCAAATTTGAGCTCTTTAAAGTCAGGTGGATTCTAATCGGTTGTTGGTGCTTTTATCATCTTTCTAATGGAAAGAATCGTTCTGAAAGTTATTCCAACTATTTTGTTCTTGTGTGTTGTTATCGTTATACTTGTGGAGTATAACTGTTTGTAAGACTTTATAGTTATTGTTATTGTCCTTGCTGTGAATAGGCCTGACGTCACTTTGAATGAAAGAGTCTGCAAAATGTTATTTTGTCATTTCACTCGCCATTAGCATTTCTGGCAAAATTATTTTTTTCTTTCCTTGAATGCATCATTAATTGAATCATTAGTCATTTTACTTGCATTTTAAACATGTAACCAAGAGTTCGAATGAGTGAGAGAGAAATAAAAGCACATTTTTGACAAAGAACCAGACTACTTTTGTGTAGCATAATTGTATTTTTAGAGGTTTATTTTGATAAACTTTACAATGCCACTGTCATATTTATCCCTACATCTTATTTATTTATTTTCCTCAAATAAAATAAAGCCATTTGTTTGTTTGTTTAATACATTTTTGTACTGTTATTTTTAAGCAAATTAAGTACATTTTCCATCCTATTTTCTTCTTTTCTCTTCAAAAATGAGATTAATTAATATAATTTAAATTATTTATAATGTTAATTGTTTTATGTCATGGTAGATTATTTTCTTTTCTTTAACAATATGTTATCCAAACAGGTTGATTTTTATTTGAGGAAAATGTGCTTAATTGTCCTAAAAATAGAGAAATCAAGAATCTTACTACTTTCAGCTCCTAGAAACAAACTTAATTTTTATTTATGCAAATGATAATTTCTTTGTAGTTCTGGAGTGAAATATGAGCTGAGCAATGAGATTCACAAACTTAATTTAATTGTCAGACTATTTGCTCCAAGAGTTTTTCTCTTCATCTTAAACACAGGCATATTTGTTGATTCATCAAACAGCCTGGATCTCTTTCAACTGTTTCCTGTCTTTTCAAGTGATGTCAAATATTGAGAAGTTTCTTTTATTGTAATGTCATCTATTTGTTTCTTGTGGTGATATAATCAGACACATGATTCTTGTCCGATCACATCGTCCTCGTGTGATAAATTAACTTGCTGTTGGCAGGTCTGGTGGCAAAAGTATTTGTTTTTAATGTCAATGCATCATTTTAAACATGTAACCAGAGTTAAAAATGACTGAGACAGTGTGTCTAATTCAAGCTGTAGTGACATCAGGTCTCTAAAGCCGCCGTATGTTTCACCATTCAACCCAATTCAGGTGCTGGAATGAGGGAAATTGGCCTTGATTTGTTGGGAATCGGTGCTTGTCCATCCCCAGAGGCTGCATCAGGGTGTTTGTGAGGATGTAATTAACTCACACTGATGTTTAGATGTGTCTTTAGAGCAAACAGGATAGCACTTAGGCCCAAATTACCGTTAGCATCGTCTTGCATATATTAACACCAGACAACTGAATGACTTCGATGAGGATCTGCAGAGACTGAGAAGGTTGTATGTGTGGCGTTTACAGATGCACAATGCTTTTATCCTATCTATCTATCTATCTATCTATCTATCTATCTATCTATCTATCTATCTATCTATCTATCTATCTATCTATCTATCTATCTTATCTTATCTATCTATCTACATATCTACATATCTATCTATCTATCTATCTATCTATCTATCTATCTATCTATCCATCTATCTATCTATCTATCCATCTATCTATCTATCTATCTATCTATCTATCTATCTATCTATCTATCTCCGTCTATCTATCTATCTATCTATCTATCTATCTATCTATCTATCTATCTATCTATCTATCTATCTATCTATCTATCTATCTATCTATCTATCTATCTATCTATCTATCTATCTATCTATCTATCTATCTATCTATGTCATTCTATCTATCTATCTATCTATCTATCTATCTATCTATCTATCTATCTATCTATTTGAGTAAGGTGTGTGTGTGTATGAAAGAGGATTTATTATTATTATTATTATTGCCATCATTTGTTATTTGCAGCTATTATAAATCACCACAAACATATTATTACATTAATAAAATAAAATAACATGTATTAACATTTCATTTAATATTCAATGAATTGTTGATTGATTTTAAATATCAAATAATGAATTTAATAATTAAATTAATTAAAAAAATACATTTATTAATTTATTTATTTGTTTGTCTTATTTATATTTGCTCATTTATAAAAAAGACATTTATAAAAGTTGCAGTAAGGCACTTAAAATGTAAACAATGCGATGCACAGAAATATGAAGCTCATTTTGTGTTTGAAAGCATATATCATGATTATCTAGTGACACAAATCTATTTTTCATCTGTAAAATTGTGAAAATCCACTGAACCACTGAATCTAAAAGTTCATCCACAGTGAAAAATTCTGGAAATGTCAATTTTACAATTTTACATATTTTTTTTTACGATGATTAATTTTAATTTACAAAAACTGTAAATTTAGCAGTATTTTGAAATGTCCCATTAGATCTGTTACAGTTTGTTAAAGAAAGAAAACTTTTACTTGTAATTTTTACTTTTTTTACAGTAATTTACCATTAAAATCATGATCAATTAAAAAAAAATCACACGTATCTATTCACGAGGGTTTAAAAACAGCAATGTGAAGTTCATACTTTTAAAGCATTTATCATGATTATTTAGTGACAATTGTTTGTTGTTGTTGATCTGTAACGTTTTTAAAATCATCTTTTTTAGTTTTTGCTGGTCATGAAAGTTACTGCTGTTTACCAGTTTTTCATGGATCATGACACTGAAGCTGAAAATCTGAATACAGAAAAGAGAGTTGCATGATTATTTCACATTATTATGACAGTATATTTAATATTAGTGTTACTGTAACCACAATGATTTTTGTTTTATTGATTGATTTCAAATGACGGATGTGTCTGCTTAGCTGGTAAAACTCGTACATGTGATGGGATGTATGAAGTGTTAGAAAATCTCTAAAGGAGCGAACGTGACATTAAAAAACTACAGTAAAAAAGCCCGCTCAAGTAGTTTAATGTAGCCAGGCCCGGTCCTGCGGTGTTTCAGCTGAAGAAGGTGGATCGGTAGAGCTGCGCTCAGAGCCTTGCAGCCAACTGGGGCAGTGAAACCAGGTCGCCCCCACGTGAGGAGAACTTCTGTTAAAAAAGGCCTTCTCCTGGAAGGGAAAGACTAATTATACTTCCTTCCAAAGTCACACTCTCTCTCTCTTTCTTTCTATCTGTCTCTGTGGCACGCTCAGAGATGTGCACCATGAGGCAGAGCAAATACGCTGACATTGACACAGTTAAGACGCCATTTCAGGCTCCTCATGTGAGGAGAGATGGCCTCCGGGTCTGATGGATCCCGCCGCATTGACGACGTGCTGACCGAACTGACAATCCGACCTGCTTTAACCTTTTTTCTGCTTCTGAATAAATGTTTATTCATCAAAGGAATCTTTAGGATGACCATGGCACTCATTTAGATTAAAAAGCCTTTGATGGCTACTGTATATAAAAAAAAAAATCTAAAACTGCTTTTAGACATTTTGGATGTGGCTATTTTATAATAAAGGTTTGTTTTGTTTTTTATATTTGAAAGAGTGCCATGGTCATCTAAAGTTTTCTTTGATGGACTTTTACAAACCCTAAACCGGAGAGCACCTTGACCCTACGGTTTTCCCAGATATGCACTCTCTGCAATTGGACTTTGCTTGCAAATGTTTATTCATGTTTATGGCGCATCATCTGGTTCTAATAGGCATCAAAGTTGTTGAAATTAATTGTGCACTAAACTCCAAGTTATTGTTGTCAAGAGTTTTTGTAGTTAACTGAAACTAAAATTAAAACTCCCAAAAAAGAATTACTTGAAATAACTCAAAATAAAATGTACTAAAATAACTTCTCACTAAATCTGAAATAAACATGAATACAAACTTTACAGACATACAGTAAAAACGTTGATTGATTTATTTTTAATCAATAAACATAAATAAATTAAGAAATAATACAAATTGCTTCATTTAAAGTCTTTTTTATTTGTAATTTAACAGTATTTTACTGTAAAATTACATGAAATGTCCTATTAGATCTATTACAGTTCTTCACCATAGTTAGGACATTTACAGTGAATTGATTTATTTTCAGTCTTTTTGCAGTTTGTACTGTAAAATTAAGAGTTTTAAGATTTTAAAATCTCAATGTACATCTGTGAAACACAAATTTCTCTAATGTCCCCCTGTAAAACTAGTGTATCGTCACATACTAAAATTTAATATGTGAAAATATGAACAAGAAACCTGCAACCTTTTGGTCTTTAACCACTAGAAAAAGAAAAATAACTATACCAAAGTTTGTCTGCAGTGAACATCTGTGGCAATGTCAATTTGATTTAATTATTTTGTTTTTTGGCGGTAAATTTAAAGATGACTTGTTCTTTTTGCTAATAAAAACCGTAACTTTAAATGGGATTTACTGTGAAATTACATGAAATGTCCCGTTAGATTTATTAGACTTTACACACTTCTACTGTTCACACACACACACACACACATGCACACGCACACGCAGACACACACAAAAAAACAGCTCTCAGATATAATTCACATGTAGGCCTACTTATTCATGTTGGTCACCAATTTCATTCAACAAATATAATTTTAACCCTCTAAAGCAACACAATCCCAAAGTTACAAAGTTCATCTGCAATGAAAATGTAAGGTCACATTCTGGCAATGTCAATTTTATGGTTGTTCACTGTTTATAAGATGACTTGTGCTTTTTCACTTATAAAAGCTGTACATTTGACTATTTTACTGTAAAATTGCATGATTGTTTTATGGATTTGTATAGTTAGGGAACCATAGCACTTCTGCAGTCTTAAAGGGACCTATTATGCCACTTACAAAATGAGTCTCTGATGTCCCCAGAGTTTATATGTGACATTTTTAGCTCAGTATACCCCACAGATAAACCTTTACAGCTTGTTAAAATTGCCACTTTTAGGGTATGAGCCAAAACGCATTGCATTTGAGTATGTTGCTTTAATGTAAATGAGCTGGTGCTCTCGGAGAAGCTCCGCATTAACAGTGCTAACCTTTGCAAATAAACATTCCCCGATTAGTACAAGCCTGTTATCTTTACAGAAAACGCGCTCCGTTTCAAAGTCAGTCATCTGATTATTCTGTGCATTATAAATGCGTGTTTATAAATTACACAGACAGGGAGCACAGCATGATAAAAATAACAACATAGCTGGTCTCATGCTATCAAAAACTTTATAAGTCCCACTTCTGATCATGAACTCGACAAATTTCAGCGATCGACTCGCATTGCTTTCATATGCAACTTTTAACCACAACATTCCTGTTCACGATCATTCATGAAGACAGCACCAGTGAAAACAGAGACAATGGAAGCTTTAGCCTTACAGAGTGCCAAGAAGCTCTTTCAGAAAGGCGATTTGGAAAACAAAAGTGTGACAATTAGGAGCTGACGTCGCATGCACAGAGTGTTGGTATTGATTCCTAAACATTTAGTGGACAATACCGATTTTTTCCGGGATATTTTGTTTGAAAATGAAATTTAACCACAGTGTCCTCGGCTCAGATGAGGGGAGATTATGGCGACTCCTATGTTCATTATTGCATCCCAAATCACAACACTTGAAAAGCCTGTTTGGTCCTAACATTGTATATATCTCCAGTAATGGAGGCAGACCGCAGTATCTCACTCAGGGCTTTGTCTATTGGGCAGAGAGTCATAAATGGGTGGGACTTTTCCCCCTCAGTGACGTGAATAGAGGGAGAATCTTAAACAGCTCGTTCTGTGAGACTGTTCATGATTTATTGGTTTTATAAATAAATGAGTTGGTGGATTTTTAATTACAGGCTGGTTGTTTTCGCACACTGCGGCCACACAACTGTATTCAAACACCTTATAAAAGTATTTTTTGCATAATAGGTCCTCTTTAAGCAGTAAGCCAACACTATCCCAAAATGACAAAGTTAATCTGGAATGAAAAAAGTTTGCCCTCAAGACGAAGCCCCATATAACTGCACATGCTCTGAAAACTGCATTAGTGAGAAAACACCATTAACTCCAGCCAGCAGAATCTCAGATTGCCGCTGCACAGAAAATCCACAAAGGCAGTTGGTTCTTGAGTCAGAAAGCATGTCCTTCAGGCCAAAGAGCAAAAACATTAATAGAATTTGAATCCCATTAGGAGGGTGTGTTTCTCTAACGCCATATTGCAGAGAAACATTGATTAATGGCTTTTGTTTGCTGCTGTAGAGCTCACAGGCCTGAGGTCCCGAAAACCTGAGAGACTAAACCCCCACTGTTCATTATAACACAAAGCACAATTAAAGTTGTGTATGTGTGCGAAAGAGAGAAAAGGATTGCTGGTTGCAAGGGGCAAGAACCTCCATAAATGAGAAAACAGAAACAATCGCCTAAACGGGGCAAATTGGCTAAACCTCTTGGGGGCTGGTGTGTTTGTATCTTTAAACTGGATGAAACAGTAAACAAAGATTTATTTCAAAGCTGAGCCTAATATGGATGGTGCTTTTTCTTTTCTTTTCGGAGAGCAGTGAAATGATCTTCGACTTTTTTTCTTTCTTTCTGCAGAGCGCTGGCGGACATTATGAAACAGCAGGGGCCTGTTCCCATATCACAGTATGAGCATGAAAACATCGCGGTTATAGACACCTCGCCCACAGAAAACACACCTGCACGGACGTCCAAGAACCACTACACACCGGTGCACAACAAAAACAACCACGGTAGGTGGCACCACTTCTGTGTTGTTGATGAAAATGCCTTGTTTAACACACTAACTAAATGTACTATGGTTTTAAACTTTCGGTCTTTCGCATTTCGGTCTTTTAGTCCTAATAAGAGGGGGTTATCAATATGTCAATGGATATTGTAAATTAAAATTTGCATTCTGGTTGCAAAATAAGGTAATGGAGCTGGTGAGCTGATGAAAAATTGGAATCGTGATATGCTTAATTTAGAAAGGCCGTGATTTAATCTGGAGTGGTTTCAGAGAGAAGCACAGCACTGTGTTCATTTAAGTCTGAAATGCACACTGTCTAGTAGGTGCTTGATTTGGTTTGAATCTTAGTTTGTTCTAGTTGAACCCAAGTGTGAACACCCTTAGAAGGCAACTATTTCATTTCAAAAACAACCAAGGTAGGTAGTCCCACTTCTGTGTTATCGATGAAAATGCCATGTTTGATACAATAACTAAAATGTACTATGGTATTAAACTGTTTTTTTTTTTTAGAGAGAGAGAGAGAGAGAGAGAGAGTGAGGTCTTATGCAGTATATCATATTTTGATTAATATAATCAGACTTATTATTCAAATTAAAATATATATATATATATATATATATATATATATATATATATATATGTGTGTATATGTATGTATATACACTCACCGGTCACTTTATTAGGGACACTTGTTCAAGTGCTTGGTAACACAAATTGCTAATCAGCCAATCACATGGCTGTAACTCAATGCATTTAGGCATCTAGATGTGGTGAAGACGATTTGCTGAAGTTCAAACCGAGCATCAGAATGGGGAAGAAAGGGGATTTAAGTGACTTTGAACATGGAAAGGTTGTTGGTGCCAGACGGGCTCATCTGAGTATTTCAGAAACTGCTGATCTACTGGGATTTTCACACACAACCATCTCTAGGGTTTACAGAGAATGGTCCGAAAAAGAAAATATCCAGTGAGCGGCAGTTGTGTGACGAAAATGCCTTGTTGATGTCAGAGGACAATGAGCAGACTGGTGAGAGATGATAGAAAGACAACAGTAACTCAAATAACCACTCGTTACAACCAAGGTATGCAGAATACCATCTCTGAACACACAACACGTTGAACCCTGAAGCAGATGGGCTCCAGCAGCAGAAGACCACACCGGGTGCCGCTCCTGTCAGCTAAGAACAGCACACGGAGGATACAATTCACACAGGATCACCAAAATTGGACAATAGTAGATTGGAAAAACGTTGCCTTGTCTGATGAGTCTCGATTTCTGCTGCAACATTCAGATGGTAGGGTCAGAATTTGGTGTAAAGTACATGAACGCATGGATCCATCCTGCCTCGTCTCAACGGTTCAGGCTGGTGGGGGTGGTGTAATGGTGTGGGGGATATTTTCTTGGCACATTTTGGGCCCCTAAGAACCAATTGAGCATCGTTTAAATGCCACAGCCTACATGAGTATTGTTGCTGACCATGTCCATCCCTTTATGACTACAGTGTACCATCTTCTGATGGTTACTTCCAGCAGGATAATGCACCATGTCACAAAGCTCAAATCATCTCAGACTGGTTTCTTGAACATGACAATGAGTTCACTTTTCTCAAATGGCCTCCACAGTCACCAGATCTCAATCCAATAGAGCACCTTTGGGATGTGCAGCCGACAAATC
Organism: Gymnocypris eckloni scoliostomus; assembly: GCA_027564155.1. Classification (NCBI taxonomy): domain Eukaryota; kingdom Metazoa; phylum Chordata; class Actinopteri; order Cypriniformes; family Cyprinidae; genus Gymnocypris; species Gymnocypris eckloni. The sequence goes on from CM050415.1 coordinate 38,415,567, forward strand.
TGCAGCAACTGTTTGATTCTATCATGTCAATATGGACAAAAAATCTCTGAGGAATGTTTCCAACACCTTGTTAAATCTATGCCACGGAGAATTAAGGCAGTTCTGAAGGGAAAAGGGTGTCCAACCCATGTACCTAATAAAGTGGGGCAGTCGTGGCCTAATGGATAGAGCGTCAGACTTGTAACCCGAGGTTGTGGGTTCGAATCTTGGGTCCGGCTGGAATTGTCCATGACTGAGGTGAGACCCTTGAGCAAGGCACCGAACCCCCGACTGCTCCCCGGACGCCACAGTGTCGGCTGCCCACTGCTCCAGGTGTGTGTACTTGGATGGGTTAAATGCAGAGAACACATTTCACTGCTGGTTATACTCTGTATAATTGTGTATGTGACAAATAAAACTCATCTGAGCTTTAAAAAAAGTGGCCAGTGAGTGTATATATTTATATAATATATTATTAATTTATTGCTGCCTTTTTATCTTGTTCTTTATGAATTGATGAGACAGCCTTTATAAATGCCACTCTAAAGGTTTGAGTCGTGAATGATGCAGTGAGTGAGTAAATTTTAAACCAGCGCCTCGCTCAGACAAACACTAACGTTCAGCACAACAAAAGCTCTGCAGTACATCATCGCGCTTGCAACACCAGTGGCATGGGTTTAATTCCCAGGGACTACATGAATTGATAAAAAGCAGAACTCCAATGCAGTAAAAGTCGCTTTGAATAAAAGCATCAACCAAATGTATAAATACATGAATGCACACGTAAAGTTGTATATGCATGTGTGTGTGTGTGTGCACATATGCTCAGGAGTTTATTTACATCGATATGTCTGAGGAAACATCTGTCGTGACCCAAACTTCTCCCTCCAACTCTCTCCCACAGCACTTCTTGGCGTGTTGTTTCATATTTAACAGCTCAGCATCATGCTGTTCATACAAGCTAATATCAGAACTCAAATGTGAATGAATTCCCCTTTCATACAGAGCGCCGCAGTCAAACAGACATCAAAACACGCTCCTCTGATGCACCGTCAACATGCTTTCACTGACTCCAGTTCAGTGTTAGCTTCGATGCAGATGTACTGTCTCGTTTGTGTTTGAGCTAATCAGTGCTTTGCCTTGTTGTACATCAATATTCAAAACGCTTGTGAATAAACTAAGCGCAGCTGTATTTGAATGAGGTCAGCTGTTGGGAAAGTTAGTGTTTGTCTGAGCGAGACGCTAGTTTAAAGTTTACTCAATCGCTGCTGTATTCACGACTCAAACCTTTAGAGCCTCATTTAGAAAGTTTGTCCTGTAATTTCATTAAAAGAACAGGAAAAAGGCAGCAAGGAATGACTGATAAACAAACCCTTTGATGACTTTAATGTCAGATGCTGACTGAATCTGGGTCATTCCTACTAGGCTGTACATTTTCATGTCTCAGTCATATATGGTGTCTTATACTGAATAATATATTATACGGAATAAAGAACTTGAATATATTAGATGTAATGCTGAAGTCCACACTGCCAAATCGTTACATTTCCATATAACAAGATCAACAATGCTCCAGATATGTGATCTCTTCAGAACATTTAATTCTCTCCTCTGTCCCCCTTCACCACCTCCCACCACGTCCTATAACAGCTGATGACTTTGCAAATTTTTTACAAACAAAACTAAAACAATCAGTAGTCAGTTTTCACCTCCACTCACACAGGACCCCAACCAACTAGATCCACTGCTCAAACTCCCATCTTCTCCTTCTGTCCCTCACTGAGGCGGAAGTATCCAAACTTCTCCTCTCCAGCCATCCTACAACATGTCCTCTAGACCCTATCCTCACACCTTCTCCAAGCAATCTCTCCCACACTCTTACCAGCACTCACACATCATCAACACATCTCTCCTCACAGGCATCTTCCCCACTGCATTCAAGCAGGCTCGAGTAACACCACTGCTCAAAAAAACTACATTAAACACTTCTCTTTTAGAAAACTACAGACCTGTCTCTCTCCTTCCATTCATTGCCAAAACACTCGAACGAGTTGTCTTCAACCAGGTCTCATTGTTTCTTTCACAGAACAACAAACTGGACGCTAAACAGTCAGGTTTCAGGAGTGGCCATTCAACTGAGACTGAGCTACTCTCGGTCACTGAAGCCCTGCGAATTGCAAAAGCCGATTCCAAATCATCAGTCCTCATTCTGCTGGATCTGTCTGCCGCTTTTGACACTGTCAATCATCAGATCCTCCTGTCCACCCTCTCATCACTGGATATCACTGGGATTCCACTTCGCTGGTTTGAATCCTATCTCACTGGTCGGTCTTTCAGGGTGGCCTGGGAGGGAGGTATCCAAAGCACATAAATTGGTCACTGGGGTTCCCCAGGGATCGGTTCTTGGACCCTCCTCTTCTCCACATACACTACATCACTGGCTCCCATCATACAGGCACATGGCTTCTCCTACCATTTCTATGCTGATGACACACAGCTCTATCTCTCATTTCGACCAGATGATCCAACGGTAGCTGCACGGATCTCAGGCTGCCTGGTGAACATCTCGGCATGGATGAAAGAACACCACCTACAGCTCAACCTGGCAAAGACTGAGCTTCTTGTCTTCCTGCAACTCCAACTCTACAGCATGATTTCACGATTCAGTTAGGTTCATCAACAATTACCCCATCAGCTTCGGTCAGAAATCTTGGTGTAATCTTCGATGGCCAGCTGACCTTCAAAGAGCACATTGCAAAGACTGCTCGATCTTGCAGGTTTGCACTACACAACATCAGAAAGATCAGGCCCTTTCTGACAGAGCATGCTGCACAACTTCTTGTCCAGGCCCTTGTCATTTCTAGACTGGACTACTGCAATGCTCTTCTAGCTGGACTTCCATCAAACACAATCAAACCTCTACAAATGATTCAGAATGCGGCGGCACGACTGGTCTTCAACGAGCCCAAAAGAGCACATGTCACACCTCTCTTTGTCTCCTTGCACTGGCTACCAGTTGCAGCTCGCATCCAGTTCAAGACACTGATGCTTGCATATAGAACAACCACAGGCTCAGCACCCACCTACTTCCACTCACTATTACGAATTTACATCCCTCCAGAAGTCTGAGATCTGCGCCTCGTGGTACCATCACAGAGAGGCTCAAAATCACTCTCCAGAACATTCTCTTTCACCGTTCCTGGCCGGTGGAATGATCTTCTCACCCCATCCGGAATGCTGGATCCCTGTCAAATTTCAAGCAACAACTGAAAACTCATCTCTTTCAACTCTACTTGACTACTTAAAAAAAATAAAATAAATGTCTATCACTTTTTCAAAATCTTCATCTTTATCTTTCTCTCCTTCCCTTGCTAGCTTGTACTTATTTGAACAATGCCTGAGACTTGGTGTTATTGGCACTTCCTCTGTATGTTTGCCTCTTCAAGATTAATCGCTTTATGTATTCCCCAATTGAAAGTCACTTTGGATAAAAGCGTCTGCTAAATGACTAAATGTAATGTAAATGTAAATTCCTTCAATCACAATATCAGTTTATGTTTCACTTTCAAATATAAATGTGGGCATGTTGTTTAAAATAATAATAATAAAGTGTAGTTGTAAGATGTTTTTTTTTTTTTTTTTACATAAAATTATATACAGTAAATATATGATTTCAATACATTATTTTACCCAAACGTTATTTTTCAGTAGTGGTGTTAGATGGCCTCATTGATGAGTTTTACAACTAAATATTTCTATTTATTTCACATAATACCACATTGTCTGATCGATCCTCATTCTGTACATGCTAAACTTATAGATAAATGTTTTATTTTTTTATATTTTGTTAAAATACATGTGCATTCTTCTTAAGGGGGGCATCTTTTCCAACTATAAAGATAACCATATTAGCATCCACACCAGGGGACAATATCGTCTGTTTATTCTGAGCACACGCTCATCTGCCTCTTTAAATTCTCGAGCTCACAATTTCAGGATGGATTCTGACTGAATGTCAATGTTTGTATCGTTCATCAGCTGAAAAAAAAATAGTTCTGAAAGTGATTCCAACGATATTGTTTCTCTGTGCCTCTGTTGTTATAGCTGTGTTGTGGTCTCTGCTATTCTTTAATACTGAGAACGGTTTTTAGAATGATATCTTTATCATTTTTTTTATAGTTATCATTCTTGGTGTGAATGGGGCTTTACTCTGTGTGTGTGTGTGTGTGTGTGTGTGTGTGTGTGTGTGTGTGTGTGTGTGTGTGTGTGTGTGTGTGAGAGAGAGAGAGAGAGAGAGAGAGAGAGAGAGAGAGAGATTGCATCAGAGGAATGCTTCTGCGTTTGATCTTTTCTCGTCTCCTGAGAGCTAATGACAAAGTGTTCCTTTGATTCATAAAACGTCTGTTTTGATTGATTAAATGCCTTTAAACGTGGCACACAGTTTATAAAAAGCCTTCAAACTGAAATAAATGTGATTTTTTTGTTCATCTGATTAATTGGCTGAAAGAAATTCAATCTCTTTGGACTCTTTATTGATTCCTCATGCAGAGATGTTCATGAGATGCTTTCATTCCTCTGGTTGTCCTTCTCTCCGTCTGGTTGACCTCCGTGACCTCAGCTCCTTTAGTCACTCTCCTCTGTCTGTTATGGTTTGGGTTAGTGCTGTTATAATGTATGTATATAATTGATGCATTCATTTTAGTCAGACACTTTAGAAGAACTGGATTTATGAATGAATTACACTGACATTCATATTAAAACCATATTCTAATACTTTCAAACAAACCAAAATCTTTTTTCAAGCGATTATGCAATTACATTGCATGTGTTTTTGTTGCTCAACAAAGGGAAAATGTTATTATTAATGCCAAGGTATATAAATTGAATTAGGCTTTTGCATTTGTAGTCCCTTTCTGACCCCTAGCTGAGTTGAAATTGCTTTTTAATGGTGGGAAGCCGTGCTGTATTAGATTTCCTTTCTCCTTCTGAGCGTTGCATGATACGGTCTGAGGCCTCGTATTCTCTGATTTATAGCGTATAATTATTGTGAGTGCATTACAAGCTTATTTAAAATAGTGTTTTGGGACTGACTTGATTCCAGGCATCACTGAATGAAATTTAATTTGTGGTTGCAGTAACTCTACAAATGTTAAATTAGCTGACGGGATTGTTATAGTCACACTGCGTTCTCACTTTTCACATTCAATGTTCTGTTGATTTCAGAACTCAAAAATAAAACAATCAGTATACAAAGTGTAGGCAATCACAGCAGAGGTCATTTGCATTCAGGCATAGGAGTCTTAAAGGAATAGTTATGGTATGGTAGTTATGGTATGGTAAAAGTAATGGATGCTCTGCAGTGAATGGGTGCCGTCAGAATGAGAGTTCAAACAGCTGATAAAACGTTACAATAATACACACCACTCCAGTCCATCAGTTAATGTCTTGTGAAGAGAAAAGCAGTGTGTTTGAAAGAAACAAATCCATCAGGACATTTTTTGTCCTCAAACTGTTGCTTCTAGGTGAAATACGAGTCCATAATACATAGTATTGCTTCCTCTGGTGAAAACATTGTCTTGTCTGAATCAGGAGAGAAATCTGCAGAGATCAAGCACCGTTTACAAGCAAAAACAGTCCAAAACAGATCTAAACCACTATCTGGGTAGATTTTGATGTGATAAGACAACAGGAGATGGACTTTTTCACTGGAGGAGGGGTTATTATGCATTATGGAAGCTAAAATTAGCGAAGCTGAAAACATGTCTTGATGGATGTGTTTCTTACAAACACGCAGCTTTTCTCTTCACAAGACATTAACTGATGGACTGGAGTGGTGTGGATTACTTGTGGATTATTGTGATGTTTTTATCAGCTGTTAGGACGCTCGTTCACTGCAGAGGATCAAGTGCTGAGCAAGTGATGCAATTCTACATTTCTCCAAATCTGATGAAGAAACAAACCCATCTACATCTTAGAGGGCCTAATGGTGAATTCATATTCAGCACATTTTAATTTTGTTGTGAACTATTCCTTTAAATGTGCTTAAAAGTCTGTTGGAAAATGGACATGAAATACTAAATGATGATGTTTTTGGTGATGGCTTTATTAAAGGAAACAGATTATAAAATGAGATGGTAAAATTGTAGGATGTGGCTTCTTTAACCTTGCTTCAGGCTCATTAAACCAGGACATGAAGATTTGATACGCATCAGGAGCTAAAATGAGCAGATCTCTCAGATTAAACATTAGCTTGCATGTCTGTTCAGTTTTACTCCGTTTGATCAGACAATACGATTCAACGAGGTCTTGTTTTAAGAAAAGACAGTCATTAAATATTAAATTTCATCATGCAACAATGTACTAAAATCTGATCTGATGGACAGATCAACCACTGTGAGGAGAATATAAAGAGAGAGACAGAGAAATGAAGATGGCAAACGGTCCCATCTGCTGTTCTTATTACAGGTTTCCTAATGCAATGTGATCTCTGGTTCATCTTGACACCCGTATCTTTGATTTCATACAGAGAGGGACACTTGGGAATGAATTGTCCTCATTGACCTCTGATTCCTTATATCTGAAGGACATATCTATAGCATGCTTGAACCAAAGTCTGCAGTCGAGATCTTACAACTATCAGTGCATTTTTATCCATTCTTTTTTTTTGCTATGCTAGCGTTTTTTTTTTTTGAGATAAAATAAAGGACATTATTACAATACTGAAAGGTGCTGATGTTTCATGAAGCATATGGTGGCTACCGTATAAAAAGCACTGCATATTTTTATGTGACAAAAATAACACAAAATGGGAATATAGGGCTCAAAATGAGAGACGCCTGAAAATAGGGCATTTTTGACACCTCTCGAGACTGAATCTCTCTCTGTCTGTATATTTCTCTCTCTCGTTTGCTGTTAATATTGACCGTAATCTCAAAACTTCACCAAGAAATGTCTCAACACAATTACACAGCATGGAGCAATAACATGTATGTGCGTCTCTCTCTTTGTTTGCGTGTCTCTTTAAGTTTTCCTTTGAATTGAGAATAAAGCACAAAGAGTGACTCTTACTGAGAAGCACTTTTCACAAGCTTTGAGACGTCTGATGTATTTTAGTGAATCGGTTCATTCAAGTGGTTCATTTGAATCAGTTATTCATCTATTCAAACACACTTCAACTAGAAAATGGCAAAGTATCATAACATTGACCCCAAAGCTTGACATATAAAATATAAACTGGAGCAGTTTATTGAACCTTTAGACAAAATAAACATGTGAAGATTTGCATATGTGTTTTAATGTGTTGAGTATTATATTTGATACATCAGGCTTTTATGGCTCATGTTGGAGAATATGAAGGAATAAACACCTACATTTTATTCAGAGGCTCAAACTGAGCAAAATAAGCAATTTGATGCAGATAGTGATATTTATCTGGCCAAAAAATAAGATCAAATCCTTATAGCTTGTAATGCAAATCAATGGGATCATCATAACAGAAACAGACTAAATGATATAAATATCAGTCTTCGCTCTATATCTCCCAATAATATGTCTTAGTAAGATGATAAATGCTTAGCTTTATGATCAAAGCTCTGTAGTTTCTAAACATATAATGCAAAGCAGTGCAATGATGATTGAGAGATAAACAAACAAACCCAAGAGCATGATTTATCATATTTGATATTCACATTTCAACATGATTTTTTTAAAAGATGATGAATATTTCTAATGAAGTGAAGTAAATGATAAGTTGCTTCCTCCAGTACGTGTCCATACAAAATATTATAATATTTACTTTATAAAAACCAGTAAAGATTTCACAGCAAAAAGACACGACCTGAAGTATATTAAAATTTTAATCAAAGGCCTTTTACTTGCTATAAATTATAATCCATCAGATGACAGAAGGCAGGTAGTAGATTGTTTTTCACCAAATCTTTGATCAGCATATTATTTAGAGAGCTTAGAAATGTGTGTATCAAATATGATACAGTATAGGTTCACCTCACTTCAGCTGTATAAAAGATTGTCAAATGATCTAAATCTGAAGAGAGAAGTGTTCATTTCCTTAACAAAATCTATGACCAAAAAAGTCTTTGTTTTTTTGCCATGACTAAAATTATACAAAATCAGAGCTATGTGTATGAGTCCACATACTTTTGATTTATGCTTATTGGTAAAAGTGCAATATTTCTAATGAAATGTTAGAATACATTTCTTAAATGACAACAATCACTGTGATTATACTTTAGATAATTTTAAAAAATCTTTTTAGCCATTATACAGCATGATGAAAATGTGACAGTTTTTATTGATTAAAACTAGACTAAATATGATAAAAAACAAAAAAAGTGCATTTGACACAGGACTAAGACTTAAGTTAAAAATAGCTGAGAAAATGAACACTAGATGAAAGTGACACACTTAAACCTCTCAACCCTCCCGTCTCATGACCTCGAGGTCAGCAGTTCTGGTCAGGGACGCCATTACTGTCCAATTAGATGGCCAGAGGAAGACGGTGAAGTCTCCCGGTGTCCTCTTACCCAGCAGGGTTCGAATACGAGATCAGTGTGTGTGTGTGTGTGTGTGTGTGTGTGTGTGTGTGTGTGTGCGCGTGTGTGTGTGTGTGTGTGTGTGTGTGTGTGTGTGTGTGTGTGTGTGTGTGTGTGTGTGTGTGTGTGTGCGCGCGTGTGTGTGTGTGCGTGTGTGTGTGTGTGTGTGTGTGTGTGTGTGTGTGTTGAGAGTGTGTTGTAGTGACCTCTAAAACCTCTCGAGTCCATGAGCAGAACCTCTGCCCCATTAATACTTAATGCAGCACCTTGTCTTGACCTCCGTCTCCGAGCGTCTTTTATCGCTCGCTGGCTGAGATGACTTCTCAGTAACCAGCTGAAATCAAGGCCCTGATCGGATGGATGTGGGGTATAAAGGGTAGTTAAGGCAAGACACTACAGGCAAAACCATTGGTTATTCATGCACTGGTCAGTTTGGAAATGTTGCTTCTGTAACTTGACCTGTTGTAGGCTAATGGACAGAAAAATACACTTTTAAGTGTATTGCATGTGTACTTCAATTCAAACGGCTGCTGAAAGTTCAGCATTGCATCACAGGAATACATTCGATTTTTGAAATATATTCAAATAGAAACAAATAGCAATAATATTTCACAATTTTACTGTTTTTACTGCATTTTTTATCAGATAAATGCAGCCTTGGTGAGCAGAATATACTTTTTTTTTATATTAAAAAATCGTAATTTGTGGGTTTTTAGTTCTATTTAGGTTTAATGTTTTCAAGACTAGTGGAAAGAAAATGTCAAAATACACATTCAAGCATTTGTTTTATTATACTTTTTCTATTTCTGTCCATTGATTTCAATTACAATGAAGATTTTCTCCTGCAGCGAGTCAAAAATGTCAATTTTAGCAGCACTTACATGCACACCAATCTGTATTCTGTGTGTTTTTACAGAGCTGTTTGCTCGTGTATCATTTGTTTATACTTCATATCTTGCTGTTGAGTTTTTTGCTGACTTGTAAAATATATTGCAACTGTTATACAATGAAACAGGGCGTCTGACAGGAAATTAAGTGAAAAAGTAATACATATAACTCCAAGTTCAAAACATTCAAACCCTTCTCCCATCTGCCTGATTTATATGGCGTTTTATTCCTAAACCTTCTGTCTGATTTAGTGATTTCCTGATTTCTGGAGTAATAAAAAGAGATCCAAAAATCACCTCTGAACAAACGGTCAACTCTAATATGCCAGCGAAATGATAAAGCAATGCTTTCATTAAAAGCACTTGCTGTGTCTGTCTTTGCAGGGTATTATGGGAAAGAAAACTTCCGCAGTGGTCAAGACATGCACAACTACATCTCCTCCGGCTTTGTGACGCTCGGCAGGGGCCATCTGAAAGGTAAGGATCTGAATGATTTCTGAAGATCATGTGACACTGAAGACTGGAGTAATGATGCTGGAATTACATTTGAACATCAGTTGCAAAAACATGTCACAGTTTTACTGTTTTACTATATTTTTGATCAAATAAATGCAGCCTTGGAGAGAGAAGAGACTTTAAAAAACAAAACTTTTGACTAGTGTTGTATACTCACGACACTAAACAAGTGGTGTTTATTTGAAGTAATATAACACAAACACACCTTTCAGCTTTTATAGGTTTCAAAATGGTTTTGTATTGTTTAAAATGGAGACAAAATGTTTAGGATGCTTTTTAGTCGTCACACTTTATGAAACATGTTTATTGTTAATGTGATGAACTGTTTTAGTAACACAAATAAGTTAAAGAGTGGCACTGAAAAGCTTGAGCATCATTTCAGCTTAGATGCGTCTTGGTTTGTTTTGTGTATTGTATTGTGAAATTCAGATTTACTTAAATGAGACTTAAATGTCCAAAAGTGCCCAAATATTGTTAGGGCCACTGTATCACTACATCCTTTTATTACAGGGGTATTTTAAAATATGATTTATATACTATATTTTTAATTATATTTTATTTTTTATAATTTCATTATTTTTTTTTTAGCTTTATTTTAGGTTTTAAATATTATATTTTATTATTGTAATATTTCGATTTAGGTTTATCTTAATTTTATTTCAGTTTTAGTTTTAGTCATTTTTTTACTTTAACTTAAAATTATTTAGTTAATTTTCAAAGAACATGTTTAATTCCATTTTTTTTTTTTAACAAACGTTTACAAATGGTCACTTGAAATAAAGCTAAAATAAAATATAAATATTTAAAACAATTGTAGTTTAAGTAGTTTCATTGTACAAAAACTACATTGTTTGGAGATATTTAAGCACAATTTTCGATGCTCAGTACATGTTGAAAGTGTTATATTATTATTAATATAGTCCATAATTTTCATGAACGTTTTTTATATGCATCCTCCAAACCTTGCACACAGTCAGATGCATCAAAACACCTCTCAAAATGTGAAAAACACAGAAAATCGAAAAACATTTTGTGACGGTGTACATTTTCAGAGATGATGTGTAAACGTGATTGACACTAGGTGAGGTTGTATTTATTTTTTAACATGAAAATATCAGATGAAAATTTTGGACTCAGTATGCAAAGTGCCCTATTATGGGTTTTGAAAGGCTCATATTTTGGTTTTGGGAGTCTCCAACAACAGGCTGGCATGCGTGAGGTCAAAAAACACTTTCATTGTCTTATAATATGCATTTCTTTTTATCTTACTTGCTCAACGACTCCAAAATGATTCGCTCAACGTTAATTTTTCCGAACCCCTCCTTTGCGTGATGCTAATCTGCTGTGATTGGTCGATTGGTCTCATGTTCATGTCATCTCACCTCTAATGCCTGCAGTGCTGCTTTGTGTACAGCGTTACCGGGGAAACCGCTATTTTTACCGCTCCAAAAGCAGCACCTAGTGGCAAAGAATTAATTTGCATTTTCATTCAGACCAACGCTAAAAGCCCAACAAGTGGCCCCAAGCCCAAGCCCAAACATTAGCAACATGCTAATGTTTCATGCTGAGGTCAACATGAAACGGCTTGGGATTCTTTTTAAAATCTTGTTTCAATGATTCAGAATAAACTATAACTTTATACACCGTTATAGTTTATCCATAATAGGGCGCTTTAAGGATCTTCCCTTTTCAATCTCACCTCCAAAAAGTAGTACACGATTAAAAGCCCCCGGATGTTCTTTAGCCGTGTTTCGTTTGCCGAGCGCGTGTCCTCGAGGGAGATTGAGCTGTTGACAGCACAATAATGACGTTTCCTAAAGCTAATTAACAGACAGAGGAAGCCTGTCGGAACCTGAGTGAATCAGCGCGGCCCACATAATACGGCGTAATCAGCGCGCCACGGGCCGATTGTTAACACTACAACAACACAATCCACCCGCTTCCACATTCACCAGCAATACATTTAGATGAATATCTGTGACATCAGCGCTGGAGCCGATGACATCACGCGGTATTGTTTTGATGAGAAATAACCACTCTGGTTTCTTGGGCTAATAAAGGATGTCAGTGTGTTGAATCATCCATTGATTGAGTTAATTGCGTGACACTGCTGGTAGATGTGACTGTAAAAGAGGATGAAGTTAATACCCCCACGCGCCACGCTTCCTCACGGTGAAAGAGTTAATAAGTTGCTTAAGTATTTCTTGCTTATTCAACTTGGCTCAGAAGCCCTGCGGGTTATGCAAATTGGCCTTAATCTTCACCCTGTTTAATTCCACCTGATTGAATTTCTTTAGATTCTCTCCAGAGGCGGATCTGCTCCTCAAACTCTCCTCTGACTTGAGCTGAGAGACGTGAAATCAAAACCGTGCCGCTTTACTTTATTAATGCATCGTTCTGCTCTTGTGGTGAATGATTTTTAACGTTTATCTTGCTCTGCTTCTGAAACAATGCTACATTGGTGCTAGGTATCGTTTAATTAATGTTAATCAGTCGCAAAATAAAACGTTTTTTCTTAGTTTTTTTTGCATTACAGCAGTAAGTGGGCACATATACATGTTTTTGTTTTATTTTTTAAATATCATTGAAATACTATTATAGTTTTTATTATTATTTACAAAAATCCAGTTTCAGTTTAATTTTAGTTTTTTTTATCATTTCTTATGTGTTTTAATTAGTTTATTTTGTCTATGTGTTTTTTATTAATATTTTTAATCAGATTTTATTTTTATATTTTCTGGTTTAATTTTAAAGTTTTAGTAATTGTGTTGTGTTTTTTATCATTTTTAATATGCCTATATATATTTTGTATAGTTTTTCAAAAAAATATATATATTTATTTTAGTACATCAAATGCAACTAAATGAAAATAAGTTTTCAACTAGCTGAAATAAAAATTTGTTTGATTAATATTTAATTTGATTTCAGTTAATTTTATTTCATATAACGAAAATGTTATTTTATAGTTTTGGTTAGTTTTAGATAACTACAATAAGTCTCATAATACATAGTATTATAGTATTATTTGTATGCTGTTATATATAAACATTTTCAATTAGCTTTTATTTTTATATTTTCAGTTTTCATTTTGATTTTTTTATGTTAGTTTTATATATACATATATATATATATAAATTATTTAGCAATATTTATATTTTTATTTTAGTTTTAGTAATTTTAGTGCTTCAACTTCTTTCAGTTAGTTGTCTGGAAACGTTTATAATTTTATAATTTGACATTTTCATTTAAACTTTTATTTATTCATTTATTTCAACTTTGTTTCAAGTACAAATTGTTTTATATTTTCCTTATATACACTGTCCAAAAAGTTGTGGTTGGTTTTTAAATGTGGTTTTTAAAGGAGTTTTGCTCACCAAGACTGCATTTATAACTGTGATTGTTTTAGTGTTATAACAACTCTGGTCAATGACATTTAAGCACAACGTTTGATGATTAATACATGTTAAAACGGTTTATATTATATATTAGGTTTGATGTTGGTTTTCTACACACAGACGGTGAAGTGCTCTGTGTTTGTCAGCTGTGTGTGCATATGTTAATGTGTGTGTTTGTGTGTGTTTGTGTTTCTGCAGCGCAGCACTCTGTAGATGATCTCGAGCAGCTGTCCTGGCGGGGCGACCTGGACGTTCCTCTGTCCTACAGTATGTATCGTGCTTCAACACCACACGGGTGACCCTTGCGCTCTACACAACTGCTGTTTAGATGCTCTAGAGTCTGTTGCAAGCCATGAGACAAATGAAACAACTGTGTGATTAGTGCTGCTTTTGGGAAGAGAAGAACTTGGCCAAAAATGTCCTAAAATCAAGCAACAGTAAGAAAGCTCGTTTTATAAGAAGCACGGAATATTAAGAAAATTACAAATACTTAAACCAAAATAGCATTTAATTTCATTTCATTATTTATTTATTTATTTAAAATAATAATGTTAAAATACAATTTAAAATGACTATTTATAATTATAATAAAAATATGTATATAGATTTTAAAATAATAATATTTTATAATATTTATATATATCTTTCTTGTATTTAGACCCTATTATTTTCATATTTGTTGTGGTTTTAGTTATTTACCATATACAATCGTGTGTTTGTTTATTTATTTATGTATCACTATTTAGTTTTTTAATACTATTTTATAATATTTTTGATTAATTTTAGGTACATTAAATACATGTTTGCTGTGTTTTGCTCATTTAAACGTGTTCATTTGTGCAGTTTCCAGTCTAGAAGACATGCTGGGATGTTTTGTCATGTGTGGAAATTGCTCAAACTGAGTGTTGGGTTGAGCGTGTTTGTGTGTGTATTTGAGATATACAGTACGTGACATATGCAGTGTTTTATTGTTTGGTCGTCCTCGTGGTGCTCGCAGGGTAAATGGCGTTTGCGTGTTTGGAAAGCAGCGGTTCTGCTTTAATGTGCTTCATATAAAGTAATGTTTTGATTCATATCCCCTCCTGCAGCAGCAGAAGTAAGTTTGCTGTTGGTTCATTTCTCTGTGTTTTTCCCTGTACAGTATCTCTAGGTTATTAATGACTGTTCGCTGTTACCATGGTGATCTTTGTAAGCACTGTCGCATATAATTCAAGAACAGCGTTTGACTCTGAACCTCTTTGTTCAAACCCTGGGATTATTCCTCTGACCTGCGCTAATTAGAGCTTTAATTATACAGCAAACATTCTTAGTGCTGTTTGCAGAAGCCATCGCTCACACGTACAGTTAGTGACAGTAACGAACCGCTGAGCTTTTAGAGTGTGTGCTCCGAACTGTTGTTGAGGAAGTGATCAGACTTCAGCCTGCTGGACAATAAACCGCGTGGAACAACCTGATAGACTTAGCACTCATTCATATCTTACTTTTATTTTATTTCAGTTCGTTTTTAGCAATTGTCTATCAATTTTCATAATTTTTCTAAATGTCTATGTAGTTTTTTATTAATATTCTGAGTTAAATTTGACTTGAATATTTTCATTGTAATGTTATCTACATTTTTTGAAAATTTGTTTTGCTTTTCTATTAGTTTAAATATATCTATATCGTTTTTATTAATATTCTAAATAATTTTTGATATTTTATGTTTTTATTTTAATTTTTAATAATTTTGTAGCATTTTTGTATTTTATTAGTTTTTTTATTGCATCTATAATTGTATTAACATTTAAATTAGTCTTTATTTTCATATTTTCTATTTTTAGTTTAGTTTTAGTTTGAATTTTTTTATGTAAAATGTCTAAATCGTTTTGAATTAAATCAGTATAACTATATCATCAGTTTTCATTTTTTATTTTCTGTTTTATTTTCATTTTAGTTTGTTTTATTTTTGTTATATATATATTTTTATATAATTCTTATATTTTTGAATTTGTTTTTTATTTTCTGTTTTTGTTTTTATATTAGTTCATTTTAGTCATTTTGTTGTTGTTTTTAATACGTTTTTGTTTTTTTAAATGTCTATATAGTTTTGTATTAATATTTAGAATATGTTTTTGTTATTTTCTGTTTGTTTTAGTTATATTCAAATAATAACATTTAATTAATAATAAATAAAAACATGACAAAAACACACAAAACCTTTTTATAATTTTTCTTGATTTTGATATTTTATAGTGTTTATTGATATTCTGAATTATAAATGTCTTTTTTTTTTTTTTTTTTAAGTTGTCATTTTATTAAAGTTTGTTTAATTATTAGATTTTATTCAAACATTTTTTTGTCTATTTTATTTTATATATATAAGAACATGATACAACATTTGGTTTATATGGTTCTAGTTTTAGTTAGCTATGAAAAGGCAGCAGGTCGAGCGAGTCCCACTGGTCCAATCAGAGCTTATAGACTGTTTTGTGTTGTATTTGAACGTCTCTGGTAGTTGCGTAACGACTCTGAGCGTAACTGACCCCGTGAGCAGGAAGGTTTTTCAGCTCAGATGTTATCAGCAGCTGAAGCCTCGCACCTGGTTTTGACGTGTAAACAGACTGTGGTCGTTCAGAGATCAGTGCCGAGCAGCGGTCAGATCCACTCAGACTGACTGACAGGCTCTGTGTAGAGTCGTATAACCTTGCCTAGAACATCAATCATCTGTAGTGAAGGCCGTAACAATTTACACATCAAACACATAACGTGAAACTCCTCAAACCGCCTTAAACTCTTAACCTAGAAACAACGTCAGGCATTTCCCAGAGCGCTCTTTCATTTCACTGTTGTCTAGAAGAAACAACCTAGACACTGACGTCTTCTAATGCGCTCTTAACCCTGAACACTTTAATTCATGCACACCTGAACGTTCAACTCTTCTGAAGTCCTACACACGTCTAATACCACATTTACTCTGAATGTCACTCTGGCAGTTACCAAAAATCCTTCGGAAATCATTCTAATGTCATTTCCCTTCAGTTCTAGAGTCATTAGTCACATATCGTGTACAGCTCCAGTGATTGGATCTTGTGAAGGGATCCTGCACCAGATGGTCATCTGACTTTGAGATGATGGAAAGGGTTTGCCATTGTGTCCAGTGTAGATTTGAACATCTCCATCCATGTTGTTGAGGTGTAGATGTGATCACTCGTGTGTAAATGTTTGGGTTTCCAGCATCAGAAAGAGATTGATAGCAGTTTAGTTTCAGTACAGTCTCTTGTTGAACTGAGCAGGGTGTTTTTGATCTTTCAAGCTGAAGCTTTACGTTTGCATTTATCCCAAAATAAAATCAGATAATGAGAGCTGGTTCTACTGTTACTGACTGATGTTGATTAAGACTATTTCTCAGTTTGATTGAATGTCATTTCACAAGCTTGTGTTTCGATTCAATTTGGGTCTCGATTCAGTTCGGTATTGTTTCAGTTGGGTATATATCAGCCACAGTACATTGTAATGTCTATACATTTTTCATTAATATTTTGAATTGCTTTTTATTTTTATATATTTTTTTGTTTTGTTGTCATTTTTAAAGTTTAGAAATTATTTTGTCATTTTTATGTTTTTGTTTTTTTAATTTGTTTTTAATTCAAATTTGTTTAGTTTTTAATTAATATTTTGAATTTGTTTTGTTTTGTTTTATTATATTGTAGTTAAAGTTGTATTAATTTTGTTTTGTGGATTTCATTTTTATTATTTTTTACATTTTTAATTACATTTTGTTTTAATGTTTTGTATTCGTTTTTTATTTTAATTACATTTTAGTAATTTTGTTTTGTGTTTATTGTCATTTGTATTAGTTTTTTAAATGTCTATATAGTTCTTATTAATATTTTAATTAGTTTTTATTTTAATATTTTTTCTGTTTTAAATTTTTAGTTTCAGTTTTAGTTTTTTAATTTATTATTATTTTAACAGGACAATTTTTTTGATATGTCAAGCTCTTTGAGGTGTCAAATTTGCCTTTAACCCAAAATAATCTATTTTTTATTGACTGATATTTTTAAAGTGCTGGGCACTTACACACATTTCACAATTTGATTTGGTTTTGATTCACAAAGCTTGCGATTTGATTCGATTCAATATTGTTTCTTTTGCATGTGTATACCTAAATGATGGTGGTCATAACATTTTTCATGACAGATTTTATCCAAACACATTAAATACTGAAAAACAAGTCAAAGAAAAATATAATAAATATGTAATATTGATAGTTTGCAGTGGGCATTGAATGGCTTTCCTGAGGTACATAAAATAGTTTACAAGCCATTTTATTGACATCTTTCTGAAAGTGACTTGACATACGGCCAATATGGTGACCCATACTCTGAATTCGTGCTCTGCATTTACCCATCCAAGTGCACACACACAGCAGTGAACACCACACACACCGTGAACACACACACACTGTGAAGTTGAACACACACCAGAGCAGTGGGCAGTCATTTAATGCTGCGGCTCCGGGAGAAGCTGGGGGTTCAGTGCCTTGCTCAAGGGCACCTCAGTCATGTATTGAGCGTGAGAGAGCCTGAAACGCTGATTGAATTTCATTCATGAAAGATCTCAAAATCTTGGGATTTAAGAATCGATATCATTTTATCAGAATGGTAATCTATTGAATTAGAGAAGTCCATAAGCCCTGGTATTGATACACCAGCAGTAGTTGAGCAGTAGAGGCTGTAGGAGACTCCAGGTGAACACAGAGACACCTCCACCTGTCTTTCTCCTCGCCATCATGCTGATTTACGGCGTGTCCACTGGAGAGTTATGTGACAGTGTTGCTGGGGAGACGTCAGGAGGTAATGACCTGGGCCAATCCGAGTCATCTGTCAGAGAGATCAAGATCTCCGTCTGTGTATCACGTCTGCGTGAGCTTGTGTGTGGTCTTTCTGACGGCTGTGGTGTCAAACGCCACACTGGAGATGTTTTAACGAGAAGTATGTCGCCCGGGACCGACTGCGCTCCGGCGTGCAGAGTCGTCTGAGCCATTGATTAGGTTTATTGATTAGCTTGGATGTTTTTAAACTACTCAAACTGAAGTCAGGCTTCTCCCTCTTTGAGTTCACAGAAACACTACATGTCAGCTCTGTTTCTACCTGAATCTCATACGTGATTGATTTGAAACGCTCTCCATAGATGTCAGATCTGCACTTGATGAAAATGGCATTATACTCGACTCATGTCTTTTTCCAAAAGTGTTTGACGTTATCTTGCTAAGCTAACAATGCACTGCTCTAATAGGCATAACAATAGCACTCAAAAATAACAAAACGTGGGTAAAGCAGTCTATATTTAATGAATATTTTTTTTGCAATAAACAAATATATTAATTGGCAGCTTTCTAGCTTTTTGGAACAGAAAGAGTTTAATTTCTATTTTCATAAATCATAAAATTATATCTGTATGTCTGTTTATACTAGCGTTTTGTTACTTTATATTTTTGATAATTCCAGAATATATTCATTCTCTTTTTATATATTAAAATTGTTTTGTGAGTGTTATGTAATTTCTATACTTGTTTTACGTGAATATATGTGACCCTCTCTGTGAAATCCAGGCTAAAGTCTCAAAATCTAATTATGAGATTACATTACATTACATTTACATTTACATTTATGCATTTAGCAGACGCTTTTATCCAAAGCGACTTACAGTGCATTCAGGCTATACATATTACAAGCATCAAATTTGGATTTTAAGCATTAATTTCACTATAATTTCAATATTTGACATGACCCTACTCAGTCAATTTTAAAGATATTAAGGTTACATTTTCACAGAATGTTCTTTACCATATGAAGGATGATTTTATGTAGAAAACAGAAAATCACAAAAAATCGACTTCAGCTGGGTTTTCACAGAGAGGGTCACATATTGTCAAATGTAATGTATTCCTGTGATCAAAGCTGCATTTTCAGTATCATTACTCCTGTCATCAGTGTCACATGATCCAGAGATTATTCTGATATTCTGAGCTTTTCTGATCATTATCAATGTTGAAAACAGTTTTGATGAATTTGATTAATTTCAATTATTTTGATGAATATAATGTAAAAAAACAGCATTTATTTGAAATAGAAATCTTTTGTAACATTATAAATGCCTTTACTGTCACTTTTGATCAATTGAATGCATCCTCACTGAAACAAAACCCTACTGACCCCAACATTTTGAATGCTAGTGTGTATTTTCACATTGCAAATGGATGAAAAAGAACAATACCTGAGAAATAGGGAGAAATGTTATCCCAGAAAAGAGCCCGGCTAAACTTTACTTTGGTTTAGTTTAAAAACTCAATTGTGTTGGTGGTACAGAAAGACGGTTTGATGAACCTCCAGAAATTAAAATGATCTAGCATTTCCTTTTAAAACGTTGATAATTGGCATATTTGGCACATACCAAGAGGAAGCAGGCTCTGTTTTTCCCGTCAACCGTCTGAAGGGTTTGCTTTGTTAGTATCTGTAATAATTTGCTGAAAATTGACTCACCCTCAGTCCATCCAAGATGTAGATGAGTTCGTTTCTTCATAGGAATAGATTTAGAGAAATGTAGCATTGCGTCTCTTGCTCAGTAATGAATGCTCTGCAGTGAATGGGTGCCGTCAGAATGAGAGTCCAAACAGCTGATAAAAACATCACAGTAATACTCAAGTAAAAAAGAAAAACTGTGTGTTTGTAAGAAAAAAATCTGTCATTAACATGTTTTTAACTTCCAAACTGTTGCTTTTGGCTAAAGTCCTTTATCCATAGTATTACTTTCTCTAGTGAAAGATATGGTCTCATCTGAATCATAACTATAATGTTGTGAATTTATTTGGATAAATTACTGCTTGTAATCCCCGTGAACAAACCTAAAGCTCCATTAGCCGGATTCGTGAAACTTTGCACTGTGGATTTCTGTAGCTGTGGTTGTATTAGTGAGTCTGGCGGACCCGTCCTGCTCTTCAATGCATTATTCAGCAGCGAGATGGCTATTTACTCAGTGAAAGCGCAGTGTTATATCAGACCGCTGATCAGACTGTGCTTTTTATGCATGCGTGTGTATCAGCGCACACTCAGCCACTGACGCTGTCAGAATTCTGATAGAATGTTGCATTATGGGCTGAAAGGAGAAGCATAAACGAATGCATGCATGCCATCAGAATTCAGAAACATCATCCTGAGTGCAGCAGCCTTCATATACCACTGAATACAGATGCTGTTTACTAAACTGGGAAAAAAGCACTTACATCATTTAGAAATTGCTAGTCATTTTCACTAATATTCATAAAGAGACAGCAAGTAACATAGAATTTGAAATACTGAAATAAAGTTTTGTTGTAAAACGTATTCTAATAATCTTTGTTTTATTTGCAACTTCAAAAATAAAAATAATATTAAATAAAAAAAAAAAAATGTTTAGCAGGGTATCAAAAGATGCAATTAATTAGCTTCTACAGAGCTCATGAAATTAATTAGTTAACATGAACTAAGAGTGGGATATAGTTCTATGATTGTGTTTTATAGTTAATGATAACAGCTATTTACCAATTTAATTTATAAAAAAATCACAAGTTGTGTTTTTAACATTGATAAATACACTGTGAACTAACATGAACAATGAAGAACTGTATTTTTATTAACCAACATTAACAAAGATTAATACATAAATGTAATAAATATATTGTTAATTGTTCATTCATGTTAATGAATACTTTAACTAATATTAACAAATAATACCTTATATGCTTTATTTCGTTACTGAGAGGAAAGAGCACAATATATATTTACACATTCATCCAAATGCCGCTCAGGTTCGGTGTGTCTTCTTCTCTTAAACTGCATCCAGGAGGGTCAGGTGCTACAGCGCCACGCTGGTCAAACTGCAGTATCACTTAAATCTTACATTAGGTATAAACAAAAATATTTGTCGACAATTTTTTATTGTCAACGTTGTCGATAATGTCGACTAATAGTTGCAGCCCCATTATACAGTATTTATTCTTGTGTCTTGTGTAAACATGGTGTAATTATTACTTTTATTATTTTTTTTATAATATGCAATCAGATTGATCCATTATTACTGTAATGAAGTTAGTAGATACGGGAAGAAGGAGGCGGGAACCGGCGAACACTTAACACATTTAATAACAAAATAAACAAACACAAATGAAAAGCATAAGGGGTAAGGACAGACGAGGCGAGAGAAAAGGAGACGGAAGGATGAGGAGTGACAGAGAAGAGAGAGGGGAGAGAGGAAAAAAAGAATTCTCGGTCCGGTTCCTGGACACACTGCCGCTCGGTCCTCAACCAACTGAGCGGCTCCCTCGCGGTGCCATGCGATGGTACTGGACCTCTTTGGTGGACGGCCCGATGCTCCTCCGCCTCCTGGCGGATGGCGATGGCTCCTCCGGTCGAGGGCAGCCAGAAGCGAGTCCCCGTTCCCTGCTCCTCCACCAACCTGGCGGATGGCAGCAGGCTCCGGCCCACTGGTGAACGGCGCTGACTCCTCCGCTCCCTCCCGGATGGCAGCCACCCCTCCTCGTCCCAGGAGCACGGCAGCGAGTCTTCCGTCCCACCTGTTTTTCTTTTGCTCCAGCACCACCGCATCGGGCAGCCACTGGCGGTCTCCGCTTCTTCCTGCTGCCCGATCACCGCAATCCCCCTCAGCAGCGAGGGCTCTCTGACAGCGTGTCCCTCCTTCCTCCCGGGTTTCGGGCACCAATGTAATGAAGTTAGTAGATACGGGAAGAAGGAGGCGGGAACCGGCGAACACTTAACACATTTAATAATAAAATAAACAAACACAAATGAAAAGCGGCAGCCCCTCACGGACGACTGCCGCACACAAAACACAAATAAAAGTCCAGGCCTGGTCCTCTCTCGTCTTCCACTGTTGTCACTCCTCATTTAACCCTTCCGAAGCTCCTCCGTGGGACTCGAGACCGGAGAGTGGTGCAGGTGTCGTTCATTACCAATTACTCCACCGGCCTCGCTCCGTTCCCACGGCTCTCGGCCCCGCCCCACTCGTCACAATTACCTTTTGTATTTAGTTTGTTATATTTTGCAAAGTAGGTTTTGATCAGGCCATTTTCTTATTTTTTTTATTTCATTTGCATCTATGAAGTCTTTTGTTGAAATAAATGAACAGTTGAATTCAACAAGGCTGAATTAAATTGATCAAAAGTGACAGTAAAGACATTTATAATGTTACAAAAGTTTCAATTTTAAAAAAAGTGCTGTTCTTTAAAACTTTCCATTCGTCCAAAAATCATGAAAATCATGGTTTCCACAAAACTGTGAAGCAGCACAACTGTTTTCAACATTGATAATAATAATAAATATTTATTGAGCAGCAAATCAGGATATTAGAATGATTTCTAAAGATCATGTGACACTGAAAATGCAGCTTACATCACAGGAATAAATTACATGTTACTGTATATTCACATAGAAAACAGCTATTTTAAACAGTAAAAATATTTCTGAGTATTATGGTGTTTTTACTGTGTTTATGAGCAAATAAAGGCAGCCTCAGTGAGCAGAAGAGACTTACCCACCAGGTAAATATTATCAGGTTAAGTGCATTTATATCTGAAGACTTTGTTCCACTCTCCTCTGCTGTAGTCTATCGGTGAAATGCACCGCTGAGAGGTGGCTTCACTGTGAGAAGAGTTCAGGTCAAGGACAGGCTGATGGACAGTGTGATGACGTCATCACCATATGTTCTATAAGCAAACATCGAGGGAAGGACATATTTACATTTATTCATTTGGAAGATGCTTTTATCCAAAGCGACTTACAGTTGAGCAATACAAGTGATTTACCGTAAGATGGCAATAAACTCGAGAAGTGCCCGTTATACAAGGTTTTAGTCACCGTTCAAAGTCATAAAAGCTAGGACAGGAAGGGATAAGGATAGTTTTTTATCATGACATCACCGTTATAATGAGGCGTGGCATTCTTTATGAGTGTCTTTATGATTGTTTAATGCTGTGATATTGCAGTTTTGAGTGTCCCAGGCATTTTTGGGGAAAGTTTCGGTATACCGTACCCAGAATGAATTTGTTTTATATATACAGGGTGTTTAGTTTGAAAGTCATACAGGTCAGCAGTTTAATTATTAATTCAGAGTGCAGGCAAACGCACACATTCATTTCAGGTTACTTAT
Organism: Gymnocypris eckloni scoliostomus; assembly: GCA_027564155.1. NCBI lineage: Eukaryota > Metazoa > Chordata > Actinopteri > Cypriniformes > Cyprinidae > Gymnocypris > Gymnocypris eckloni. Next base: position 38,439,081 of record CM050415.1, read on the forward strand.
TTGATGTGCTTTATAGAAGAGGAGAACATCATTCAAGAGCTGCATTACTTTACTGTGCTCCATAAGCTCATTAATAAAGCTATGAATTATTCATAAAGCCAGCTTTCTGATGAAGAGCACTAAGCTGAACTTTTTAAAGAGCAAGTTGGCTTTTTGACAGAGGTGGGTAGTAATGAGTTACATTTACTTCAATGCATTTACTTGAGTCATTTTTTTGGGTATACTTTTTGCGTACATTTAAAGATGGGTACTTTTACTCTTACTCAAGCACATTTTTAGTGAAAAAAACTGTACTTTTACTTCGTTACTGTGGGCGACGCACCTCTCATTACTTTATCTTAATGCAATACAAGTTAAAAATGATTCAATTTATTCCAAATGCGGCGTCTACTTTTCTCTGGGAAATGAGTGATGCCCATTCGGGAATGATTCATTCTTTTGAGTCAATACTGTTCAAAGGCTTGATCAAACCAGTGAATCAGTTTGAATGATTCGTTCCGTTCCCTGCGGCACGCGCGGAGTCATCTGAAGCGGTTCTCACTCAGAGCTGTAACAGAAGAACATCACGAGCGATGAGCACAGCAGCACACGACCTGTCGCCTAGACACAATTAATATAGATGTTTCCACAATATTTACGCTTGCTGAAATATAGGCTACATTTACATTTTGTATTTACAGATCCGTCAATGTGCGTTTGTTTCATTATGTTCAGATGTTCGCAAAGTTAGCCGGTCATGTGAGGAGTTTTCACTCTTCTCCGTGTCAGACATCATGCATACATGTATAATACATATTTAATATACTTAGAAATACAATTTAATTCAATGATGCAAATCAGAATATTTATCAGCTGTTACTCCAGTTTTCAGAGTCATACGATCCTTCAGAAATCATTCCAATATATTGATTTATTTGGAAACAGTTTTGTTGCTTAATATTTTTTGGAACCTGTGACATTTTGTTCAGGATTATTTGATGAATATAAAGCTAAAAAGAACAGCATCGATAACAAGTCAACATATAGCAATGATTTCTGAAGGATTATGTGACACTGAAGACTGGCGTAAAGGCTGATGAAAATTCTGATTCGCAGATTGAAATAAATTACATTAAAAGAAAAACATTACAAATCTTTTGAATGTGTGTGTGTGTGTGTGTGTGTGTGTGTGTGTGTGTGTGTGTGTGTGTGTACACATATAAACACATTACATACATTTTATCTATATATCTAAATAAAAATAGACTATAGATATACATTATATGATCCAAAGTAACTAGTAACTAACTACTTGAGTAGTTTTTTAATCCAATCCTTTTTTACTCTTACTCAAGAGACTATTTAGACTATTACTTTTACTTTTACTTGAGTAAATATTTCTAGAAGTACTTTTACTTTTACTTGAGTAAATATTCCTAGAAGTACTTTTACTTTTACTTGAGTAAATATTTCTAGAAGTACTTTTACTTTTACTTGAGTAAATATTCCTAGAAGTACTTTTACTTTTACTTGAGTAGATATCCCTAGAAGTACTTTTACTTTTACTTGAGTAAATATTCCTAGAAGTACTTTTACTTTTACTTGAGTAAATATTCCTAGAAGTACTTTTACTTTTACTTGAGTAAACATTTCCCTAGAAGCTACTTTTACTTTTACTTGAGTAAATATCCCAGAAGCACTTTTTACTTTTCTACTTCTGAGTAGATATCCCCAGGAAGCTACTTCTATTTTTACTCTGAGTAGATATCCCGTGCCACCCCACTTTTACTTGAGCAGACATCCCCAGAAGCAATTCCCTTTTACCCCCAGCACCTGGAGCAGACATTTTTCTCAGAAGTACTTTTACTTTTTACCTGGAGCATCCCCAGAAGCGCCCCTTATCCTGTCAGCCAAACTCTTCTACTCCTTTCTACCTGAGTAAATATCTCAGAAGCACTTTACTTTTACCTGAGCAAATATCCCAGAAGCTACTTTACCTTTACCTGAGCAAACATCTCAGAAGCACTTTACTTTTACCTGGAGCAAATATCCTACACCCACCTCTGCTTTTTGAGAGCATCGAACGTTTCATAAGTGATAAAGCTGGTCAGATTAGTGTATTTTAATTTAAAATGGAAAACAAACTGTAATCATCATTTAACAGCAAACTTTTTAATGTGTTACTGTAGACCACAGGTTTTGTTGTTGTTGTTGTTGTTGCAATGATTAAGGCAAGCCTCACCGTTCATGTAAGTGTTAAATCATTTGTGATTTTATTATTTACTAAATGTATTTATTATTATTAGAAACAACAAGACATGTATTAGGACACTCTGACAAAAGTAAAATGCTTTCAATTATTTTATTTTATTATATATATATTTTTTTGTATTTAATTATTTTCCAGTTATCTCCCAAATATGGAAACAGAAACACACTTTAGGATGCACTCATACACAGTCTAACAAAATCAAATGTGGCAATTATATTTATTTTGTCATTTTAGTTTATTTCGATTTATTTTCCATTCTTTTAAAAATTATTTTATTTTTCACTTATCTCCAAAACGCAGCCACAGAACCAGAGAAACACACATTAGGATCCACTTAAACACAGTCTGACAATAACAAATGTGCTTCCAAGCAACCTGAATGGTCACGAATACCAAGCAGTTCCCTTGTTCACCACCAACAGACTTCTGCGTCTCAAAATAGGAAAACAAACCCAAAATGAACTGACAAAACAGCTCTAAACAGAAGTTTTTGAGCTGATCAAGGAGCACAGAGCTGTAGATGTATAAATGTGTTGGGATATGTCCTGTTTCTCTTGATGCTGAGCGTCCTCTCGTCCCCAGACAAGCAGCCTGTAATTGCACTGCGGTGAAGGTGACGTCAGTCATTATGATCTCCTGCACACAGCTTGTGGACAGAGGAATCTTCCTCCTGCTGCTCTGTCAGTATCCGTTCATTTAGTTTCTCTAGTGCACTCTAAAAAATTACGTTCTTTTTACTGATGTCTATGATTCCATGAAGAACATTCAACATCCGTGGAGCCTTTTTGTTACACAAAAGATTGTTTCCGGTGGAAAAGAGTGCTTTAGATTTGTAAAATGTTATTCAGACTACACTGTTAAAATTTACTTTCACAAAGGGAGGTTTTCGTAGTGATGCCATATACAAAAAAAACATTAAAAGACATGTTTGGGTCCCTGAAGAACCTTTCAGTTCTTTCAGTTCTGTAATGATCTTTCTTTCTTTTTTCTGCTTTCATTTATTCGATTCCATCTGTTCTTCTTTCTTTTCAACCAGAAGCCATTAAAGAAACTTGACTTTTAAAACATAGATTCCTTTTAAGAATCGTTCCTTGAAAGTTCTTTGGAGAACTGTTTGCCATCCATCTTTCTTTCGTTCCATCTTTCATTTCTATACATCACTTGTTTTCCATCCGTTTCTTTCCATCACATCCTTCTATCTTTCTTTCTTTCTTTCTTCATTCTTTCATCATCCATCCATCCATCATTTCTTTTCTTTCTTTCTTTCTTTCTTTCTTTCTTTCTTTCTTTCTTTCTTTCTTTCTTTCTTTCTTTCTTCTCCCTTCCTTCCTTCATTGTTTCATCTTTTTATTCATCCATCCATCCAGCTATCTTTCCTTCCGTTCCATCAATCTATAGTTCAGTGATGAACCTCTTCCATGGGTCATTTCCACGGCACACAATGTTCTTTATAGTAGACAATAGGTTGTATTCTTACATGTCACACTGTAGGTTGACTGGAAGTTCTTTGGGGAATCAAAAATAGATCTCTGATGGCAACACTGGAAAAAAGTAAAACAAATAATAATAAAATAGAATACAAGTCCCTTTGGAACATTTAAAAGCAAAGATTTGAAAGTGCTTTTGTGCAGCAAATGTCATAGAAGAACCATTTTATTTTCAAGTGTAAAGGACATTTTAATAATTTAAAGAACCTTTTGTGGGATAGGGAGGCTCATGGAACCATAGATTCCAATAGAACCTTTATTTTTGCGAGTGATTTGCTGTGCAGTTCTGCCTGTATGCGGTGCGCTTGACCGCAGAGGAGGTGCTCATCGTAACAGATCTGGCCCCGGGCAGAAACAGAAGCGTTAGGAATCTGATTTCCGCCCACAGCCCTGAGCGTCGCCGCTCGCCTCCCACTGTGAAATTAATTGAGCTCCTGGTCTGAGGGGCAGGTGTCAGTGTCCAGTCAAAGAGCCCCGCGTGCTGGCCATCCAAACCAGGTCATTCTGGCCGTGAAATGTTCCTGTCCTCAGTGTTCGAAAACTCCTCGAGACATGCACAGCTTGCTTGGGAGAGGGTTTAGAAGCATACCGTTCCTCTATCTCAGCAGTCAGCCGCCTGGGATTTAGGGCGGTTGGTAGTAAGCAATAGCGAGTGATATGTATCATTATGACTTTTAGTTTAGTTTATTTAATTATTTATTTTTTTATTAAAATTAGTAGTTTTTATATACAGTATGTGTATGTATATATATATATATATATCAGGGGAATGCGAAAGCATGTGAACCCCTTGCAGAATCTGTGAAAATGTGAATAATTTTCACAAAATAAGAGAGATCATAAAAAATGCATGTTATTTTTTAATTTAGTACTGTCCTGAGTAAGATATTTTACATAAATTCTGTTTACATAGCTGAAATTATTAAAATAACCCCCTGTAAAAGTTTGGGAACCCTTGGATCTGCAGGACCTGGAGGATTTTTCTGAAGAACAGAGCTCAGTTTAACTTTTCAGATCAAACAATGACTCATGAACAACCTTCACAAAACAAAACAAAACAAAACAAAACAAAACAAAACAAAACAAAACAAAACAAAACAAAACAAAACAAAAAAACAAAAAGCATACAAAAGCATACAAAACAAAACAAAACAAAACAAAGCAAAGCAAAAAAAAAAAAAAAAAAAAAAAAAGAAAACAGTTGTGGATCATCCAGGTTTTGCAGGGGGTTATTGTAATAATTTCATGTCTTATGGATTATATGTAAACAACTTTTATGTAAAATATCTTACTCAGGACAGTAATAAATAAACAATAAAGTGTATTTTGTATGATCTCTCAATTTGTAAAAATTATTCACAGTTTTACAGATTATTTAAGGGGTTCACAAACTTTCGCATACCACTGTATATACTTTATTTTAGATGAGTTCTCATTTTGGTTGGTTTTTGCTTTGATTAGTATTTATTTATGATTAGTTTTGTTTCAGTTTATTATTTTATTTTGGCAGTTTTGTTTTAATATTTAGTATTTTTGCTTTGAATCATTTTTATTTATTCAGGCTTATTTATTAAATTTTGTTATATTTTTTTATTTTATATTATACAAATGTTGAAGTCCTTTTAACAACAGGTCCCCACTTGATGTCAAATGTAAAATATACATTCTAAAGCAGAACTGGTTGTTAATGAGTGCACTGAAGGACAATGAGCAGCAAAGTCCGATTCACACAGTGTCGTGTGTCCGACCCAAACGGTTACATCATTTTCTTTTGTCCATTTCATCACTCACTGTCTCTTATGTTACAGATCAATCGCAGCATGCCTGCTTCTTATTCCTTTGAAATCGAGAACGAGCTGCAAATAACCGAGCACATTTCTGCTGACCTGAAAAAGAAACGAGCGGGTCGAGTGCATGGAGAGAGTCAATGAAGAGCAAGCTACTGAAACTGTAGCTACTAAAAACAGCAAGCTATTAAAGGAAACAAACCTTTATAAATATCAAATTAGAGCTGTATTTCCTGGTAATGCGTCATTGGCATTGTCTCGAAAAATGATGTCAAGTGGTTTAATGCTTATCAGTTAGTAGTATTGCTACTTTTAGTTAGTCCCTCCCAACACTGATTCCCACGCACATCTGAATAACTCTAAAGCAAGTAAAACGAGTGGAAAGGTTAGGAAAGCAGATACACGTGTGGATAGTCATGCAGAGAGGAGGATGAGCGCTCACAGAAACCACACAGAGTCACAGACACAATCTGTGCCGACCCAAATACTGAACAGATACTGAGCCTTCAACACAGCGACACAGACACACTACTGCACACAGGTTTGTCAAGGCTCTGGAAGATGTGTTCATGCTTTGCAAGAAGTTTCTTCTGCTCACCGAGGCTGCATTTATTTGATCAAAAATACAGTAAACACAGTATAATTGTGAAATGGTATTCCAATAAAAATGTCTATGTGAATATATCATAAAATGTAATTTATGGCTGTGATCAAAGCTGTATTTTCAGCATCATTACTCCAGTCTTCAGTGTCACATGATCTTCAGAAATCATCTGCTGCTCAAGAAACATTTATGATTATTATCAGTGTTGAAAACAGTTGTGCTTCATATTTTGGTGAAAACCATATAATTATAAGTTCAGAAGAACAGCATGTCGCACTCTGTTTAGATACGTTTTTATTATTATTATTATTTAGTGTTTTTTAGTATTTTATTTTTGGTTTAGTAATTACATTTTGATTTTATATTGGATGGATTGCATGGTTTATAATTTATTTTATATTTGATTTATTTATATTTGATTTGGCTTATTTAGTTTTTTGGGTTCTTTTTTAATGTTATTTTATAAATTTTTAATGTCAATGTTGAAGCCCCTTTTACCTCCTCCTCATAGTTTTGTGCTTTAGTGTTGTCTAATTGATATTCAAGAGACAACTGAAATGTCTCTCTAGTTTAAAAAGGACAGCATTTATTTAAAATTGAGATATTTTGTACAATTATTAATGCCTTTAACTATCACTTTTTGATGAAAAAATAAATACATACAAATCTTGACAATATTGTAGAAAAGTTGCAATCAAATTTAGAGATCTCAATATGAAAATATATTCCATCTAATGTTTTCAAAGCCAAAATATTTGAGCTGCTCTCAACCTTGATATTAAATCTATTGCTGTATGTGTGAACACTCCCAAGTGAATCTGTTTTATTATTATTTAAGAAACTTTGAGAAACATCTAAGATAAAGTTGAATCATCAAATACATGAGAAGTTTCCTGAAAGAGTTCAAATCTTTGAGAGGTTTTTTGAATCATGAAATGCTTCAGAAGGTCTTATAATGGACCATTTCCCCAGTTCAATATTACTTCAAAGACACATTCTCATGTCCAGATTAAAAAATGCCACACCAGCACAGCAAAAGGTGCTAATTTTTGTGTGTTTCACAGAGAAAGTAACTTTCGAGTTTGGAACAAAATGACACAGCTCTGATTTTTAGGTGAACTGTCACTTTAAATACAACAGCATTTTGCTGCATTTCCCTATAATGCATTCAGATAATTCAGCGTTGTCAATACGGAGCGTTAAAAGCACAACACCTTGTGAAATGACCGCGTCTCTCTTGAAGTCGAGCAGACACATGATGAAAGCAATGTAGAAAAACACAAGCAAATTACAGCGTAAAAGGGCCGGCCGGGTTTGAATTGGCGTTCCTGAAGGCAGATTACAGTGCAAAGGAAAGCCCTAATGTTGCTATGCACTCGCAAACCACAGAAAGCCTCATTAGCAGCGCTGTCATTCGTCTGTTTGAAGAATATCTCTATTCATAGAGCCAGTGCTGACGTCTGTAGTGTAAGAAATAAACAGCACTAGAGCGACTCACATTGTATGTGTATGAGAAAAGAACGGCTGCTGTGATGCGCGCTGTTATGCAATGCTCTCTAAGACGGGGCTGTCATTAGGAACAGATGATAGATTGAGTCATACATGGTCTGATAAAACAACTGTGACACACTGCAAACCCAAATCAAGCCGGTCAAAAAGAATATACTGTAAAAGCTCCACTCACACACCTTTGAATATAGTAGTGCGTAACTGAATCTTGTGAAAAAGAAAACGTGTTTAGTCCTCTGAAGTCTGGTTTTTTCTGGCAAAGAAACTCACATTTAGATAGGAAGAGACTGAACAACATGTTTGTTTGTTGTTTGTTCATAAACAAGTCATCTTTGGCAAATAAACACTCAAAGACAGGAAAAGGCCATCTGACCAACATGTTTCTTTGTTTGTTTATTTAAATAAAATATGAATTCATAAGTAAATGTAAAGAGATGCAAATAAATACATGTTGGAAATATACCTATTTATTTATTTATTTGTTTGTTTGTTTGTCTGTTTGTCTGTTTGTTTGTTTTTTGTCTGTCTGTCTGTTTGATTTATTTATTTATTTATTTATTTATTTATTTATTTATTTGTTTGTTTGTTTGTTTGTTTGTTTGTTTTTTGTCTGTCTGTCTGTTTGATTTATTTATTTATTTATTTATTTGTTTGTTTGTTTGTTTGTTTGTATAAATGTTGGTCAGATGATCTATATTAATGAGTGGTTCTTAACTGAATAACCAGAATATTTATATTTTAATAAATGTAAATCAATCAATAATTAATGCTGGTCACATGGTTTCTTCCTTTCAAAACGAGAGGGTTAGTAAGTTATAGAATATTAATGAATGCAGCCAATGCACAAATGAATACATTCATTTATGGTAAATAAATAATAAGTAAATAAATAACTTTATTTAAGAGTTGTCTATGCAGCCAATTTTTGAAGGCGATGTTTTGTTTTTACCAAGTAAGAAAACGATCTGATATCAAGAACCTCCCAAACTGCTCCGAACTGAAGAATGTGTTCAATCGGATGCATTTAATGCATTCTGCAATGAATTTCTTTATTTTTAGTCCAGCAACATAAGTAATTACATCATCAATGTTGCATCAGCTAATAAAGTCAAAAAGAACACAATGGCTATGTTTAACTCAGCTAATTAAAGTTCAGTCAAATCAAACAGAATTAAATTTGCTCCTACAGCACCACAAAAAAGAGTCCACTTGTTTGTAATGTTTGAATTTTGCCATTTATTAGTTGTGTCCCAAGTGACATATTGTACTCTTTGCACTGTTGCTCTGCATCAAGTGTCCAACATTTCCCTCTTCATTTTGTCAGCTGAATAAATGCATCGTCTGGATATTTGAAGTGCACTTCTTCGTCTTGCCATTTTCTACTCACTGTTTATACTATAAAATTCATTAATTAGTGCACAAGTCTGTGAATTGGAACGAGAAATGAAGTTTTCTTCCATCATGACCCTTAAATTGGCATTTAAATATAATGAAATATATATAAATGAAATACACATTTCTGTGGGGTGCATTTGAGACATTGATTATGGATAACTGGTTATGGGATGTAGCGTGCTCCTGCTGGACTAATCAACGCTGTTTGTTTGGGGTGATTATGCAGATTTCTATTGAAAAGGTTTCCATGAAAGCGGATGAGTGCAGAATCACGGTTCGAGTTATTTGAACATATGTTGTTTTCATATGCGAATCATTAGCGGAATGCGTCGTGTGAGTTATTAGCGCATTAGCGAAGATCTTCAACAGACACTCATCACTTTCTTTTCTTCAGCGTCATTTCTGTCGCTACTTCATCACTTTGTGTTTCCCTCTCGGATGTCATTGTGTAGTTTATTCTGCTCTGCGCTGGTATTAATCGATATATAGCACTGATGTATGATTGAAGCTCGCTCACTCTTTCTGTACGTCTGTCTTGTCTCCTGCGGGTGACATCTTGAGAGGTGTAAAGTAAATGAACCCGTCAGGGAGCTCGAACTAGGACCATTTGAGGAGGTTTGGGTGGTTTAGCTTCCTGAGATTTCATACGCACTCATTTACTCGGCTGTCTAAACGAAGACATAACATACCAGACCTTTATTATCTTCATATAAAGCTAGGTATCAGCTATGGAAAGAATGACCGTATTTATTAATCATCTAGAAATATTCAAACATCCTTTAAACGAGATCAGTTTACTTTAAAAGTAAAATAATGTGTATAATATTAAAACTTGTGTTACTAAATGAATGCGTGTTAAAACTTACTAAGATATAATATAGAATATATTTTAAATTTTACTAGAACAAAATATTTTAAACAAGGTCAAAAATTATTTATTATGTTTTATTATTTTATTTTTATTTTTGTATATATTTTTTCTTATCTAGTAGAAATATGTAAACATTGTTAAAACAAGATAAATAAATTATAATTATTTAATATATAAGAATTGTGTATTTTTATTATTAAAAAATGTAAATTGGTATGCTTAAAACAAGAAAAATATTTTCTGAAACATGAAATATCTGTTTTGTTAAGTGCTTTTATAGTTAAAATCAAATAATATAGGAAATAATATAATTTATTATAACATTTGTATTATATATTAAATTTTGAGTGCTGTCAAACGATTAACTGCATCAAAAATAAAAGTTTTCGTTTACAGAATATATGTGTGTGCACTGTGTATATTTATTATGTACATATATACATAATAAATATAATTATATATACATAATAAGTATACACAGTACACACACATATATTCTGTAAACTTTTATTGTGGATGTGTCGTTTGACAGCACTATTTATTTGACTAAATGTATTGCAGTGTTTAATTAGCACTAAAAGGCTTTTAATCTGAAATAATGATAATGTCTGAACTCTTCAGGAGGATGTTTCCGAGAGGATTGAGAGTGGCACTTTTGGGCCCCTGAGAGCCGTATGAGTGTGTCACATCTGGAAGGTGTGATGTTTGGCCAAACACAGGGACAACAGCTTGAGATTGAGTTTAACACCCCGTACCCCTGCTTGACACACAGAGCAGCTCAAGAGTAAATGTGTTTTATTCTCCTTTCAGGACAAGCGTGGATGTCAACTCTGTTTCTAAACCCAGTGTGCTGCATAGACAACAGCTCCACAGCCACACAAACACTGCTCCTCATGTAAACACATCAGACTTCACTCACAAGTCATTTTAGCAGACTTACAGTGTTCTCATCTTTTCATTTCATCAAGAAAACAACGTTTATATATATATACAGTGGATCTTCATTGATTAGAATGTGACGGATCATCAAAATTCCACACATATAAAAACCACATCACATTATTATATAAATCACAAAATTAATCAATCATTATTAATCAGATGGATCATTAAAATTCCACATATAATATTTTTACATACAGTAATCAAAATTCTGCACATTAAAAAGTACAAATATAATGTTATTAATCAAAATGAATAATCAGAGTATTAATTTTGGATCAGCCAAATAGATAATTTCATGAAATGGATCATCAAAAGTCCACAAAAAATACAAATGGAGTGTAATTAATCAAAATTCTAATCATAATATTAAAAGGGATCATTAAAATTCCACACATAAAACATGAAGAATATAATGTTATTTTTCAATATTCATAATCACATTATTACATTTGAATGATCAAAATTCCACATTAAAAGAAAAGTAATTTTGGAACATCAAAATGAATCATCAAATGTATAATCAAAATTCCACACATAAAATAAGTAAAAATGGAATGTTGTTAATCAAAATAATCACATTATTAAATTTAGATCATCAAATGCATCAACACAATTATGATTACATTATTCATTTTGAATCATCAAAATTCCACAAACATAAAGAAGCAAAAATGGAAAGTAATTAATAAAAAATATATAATGTCATAACAATTCTCTAAATAATGTATCATTTATAATACGAGTATGTATTACTTTTGGACTAACAAAATAGACCATGAAATGTATCATCAAAATTCCATGCATAAAAAAGAAAAATGGAAAGTTGTTCATCACAATGAATAATTCCATAACAATTCTCTAAATAATATAAAACTTGTATAAATAATATTCAAATATCTATTTTAGTTACAGTCATGCAGAGCTGTTTTCAAAGTTCTGTCTCACTGGGTTTTGAACAGAGAGTTGTTGAGATGTTGGGCACCGTTGACAGAAAGCAGCTCTGTGAACATGCAGAAGATTTGCGGTGTGTGTCTAAGCTGCATAATATTTAAGATGCATGAGCAGGTGTGTGAGGGTGTGTTTAAGACCGCAGAACTGCGTGGTCATGCCGCACGAGTTACATTTGTCACTATTACCGAATATCTCAGAAGCGTAACAAGATGAATGTGGCTCTTTGGCTGGACGAGAGCGAGCGAGAGAAACATTTATTCAAATCAAACGCTCTATTATGAAATTCTCCCCAGCAGGCAGCAGGTAAAAGCATTCATTTACCATGATGCACTGCACTTCCAGCAGAGCCTCTTACAGATCAAACTAGTATTCATAACGCAGATGTCTGTTTTAAATGAGATGAGATTTGGCTGCATGTCTCTCAGGGGCCGGAGCTCTGGGAAATAAGAGAGCCGAGAGCGTTTGGTTGATCGTGTGATGGCAGGACTTCATGCGGCGGTGGATAAACAGTTAGTCGCAGGCTGAAGTGGAGAAAGGAGCAGGTGGTAAAGGAGTGTAATCATAAATTGGCCATAGGGAAAGACCTCCTAACGCTCGTAAAGATGAATGAGGAGATTCATAAACTCACACTCAACGCCCATCCGCTGTAATCAGGAGTTACAACGACTACAATCACGTTCAGTTAGTTTCGTCAAGTCATGAACATAAGTTTATTTATAGCAATTTATGTAAAACTGCTGTCTATGACTTAGATGCAAAACAATACCTGACAACCAGATTTCTTATTGAACTAATGGTTGTTGATAGGAGGTGCTTAGCAGGGTTATAAATGTTAACAAAACTAAAACTAGAACTTTGCATTTTTGTTACTTAAATGTTAAAATAAATAAAATCAAATGTTATATATATATATATATAAACATGACTTATGTTTTTGGTAAGTTGCCAATGCAACATTTGTCATTTTAATTTCATTTCACGAGTTCACACTTACTTAATAATGAACTGAGTAAACGGTATGCGTATTTGGCGTGCTGTCCGAGGAGAGGGCTCCGAGCTCGGTAGTAGTTCCCGAGCCGGGTACTCCCCTCACCCAGGAGAGGGTCCGAGCTCGGCATTGGCCCGGACCCAAAGCTCCCCTACCCCTGCTGGGGTGTAGACGGACTGGAAGTGTGGAGTTGGGGTGGTGGAGGGATTCTGGAAGACTAGAGATAATGGAGGTAAGGCTGCTTGATTATTTATAGGGTTCTCTAGCGCTTATTGGGTAAGTGATGTGATTACTGATGATGAATTGGCTGTGTTAATTATGCGCTGCTCCTCCCGAAACTTGTTTGTGAAACATCACTTCACGAGTTCACACTTACTTAATAATGAACTGAGTAAACGGTATGCGTATTTGGCGTGCTGTCCGAGGAGAGGGCTCCGAGCTCGGTAGTAGTTCCCGAGCCCGGGGTACTCCCCTCGCCCAGGGAGAGGGGTCCGAGCTCGGCATTGGCCCGGACCCAAAAGCTCCCCAAAGAATGCTTATCGTGGGACAGCAGCCAAATAGGCTAAGAGACCCCCCAAAAAATGCATGGTTTAGGGCTGATGGGATGCTGGACAATGCTTGTAAAGATGCTGCGGCATCTTAGAGGAAGAAGCGGCTTCTGCTGAAGTGTGCTGGTGTGGCGGTGTGGGGAGAGGAGGGAGGATGTGAGGGTAGATACTGCTGCGGCAGTGGGGAAATATATATGGTGCCCTGGGGAGCAAACACACGCGGCAGGTGAGGAGGTATTGATGGAGCCCTGCGGGAGCCGGACACTGCTGCGCAGTGGGGAAATAATGGGAAGGCTCCTGCGGAACGGACACTGCTGCGGCAGTGGGGAAATATAGATAGCGCTCCTGCGGGAGCGGACACTGCTGCGGCAGTGGGAAATAATGGGAAGGCTCCTGCGGGCGGGCACTGCTGCGGCAGTGGGGAAATATATATTGTGCTCCTGCGAGCAGGCAACACTGCTGCGGCAGTGGGGAAATAATGGGAAGGCTCCTGCGGAGCGGGCACTGCTGCGGCAGTGGGGAAAACAGCGCTCCTACTGGAGCAGACACTGCTGCAGCAGTGGGAAAATACAGGTAGCGCTCATGGGGAGCAGTCACTACTGCGGTAGTGAGGAAATACAGGTAGCGCTCCTGCTGGAGCAGGCACTGCTGGGGCAGTGGGGAAGCGAAGGGAAAGCTCCTGCGAGGCAGGCACTGCTGGGGCAGTGGGAAAAGGAGAGAGCTCCTGCGGGAGCGGCCACTACTGCGGTAGTGGGAAAATAGATAGCGCTCCTGCGGGAGCGGTCACTGCTGGGGCAGTGGGGACATATAGAGAAGAATCCTGTTGGAGCAGGCACTACTGCGGTAGTGGGGAAAATAGAGAGAAGGTTCCTGCTAGAGCAGGCACTACTGCGTAGTGAAGAAACAGCTGGGGATTCCCATGGTGGCGTGGGGGCTGTTGGGAAGGGAGGAGGGAGAGGCTCCTGCTGGAGCAAGCACTGGCGGCAGTGAGAAAATAGAGGGGAGGGAGGGGGAGGCTCCTGCTGGAGCAAGCACTGCTGCAGTGAGGAAATAGAGGGGGTGGGTGAAGGAGAGGATGGAGGAAAGGCTTCCTGCTGGAGCGAGCACTGCTGCGGCAGTGAGGAAATTTAGGAAGCGCTCCTGCGGGAGCAGACACTGCTGGGGCAGTGAGGAAATCTGGTGTGGCGCTCCTGAGGGGAGCATTCACTACAGCGGTAGTGAGGAAATACAGGTAGCGCTCCTGCGGGAGCGGTCACTGCGGCAGTGGAAATAGAGAGGAGAGCTCCTGGGAGGCGGTCACTGCTGCGGCAGTGGAAATAGAGAGCTCCTGCGGAGGCGGACACTACTGCGGTAGTGGGGACAAAGCGGAGGTGCTCCTGCGGGAGCGGTCACTGCTGGGGCAGTGGGGAAATATAGAGAAGGATCCTGCTGGGGCAGGCACTACTGCGGTAGTGGGGAATATAGAGAAGGTTCCTGCATGAGCAGGCACTACTGCGGTAGTGAAGAAGAAGGCTGGTAGGGGAGGGGGAGAAGAGAAGGCTCCTGCTGGAGCAATCACTGCTGGGGCAGTGGGAAATACAGGTGGCGCTCCTGGGGGGAGCAGTCACTACAGCGGTAGTGATGAAATACAGATAAGCGCTCCTGCTGGAGCAGTCACTGCTGCGTCGAGGAAATACAGAAAAGGCTCGGGAGTAGACACTGCTGCGGCAATGGTGGAAATACAGAGAAGGCTCCTGCGGGCGGGCACTGCTGCGGCAGTGGGGGAAAAAACGGTTGGGGTGGGGGGGGGGGGTAAGAGAAGGCTCCTGTTGGAGCGAGCACTGCTGCGGCAGTGAGGGAATACAGATAGCGCTCCTGCGGGAGCAATCACTGCTGGGGCAGTGGGGAAATACAGGTAGCGCTCCTGAGGGGAGCAGTCACTACAGCGGTAGTGATGAAATACAGATAGCAGTCACTGCTGCGTCGAGGGGAAATACAGAAAAGGCTCCTTCGGGAGTAGACATTGCTGCGGCAATGGTGGAAATACAGAGAAAGCTCCTGCGGAGGCGGGCACTGCTGCGGCAGTGGGAAAATACAGTTGGGTTGGGGAGATGAGTATGATGGAGAGGAGCGGTTGCTGTGGGGTTTCGGGGGTGTATTCTAAAGGGGATGGCCGATTAGGGTCTGGTGGGCTTCCTTGATGTGGGAGCGGTTTAGTCGAATGTAGCTTTTGAAAGCCTCTGACGACCAGCGACCGAGTTCTTGGATCTGCTGTTGGGAAAGGCCTTTGTGGGCCGCTGTGGTTGCTGCGCCTATTCGGAATGAATGGCTGGAAAAGTTTCCGGCTGGGGTACCTGATAGGTGCAGGACTGCCTTGAGGTGCTTTTGGAACCAGAAGCGAGTGGCGGGGCGGTTGGAGTCGTCTGTGAAAAGGGGGTCGGATGGGAGTTTGGACTGTGATTTCCTTAGGTGGAGGAAAGCTAGGAGGGTTTGGTATGGTGATAAAGGCGATTGGAGTTTGAAAATGTAAATGAAGTGGCCTTTCTTTGTTTGGTCTGTCTTACTTTGCTTAATGGTGTAAGAAATGGTTTCGTCGTCCAGTACTGCTAGGTCTGAGATAGTGGGGTGGATGGCTGGGTCGAAACTGGATGGGATGGCGAGCTCAGAGCATCTGAGGAAGCCAAAGAAGGCCAGGATAAACATGGCGTCGAGTGTGCGGGCGGTGTGGATAGAATGGTAGCCTCTGCGGAGAGTGGAAATGCATTTGGTCAAAATTTTTAGAGTTATGGGCTGCCTGGAGTCTGGGCGGGTGGGATTGGTTTCTGGATACCTTTAATGAGTAAGGAGGTCTGTGAATTGGCTATATGGGCGGAAGGGGAACCGTATAAAGGTTTGTGGAAAAAATTGTAGTCCGCTTAGGTAACCTTTAATGGAACTGGTTTGGAGTTTTTTGTTTATGTTGAGGTGGGAGATGAATGAGGTGATGGCCAGTAGTGAAAAGGTGGGGAATGGCAAGTTATAAGTGGAGTGAAAAGTTTTGAAGCTTTTCCATGCTGTCAGGTATGACTGGAGGGTCCTTGGGGAGACTGCTTGGAGAATTGAATTGAGGGAGGCTTCGAGGAGAGGTTTCAAGGGATGGTTTAAGGGAATATTAGTTCTGAAAAGGGAGGTACTGGGGTGGGGAGTGGATCCGCCTCCGGTGCCAATGTTCTGAATTTCTGATAGGATTTGTGACCTGATGGACCTGATGGAGTTGGCTACGGGGGGTGGTTCCAGTGCTAGTGCGTTTGGAGGTATGGGTAGAGGCGAGGTGGTAGAAAGAGAAAAGGGGGCTCCGGGGACGGAGCTGACTGCGTGGAAGGGGGGGGGGAATGGCTGGTGTTTGGGTCGATGATTGGGGTAAGTTTGAGCCTGAAAGAGCTTGGTGGACGGAGAGGGGTAAAGGGGGGTGGCAGGCGCGGGGCTTGCGCTGATGGAGTAGGGCTGGCCGTGAGTGGCGGAGCTGCGGGCCATGGGTAGGGGAGGGGTTCGTTGGTCCGAGGCTGCGTGTAGCTGTATGCCGCTGACGGAGGCGTGCTTGTTCTGGTGAGGCGGCTTGTGGAGGCGAAGGCTGACACTTCGCTGGGCTGAGTTGCGAGCTGGCGCTCGGTGGAAGCTCGAGGAAGGTGGGGGCTGAGGGCTGCGGTATCCGGGGCGCGGCCCAGGCTGGCCGAGGGCCTGCTGCTGCGGTTCGGTGGCGGAGGCGGTCCTTGAGGGAGTGAAGATTGGGCCGGGCCGCAGTAGGGTGATTTGCGGCTCTTGCTTGCTGTGGTCGCTGATTCGAGTGGAGGGAGGAATTTAGAAATTCCCGGACTGGAGAGAATTGTAGAGGCGAGGAGATCTGACTTGCTTGAGCGTCGTGGGATAATGGCGCCGGCGCTGGTGAGAACTTGGCGGATTTCTGCCACGGTCCAATTTTCTGCTGATGGAGCGTGTGAGGAGGCTGGAGAAGGTGGTTGCTGCCTTGGAGGCAGGGTGAAGGCGGGCTGCGGCGCTTGGAGGCGTTAGCAGCGGTGGTGGGAAGGCTGGCGGCCCGTATTGCAGCCACGGGCTCGGTTGAGTTGTCCTGCGGATCGCTGGTGCTTTGGACGGCGGCGGAGGATCCGATGAGTCGGTAGGACTTTCGTCGGAAAACTTCGATCTCTGACATGTTGCAGGCGGAGGCAGCTTCAGGCTTGCTTGGCTGCAGGCCACATAGTTTGTAATATTCGGGAAAAAGGCTGTAGAGCCTGATCAGCCTGTGCTGCTAACAGTGGCAGACTCGTGCTAGGCGTTCGCTACGGGAGCTGGAGGCCGCTCAAAGAAAGTAGAACAAAAATATGAGATGTGGGGGCCTGCGTTGCAAGTGGAGTAGCCGCATGCTAAGTTGCTTCTGTAGGCTGAGGAAAAAGGGGGGCAGGGTTTGTGACTTTGGCGGGACATGCTGAAAACATCCGGGTAGCCTGCAGTGTTGCCAATTTAGCGAATGATATATATTTAATTAGCATAGCAGTTCTCAGACTAACCTGGCGACTTGTATTTCGATCGTCTAGCAACAGGTTTAACTTTTTTTTTTTTTTTTTTGCAACCTTTAAGTGATAAAATTATGAAAGGCATTCATTTCTCTTAACCACGCAAAGAAAGAGTATTGAAACCCCTAGCCGGTAAGAGGCATATCTGTTGGTAACACCGGCAGTACGAACTTCATATATTAATTAGGTTGAACTTGCAATAATTGTTTTATATATATATATATATATATATATAAATACACACACACGCGTTTTATACTTGTGATTGTTAATCGTTACTGTTAGCCCACCATAATTAATAGTGGAATGTCTCTTCCAACTGTTGGTCTTAACCACGAAACAAATTATAATCCGCCTTATCTAGCCAAATATGGGGTGAATTAGTGCAGGTACAATGCTGGTGAAAAACATGGGAAGTTATTGTAGATTCTAAGCGCTTGCTTCCTGGTTACGTAATGCATTGACATCCAGAAATGCTGCGGTGTCATTTAACAATTTTAGCAACAAATGTAACTACTTTGGCAACACTGCTGGCCTCGCGCCGCTAGCGTAGGCAACCAGCGTTAACTTCTGGAAACGGAAGTTAGGCCCGGCTACATATGGCTCTGCGGCTGGAAGAGCCGCGGTGAAAACTGAGCAAAAAGCGGAATCGAGTGAGGCTTGCTGCGGTGAGAACTGGGCGCGGCCCATGCTCGTTGAAGAATAGTACAGATCCGTTTGTTTATCCTCCGCGAGCGGAGCGTCGTAATTAATCAGCGTTTACCTCTGGCTTCACGGTCCACTTCCGATCGGAGGAATTGTTGGCGGCGAATGATACGAGGATGCCGGGGAGTTGGAAGTTTCGGCGGTGGAAGCCCTGATTAAGCCCTGATGTCGGGAAATCTTGTGGCTGGTCGGCGGGCGTTGGCGCGATGGAGCCTGGGGCTCGGGGCGTTGGCTGGCGGAGAAGGAGAGATCCTGGGTCCGGTCAATTTGCTGCGGAGGATCCATGAATCTAGTATATGTCCCGTTGTTTGGAAGGAGAAAATGAGATCTGTGATCATGGCAAGGAGCAAGCCGAACTCTGGAAGACTAGAGATAATGGAGGTAAGGCTGCTTGATTATTTATAGGGGTTCTCTCTAGCGTTTATTGGGTAAGTGATGTGATTACTGATGATGAATTGGCTGTGTTAATTATGCGCGCGTGCTCCTCCCGAAACTTGTTTGTGAAACATCACTTAGTGTAGCACCCTGCAGGAGGAGCAAACGACTTTGTCACCTGGAGTCCTCTGGGCAAGTACAGGACGTCCTGTGCTTCTGTGTTATAGTGTGGTATCTGTGCGGGTCGAGCTGTGAGCGTTCAGACCAGCACCTGTTCAACTCTATTAAAGCTCTGTCTACTAAGATGGTGTTTCTATGGAAACTTCCTGGCCAATGGATCTGAGAGTTAGCGGGTGATATTGAGAACGGCCCCCATGACTCCAATACCTTCAGGAGGAAAACCTGCTCACAGACCTCAGATCCAGAAACTACAACCAGTTCAGTTCAGATCTCAACCAGTTCTGACCGAGAACGTCACAGATGAGATTCAAGACACAAATGAGCCTGAATGGAATAAATGGAGATCCATCCATCCATTCGTCCATCCGTCCATCTGTCCATCCGTCCATTCATCCATCTGTCCATTCGTCCATCCGTCCATTCATCCATCCGTCCATTCATTCATCTGTCCATTCGTCCATCCGTCCATCCCTCCATCCACCTGTCCATCAGTCATCCATCCGTCATTCGTCCATCCTTCAATCCCACCAGTCCATCAGTCCATACACCCATCCATCCGTCCATTCGTCCATCCATCCATTCTTCCTTCCTTCCATCCATCCATCCATTCATCCATCCGTCCATTCATCCATCCGTTCATTCATCCATCCGTCCATTCATCCATCTGTCCATTCGTCCATCCATCCATTCTTCCTTCCTTCCATCCATCCATCCATTCATCCATCCATTCATTCATCCATCCGTCCATTCATCCATCTGTCCATTCGTCCATCCGTCCATTCATCCATCCATCCACTTTCAGTTGGTTGTAATTCTACTTCCTTACATTTACATTCAAGTTTCAATTCTACATCTTGGAGCCGATTCACAAAAGTATTCTAAGTTGTTCTAAGTTGGTTAGAAGATCCTTGTAAATCTTAATATGAATTCTCAATTGATCAACAGCTCAATATTAGTAGCTCTATATTCATGCTGGAAGTCAACAGTGTTTTCACATGTTTCTGTTTTTATTTCTCATAAAGAGTTTTATGAGACATCTCAGAGAATTGCATTATTTCAGGACCAAAGTCGTCTTTGTGACAATGTTTTCTCATTTAATTGAATTTATCTCTGACAGAAAGGTAATAGAAATGAAATATAGTGTTAATGTTAACAGGATAGAAGAAATGAAGCATTAAATGGATGTTGGAGGGGTGGAATAACCCAAATCCAGAAATACTTCATCCTGGCGGGACGTGGTAACGGCCCTACCGAGAGTCGTTTCAGCAGAACTTCAGCGAGCGCTTGGGAGCTCCAAAATAAGTTTGACATTAATCTCACAAGGTCCAATATCTCCTTGATCTTTTATCACAGCACATGCTTTATATCACATCATTCCTCAAACGGGAACAGATACAGACCCATGACACTGAGGCAGAAAACAATCAATCAGACAGTTGAGAGTGTGTTTAATATACGCAGAATAATAGCACTGTAAAATATCTTATAAACGTCCATGTTGGTGTTTCATAAAGAGAGCAATACAGCAGCACTGAACTCTCTGGTCAGGCCAAATAAATGAGGTCAGGTGTTAAAAAGCAGCTCTCGCAGTACATTTTGTTTCTTTAATCTTGTTTTTTCCTTCACGTCATGCCATTTCTGTCATGTGTCAGAGATTTGTACACCCACTGTAAAAACTGATTTCTGCTATTAGTTATCACAACTTAAAGTTGAGCGTTATAATAAGAAATAATGTGTTGTGCTTGAGTTAAAATTACACGTTCAGTTAACTTTACTTAAGCTGGATATTTAAGTTACCTTAAGTTGTTATGACTAATTACAGCTTTTTACAGTGCCGTAAAAAGGGATTGTCGACTAAATATATGTGTAATGCAACCTAATGCATTCAGATTCACATCACAAGTGTATAAAAAGTTAAAAGCTGGGAAAAACTACACTAACTTCATTATGTATTCATGTAGCATTGCATGCTGGGAACTCAAAAACACTTAACGGCAATATTGCACAATTTGTAATTATTTGTTCAGATAACTGTTTGACTAGTTGGGAAGATTTTTAGGGGAATTATGTTGATCGAACATGGCTTTTATGTAGTTTCAAGTTTTTGTGACACAACACATGTAAAGTAGATAATTTTGTACAGTGTCAATATCAGTGTCTGTAGAAATGCAAAGGACCCAATGTTACTGATCATAAGTAAATATTGCAAATGTCAAGGTTACGTTCTCGACGGATCTGGGTCTTGGCAGGGGATACTGAGACTCAAATACCTTGAGGAGTAAAACCTGTTCACAGCACGCTGGTAAAGTCCTGCCGTCAGCCGTATGAACGGATTTGTTTATGAGATTTGAGCCAGTTCTGCTGGAGAAAATCTCGGAGGAGGACGATTAGAGTACATGTAATATATTCAAAGATACTTTCATATCATCCAAATGCGAGATTGGAAAAGTAGCCTCATTTGAAAGCACAAAGAAATCCATGCTGTGCAGAAATGTCCAGTGCACGATTTCCCTTGTGTTGTGCTGTAATAGTTCACATTAATATAATGAGAGGCTCAATTTTCCTATTGGTGATCCACCGTGTTCATTGCTTGCCTTTCTAATGACAGTGGCATACTAACAGTAAAAGTAGAGCACATAAAGTAAAGTACGCAGTGGTTTATGGTGCTGCGTCTCCACCAGGACTAGCTTGGGTTAATTGCGAACCCCTTGAAGATGATCATGAATCACTGTCTGTGGTTTGTGTGGACGGTGCAGCTTTGGAAATGGCTGCATTCTCACCCAAGCAACAATTATCTGCATTTAAGATCCAATTTAGCGGAGCGAACTGTGCCGACTCAGGCCCCTGGGGGCCGTGGGGGTCCTGCGCACCCCTCTCAGCGGGGCGGTATATGTGACGGTCAGGAGTGGAAGGAGAAGTTTACTGCATTCTTTGAATGTAATTAGAGACGGGTGAGGAGTTGAACTGAGCTGAAGCAGCACGAGTCCAGTCACCATGCGCGTGTAAATTATGCATGCACATGTGACACAAATATCAGTGTTTTTGCCCATCGATGATGCTAGGATGTTGGCAGGCCGCTGTGATATTCTGGTCTGTAGTTACGGCTCTATAATTTATCCTTCAAATATTATAGAATTTATTGCAAAGATATATTGCTGAAAATATTTTAACGATGTTGCTAGGATGTTGTCGGGTTGCCAAGGTGTTGCTATGCAGTTGCTAAGGAGACATTCTGGTCTGTAGTTATGACTCAGTTCTGCCCTTCAAATATTATAATCTGTATTGCTAAAATAAGTCATTTAAAATACTTTAATGATGTTTCTAGGGTGTTGTCAGGTTGCCTGGGTGTTGCTATGATATTCTGTTATCTAGTTATGGCTCAGGACTATCCTAAAAATATCCATGTCATATATTATATCTTTTATTTTGAATTGATGTAAATATATTGCAACAATAAGTTGCTTAAAATATTTTAATGATGTTTCTATGCAGTTGCTAACCTGTCTCTATGATATTCTGATCTCAGATTTCCACCTATTACTGCAAATTAGAAAAATAATATAGATATTTTTTGTACTTTTCTGATATTTTTGAAAATGCATTACTAAAATACCTTGAGTGATGTTGCCAAGGTGTAGCTACGCAGTTGCTAAGGTGTCACTATGCTCTTCTGCTCTCTAATTATCGCTCCGGTCCGTTCCTCAAATATGGTAGTCATGTTTTAACCATATTTTCAAGCACCCATATAAACGCTGCTGAGAGCCGTGTTTGCATATCAAATGTAGTGTCCTTGAAAAAGACACTCACACTCCCGTCAATATAGTAGTTTCACTGCACAATCAAAGCTGATTTTACAGCCATGCAGTTTATTAGAGTTGATGTGCGTTTCTTTCTCTATTCCAGCACGGTCTAAGAAGCCCGGAGCAGTGATATGCACTTCAATATCCATCACATCTCAGTACATAGACGTGTAAGAGCATGTTACACGATATATAGAGCAGCTGTGGCTCGTGCAGCATCTAATGCTCACCCTCTTCATCATTTAAAAAACATTACAGGCGATATGCTTAGAAGATGCTTGATTTACATCCCATCTTCTTCCTGCAAAAGCTCAAGGTCCCATGTAATGAGGTTATTATCACGTCGCCTGTGTTTCTCATATTAGCCAGGCTGCAGTCGACAGCCCGAAGCGTTTAAGTGAAAGAGAAAAGCCATTCAGAAGGTCGTGCCATCGCACTTCTGCCTTCATTAGGACATGTGCCAACGTGATTATAATCCCACCGTATCGCCCATTCGCTAATGACAGGCTTTCGCCAGAGGAATTTGATTGGACGCAATGTTTTCCGCCCGCATGACTTCGTCCAGCGAACATAAACACGAAACGCTTCTCGTGAATTGAAGAGTCGCGAGTTCAAGCGAGAAGCATCATTAGTGTTGCTTTTGCGGCAGGTGTGTGAGTTTATTCTGCACTCGTCTGAAAGTCAATCATTAGTCGGTTGTGTTTAACTGGAACGCGCGGCATCCGATGCCACCTGCGCACGCTAACCTGTGCAATTACACAGGTATATTTATCCTTCAGAAGCGTGTGAAGTCGTCCCAGCATCAGCGATTCAGGATTCTAGATCAGAGGCACTGCATTGCAGATCACTGTGACCCGTATAGAGATATGTGTGCCGTATATCAACTTTTATTGCTCAGAGGTTGCTCTTTCATCTCCAGAGCAACGTATGGGAGTTATTGGTTGTATTATGTTTTAATAATGTATTTGTCTTAATGTTTTTCCTTATTCAAGATACAGTATGGTATGCTGTACACTACAGTTCAGAATAAATAGGGCTTCTGAAACTTTTTGAAAGAAGTCTAAATATATTTCATGATTTAAAAAGACCTGTTTTTGTGTGAATATATTGTAAAATGCAATTTATTGCTGTGATCAAAACTGTATTTTCAGCATAATTACTCCAGTCTTTAGTGTCACATGATCTTCAGAAATCACTCTAATATACTGATTTACTGCTCAATTATCATTTATTATTGATTATGGGGCTTTTTTGGAATTCTCTGATGAACAGAAAGTTCTAAATAAAAGAATGTATTATTTTTGTAACATTGTAAATTAATATTACAGTCACTTTTGATAAATTGTATGTTCCCTTGTTAAATAAAATAATAAAAAAATATATGTTATATACCTTTATGTGTGTGTATGATAGCTTTTATGATAGCTGTAAGTTGCTTACAATTATTAATATTTAATAATGTATTGTATACTGTATAATGTTTAGTGTAATATTGTAAGAAACATTTGTCTAATTTGTCTAATTTTATTTATTTGTTTTTAAACAGCTTTTAAAAGCATTTAATTCTATCAATGAACTATTAAAATAAAATTCAGTTTATTTATCATTGTAAAATGAAATAATGAATTATTGCATATTGTATAAATGTTATTGTACTGTTGTAAGAAACATTTGTCTAATGTTATTCACTATTTTAAATGTGGTTTTAAACTGCTTGTAAAAAGCATTTAATTCTAATATTGGACTATAATCACATTGTTTTTAACCCCAATTTAAAATAAAATAAATAGTTGGAGAAATAAAAATAGATACAAATGAGATATTTTGACAGTAATAGGGAGAGCTTGGTTCAGATCTCAGTTTGTTGAGAAATAATTGACACGTTTACTGACTTTAGTATATTGACTAATATGAATATAATGTCAGATCACTTCTGAAACGGGTGACGAGAAATTAATTTTGGGTTGTTTTAGACGAGCATCTCCATTCTCTCTCCATGTATTGTTATTGGTGTCCAGCAGAAGCAATGGAGATATTAAAGAGATCTCATTTGTGATTTTTCAGCTTCAGTGGTGTGAAATCAGTCCTTGGCTGTCTTTCCATGTTTAAACGTATGGTCGAGGTTGCATCAGAGATGTTTGTTTCTGGAAAGCGCAGATGAAATATGTTACCATGCAGCATACGGCGTCCCTCCTGAAATAGCAGGCGTTATCAGACGAGCGTTTCAGAGCGCCGCTCTCCTGAGATCTGACCTCTCCTGCCGTGTGCGTCCTGATATCTGCGGCCCGTCAGATTGAGCTCGGCACAGCGATCGGTGCATTACTGCGTGTTGTGTGTCCGGTGAAGGTGTTTGACTCCTGGGGACACGGTCAGATGAATGCGGTAACAGATGAAATCACACAGAGCCATGTGTTTATCCATTCATCTCAGGTGTCAGATGGGCCAGATCTTCACAGCACAGATGGGATTGTGTGATAAAAGAGTCTTTATGATGATCTTCAAAGAGAAAGAGTGGAAAGAAAATGATTTTATGAATGAATGAATTTGAATGAATTTGTGAAGTGTGACTGAATTTGTGGCTGTCATATTTGCATTATAACTTTAGAATTTTTCAGCAATTAAAAGCATTAATTATTATAAATGTTTTTTTTTAAGTTATATTTGACAATTAAATAAATTGCTTAAGAAAAATGTTACTAAAAACAAATTGTTTGTTGTAAATATATTATTTATTTATTTAATTTCACTTTTTTAAATCAAAGAATTAATGAATAAATATAAATGTAAATTTCTGAGACTTATATTTGGAAATTAAATATATTGCTAAAGAAAATGTTAATAAAAACATAAATTATCTATTGTAAATATACTGCTTTTTGCATGAAAATGTTTAATGCAAAATATTAATGATTTTATTGGACAATTAAATATATTGATAAAGAAAAATGTTACTAAAACATAAATTATTTGTTATAAATAGATTGCTTTAATTAAAACAAAAATATATTTTTTATGAAAAGGTTTAATGAAAAATATAACTATTTTTCTGAAACTTATATTTGACAATTAAATATACTACTAAGGAAAAATGTTACTAAAACAAATTAGTTGTTAGAAATATATTATAGTTTTAAATGTTTTATTGTTTAATACAAAATGTAGTATTTATATAAATGATTCTGAGACTTATATTTGACAATTAAAAATATTGCTAAAGATGTAAAAATGTAGCTAAAAACAAATTATTTGTTGTAGATATATAGTTTTTCATAAAAATGTATAATGTATTTTTCTGAGACTGTTTTTTTTTTGTTTTTTTTACAATTTTTGTGATGTGAACATTTTGAGTGTTAAGTCTTGCTCACACCAAGAATGATACAACTAAAATATTATCCACACCAATGCACAATAACTTTTTGTTTATAATTACTGCACGCTGCAGTTTTGTCATCTGTGGCTCTTTAAAGTTGGGTGGATTCTGATTGGCTCTCGATGTTGTTATCATCATGTTCTGTTTAGAATGCTGGAGTTCTATAATGAAGCTGTTGCTGGGCAGTTGTAGAATGTTCTGATTAGGTGATTTCTAGTTGTTGTGGGTGGTTGCTAAGGCATTGCTTAGGAGTTGTATGGATAAGCTGTTGCTAGGCAGTTGCTGGGGTGATCTGATTGGTCATTACTAATGGATTTATAGTCATCACTGGGTAGTTCGGGGTTTGACAGACAGACTGAATGGTTTCGTTGAGTCACTTTAGTGAGGGTTTTATATATTTATTTCTAACATGAGCATTGTCGATCTTCTCTCTGCATATCCTGCAGTCAGCTGTGTGTATCTGTATCTGTATCACGCTTCAGTGCTCTCCTCCATTTTCTCATTTTCTGGCTCTTTGACTCTGTCGTGTCTCTGTATCAGCGGCTCTGGAGTGGCCCTTCGGTTAATGGACACGGACTCACTTTCTGAATGAATACCTCAAACTCTCGCTTCAGTCTCTTCCTCACTTTTAAAGACTCCTATCAGGAGAAACCACATTTTACTTGATCTGTACGTGAGCCTTGTTGTAAAAACATGCTGCAAAGGCTTTGGCCGATAATCATACCTCAGGGAAAGAAATAAAAGGCCCGTTAATTTTAATCAGGTAAGTTCCAGCTAACAGGGAAGAGAGTTATCTGGTTTTATGCAGGGGTGTTTCTAGGATTTTTTTAATTGTATGGCACAGGGAGCAAGATCCAGTCAGGGGCCCATGGGAAAAGTCATGTGCCCCAACACAAGTGGGATGACAGAAAAAGGGCACTGCACAAGTGCCTGGACAACTCATCACTCGTTTTTTAAATAAAAACCACTGAACAGACAATGCGTGTTCTCTCAATGCTTCATTCATTGTCCAAACAGACGGTGTTTAGTGAATTTTTGTAAAAATTGCTCATGTTTTCATGATCTGTTGCTGCAGATAGATGGGTGCTGGTGTGGCCCTCTCTGACCTGTGCTGCCGGGTTCAGGGCTAATTTGCTGCACTGCACTTCATCTACCTGTCTTTGACATGGTTTCTTCTTGAACAAACCTTGGTTGTATTGCTGCTGTGCCTTTGTCCCTTTATACTTTTTTTTTACACAATTCTCTCAAAAAAACTAACTTAATCATCAATATTACACAAATAGTATATTTAACAGCCACATTATAATCCGATTAAAGACAAAATCCTTTAATGTGAAGCTGTTCTTGGAAATTGCAAACTAAACAAAAAATACATGTAAGACAACATGCAAAAACGTTTGTTTATTCAATACAAGCAGGTGTTTACTATTCTACATCTTAAAATCCCAAGTGTCAGAACGCTAACATTATTAAAACCCCACATTTTAGCGTTTACCACGTTACTGCAGACTCGTTGGGAAAGTGATTGTGACTTTCATCTTTGAAACAACAGGAATACATTTCTATTTTAAGTAGTGCTGGTGCGTCGCGGCAACACAAATAAGCCCAAACTCTAAAGAGCTTTCAACATTTCAACAGCTTTTCAACGCCTATAATTATAATTTAATACTTACAATGAACAGAGACATGGTCTGCAGCCTGCAAAATCGCGCTTCTCCTTTGAGCGGTGTAATTGACAGCACTCTGATCCAATGGCATCGTATTCGGGAACTGATTGGCAGCGAACCAGACAGAGTAGTGTTCTACTCATAGGTTCTACTTGAAGCGACGCTATGCTGCCTATTAATGTATGACATCAGCGGCAGCACGTGAGATTTTAAATGCACCCAGACTGCTCCTGCACCGCGGATGTTATACTATGATCAGTCTGCGCTGTTGGGAGGGCACAAGGGGGGGCCAAGCACATTTTGAGGGGGAGGTGCCACCCCGTGCCCACCCTCTAGACACGCCCCTGGTTTTACGCAATGTTCTCAAAGCATTAGCAGAAACATGTTATTTATAATTTCCGTTGGATGTTCAAGAAACGTTTTATAAATGTTACTATGTGTTTCAGAATGTTCAGAGAACATTCAAGTAACGTTCCCATAATGTTTGGAAGATTATCAAAGGGAATGTTGTCTTAATGTCCGTATAACCAAGAAATAAAATGCTTTAAAAACTTTAAATAAATAAATAAACTGGACATTTGAACATTCAGAGAACATTCATAAATAGTGTTTTTCAAAACTCAGTTGGTAATGTTAATAAAACATTCTTTGAACTCATTTTTGGTTAGTTGGATTTGTTATTGAAACAAACTTTAAAACCAAAGCACAGCTGCTTTTTATTCAAATGAAACATTGCATTAGTTTATTGCGGTGATAAAAACACAGTAGCTGATCAACAAGTGTTTCACATCACAGCTGTTTTATACCTTGTGTTTTCTCAGCTGGACCAGTCAGCATCTGGAACTAAAATTACTAGTTTTATCATTATTGGTGAGTATGCATAATTATTGGTGTGTCAGAATCACATGTAGTCATGAATGTGTCCAGAGCTCTGTCTGGAGAGAGTAAGACTGTAGTCATGTTGAATCAGACGCTCATGTTTGTTTATGTGAGATGCCGCTAGCGGCTAATTAAGCCTTTAGCGCTTGATTACGGTCTTAGGCGAAGAAACGCTGCTCGTCTGAACACAAACTAACACGTTTCTCACATCTGTTTCACCACAGACCACCCAGCAGCTGTCATTGTTAGCTTAAGGAGCTTCACGGTGTGTTTTTATTTAGACAAACACCCAGCTGCAGCACTGCAGACGCTGTAAAGAGGGTGCTATGAAATCTGGGTTTTTTTATCGTTTATTTTTTTTCCCAAATCTTTTTTATTTTTTTGTTCCTGGTTTTAATTTTAGAGGTTACTTTAAATTTTGGTAAACAAAATTTAACAATGTTTTATTAAAAAGTATTTTTTTTAAAGTTAGGGTTCTATGAAATCTGTTATGTTTCCCTAAATTCTTTGTCAGTTAAAATTTTTCTGTATACCATTTCAAAGGTGTACTTAATCTTGATTACTCATAAAGTATGTTTAATTGATTAAATTAATAAAACTATAACAATTTAATAATGTATTACTATTTTGTAGGACCCTGTGAAATGTCTTATTTTTCAGAAACTGAGTTTTGTTTGATTTTGGTTTTATTTCATAGTTGCGTTAAAATCTAAAATTCAGTTTTATTTTTCCCGAAATTCCATGCTATACTGAACAAAATTATAAACGCAACACTTTTGTTTTTGCCTCCATTTTTCATGAGCTGAACTCAAAGATCTAAGACTTGTACACAAAAGGCCTATTTCTCTCAAATATTGTTCACAAATCTGTCTAAATCTGTGTTAGTGAGCACTTCTCCTTTGCCGAGATAATCCATCCACCTCACAGGTGTGTCATATCAAGATGCTGATTAGACAACATGATTATTGCACAGGTGTATCTTTAGGCTGGCCACAAAAATGTGCAGTTTTACTGTAATGGGGGATGAAAACCAGTCAACCAGTCAGTATCTGGTGTGACCACCATTTGCCTCACGCAGTACAACACATCTCCTTCGCATAGTGTTGATCAGGTTGCTTGAAATGAAAGGAAATGAAATGAAAAACAAAAGTGTTGCTTTTATAATTTTGTTCAGTGTATATGCTATCCTTTTTATGCAATTTTATTTAATTATGTAGTAAAACCTTTACGATCAAAACGTTTTTTTTTTTTTTAATTAAATTTAAGATTATTTGTATAGCGTTTTTTACGATACAATCGTTGTAAAGCAGCTTTACAGGAAATTAAGTTTCTACAATAGATGTATAGAAACTTCATATATTTAACTTATGGCAAAATTTGGTTGATTCTGTTTATTTTTCAGAAAAACTGTGTTGTCTGTTTTTATTTTTCTAAATTTAGGATTAAATACAAATGTATTTTTAAAGAATTGTAATCAAATGAAGCCATAATACATTAACAATGTAATTAAACTCTTTATAAATATAGGCCAAATAATAATTATATATATATATAATTTCCTGTCATTTAGTAACTAACAAGCAACTAAAAGAAAAAGTAAAAATAATTGTAATATTCTTTTTTTTAAATGTAGTAATTGTACACTGTAAATGTTCATTTTAATTTGTAAATACAACAAAGATTAATGGAGTATGTTTTACTTGAAAATAATATTTTATATTTTTTTATTTTAGACTTTAAAATTTCATATTCAAATGTATTGTTAGTTGATGTTTCTAATTGTTCTCCAAATTTACTGTCAATTTCTAAGTTCTAAAAACACATGTTTGTCTTAAACACGTCGGGCCCTGGTGACCCCCGCAGCAGCGAGCCACTCCACAACGCCAGATGCCAATTATTTCCCTCAATATGCTAATAAAGGTGCTTCAGTGGCACTTTCTCAGACAAAAGTCTTGGTCTGCTGCCAGCAGCCTTTAATTAATGGCTGATATCACCTGTGCTGGAGTGCTTGTGTTGTTCGAGAAGCGCTAAGAGTCTCTCATCTCTATGGGCGGCTGCGCTAATACAGGCAGATAATCAATAGTGTCGTATAGCTTCCTTGTCCAGCCGCTCCACTCCATCATCGTGTGTCTGTCCGGGACGAATCGTGCTCCGGAGAGCCTGATAGTGGGACGTAAATCAAACGACTCATAATAAATGCCGGGAGACGCTCGCTGGACGTTTCTGCCAGTCACACGCGCAGATTTTGCTGCATTCCCAAAGCCAGAGTTAATTGGCTCCATGCCTCCGTGTCAATGAGGTGGCGTGGAGACACTCGATTAGGCCTCACGAATCAATCGGCTCGTACCAGACGCCGTACGCGGGTGGCCGATAACCTGGCTTATTTAAAAAGAGCCGTTTTTGGAGAGGCACGTAACGGGAAGGTCATGTGCAAATGTGAGAGGCTTTTAAAAAGCTTTTACTTCGGGCCGTTTGGCAAGCTGTTGGGAAGAGCTTTTAAAAGAATGTCCCAAGCAATCGATTGTCATTTATTACAGCAGATAGATTACGCCAGACGCTCGCATACGTAATGCTTCATTTAGTTCAAGGTCACATATGACTCCTATGAATGACCATTCAGCTTTGCTAGTAGTAGCTCTGCAGACTATCCTTCTGCTGATTGATTGATTGATTGATTGATTGATTGATTGATTGATTGATTGATTGATTGATTTACATTTTTGTTATTATAGTTAGTATTAATTATTAATATGTTTGCCTATATATTTCTATGTCATTAATTACATATTGTGTATTTCTAATTAATTAATTAATCTATTTATTTCTTTATTAATTTGCATGCATAATTTATTTAACATTTTCAAGCTTTTCTTCTTTCCCAAATGCACATATTGTATTTTTCGGTGCATCTTCACAAAATTGTATTTAATAATTTCATATGTAAAAATTATCATTGAATTTTTCCCTTCACTTATTTAATTGTTTGTTTATTATTATTATTATTTATTTTATATGATTTATTTAAGCAACTTCATATTTTTTCTTATATTATGGTCATATTTTTTGTTATTATATATTATTTAAATGTGTCTTTAAAAAAATTCTTGACAATTGTTTTTAAATAATTGTATTTTATAAACGTATTTTTTATAAGAAATATTTGTATTTATTTATGATTTATTTATTTGAGCAATTTAAATTCTTAAATGGGTTACGTATTGGACACAAAACTAGAAACTCTTGTGTGAGTCAATGGACCAATTAATGAATGAATTAATGAATGAACAAATGAATGAATTAATGAATAAAACAATGAAACAATGAATGAATGAATGAATGAATGAATGAATGAATGAATGAATAAATGAAACAATGAAACAATGGATGAATGAATAAATGAATGGGGTATGAATGAATGAAACAATGAATGAATGAATTAATGAATGGGGTATGAATGAATGAATGAAACAATGAATGAATGAATGAATGAATGGTGTATGAATGAATGAATGAATGAAACAATGAGTGAATGAGTGCATAAATGAACGAATGAATGAATGAATGAAAAAATGAATGAATGAATGAATGAATGGAAAAAATGAATGAATAAATGAATAAAAAATGAATGTCTGAGTGACTGATTAATGAATGAATGAAATACGAGTCTTCCTGTGGAAAATTGAATTTGAAATTGAATGGTGTATGAATGAATGAAACAATGAATGAATTAATAAATGAATGGGGTATGAATGAATGAATGAATGAAACAATGAATGAATGAATTAATGAATGGGGTATGAATGAATGAAACAATAAATGAATGAATTAATGAATGGTGTATGAATGAATGAATGAATGAATGAAACAATGAATGAATGAATAAATTAATGGGGTATGAATGAATGAATGAATGAAACAATGAATTAATGAATTAATGAATGGGGTATGAATGAATGAATGAATGAAACAATAAATGAATGAATGGTGTATGAATGAATGAATGAATGAATGAATGAATGAATGAATGAATGAATGAATGAATGAATGAATGAATGAATGGATGGAAAAATGAATAAATGAATGAATAAAAAAATGAATGGCTGAGTGAATGATTAATGAATGAATGAAATACGAGTGTTCCTGTGGCTCAGTGGTAGAGCATTGCGTTAGCAGCGCAAAAGGTTGTGGGTTCAATTCCCAGGGAACACACATATTGACAAACAATGTATAACCTTCATTGTAAGTTGCTTTGGATAAAAGCGTCTGCTAAATGCATAAATATAATTGTAAATGAAATAGAGCTGGTGAATAAGTTTCTCTGCACACATGGCTTCATTAGGGCTAAATTAATGAAATATTTGTGTGTATTCAAATTAAATCCGAATGTCTGTAACATTCATCCCAAATAATTAAATATCAATGTCTTCTATTGATCTTCGCTTGTCATTTCAGTCTACACTTATTATGTAATAAGCCCTTGATTACAGTAAATAACGAGGGAGACTGTGACAGCGGCTCGTCAGGAGGAGGACTTGCGTTGGCATGAAACAAGAACAAATGGATGGGAGGTGGACTGAATCAGAAAACACTTGATTGTCTTTCTCACACGTACAGATCCCTGCCTGCTGAAGCGACACGAGCTCGAGCCTCAGTTCTCATCAGAAGGACCCGATGACTAATTATTAGGTGTCTTAACAGTAATGACACATCTTGCTCTTTTGTTATAAAGCTCTGGGGTAGAAGGTGTTAATTTTATAAACTAGGTTAAATCCTGCGAGGTCTTCCAGAACAGAGCTGATATAGTTTACTCCCCGAGTCGTGCTGGCCGTCAGACTGCTTTGGCAGTGGCGTCACTTCCTTGAACTCTAGACTAACTGGTGTTGATTACGGTTTATTGATGTGAACGCTGTTGGTTTGCTTGCCAGTGTTTTTTCTGGATGTTTCATTGATTGTTTGCTCAATATTTGATAGCAGATTTTCTTGTGTGTGTTCGTCTCTAGATGAAAATGATGCCTGAGTGACGCCATCTTACATATTATGATTGATCTGGATTAGTGTGGATCAATTAAGTGACCAATATGACTTGATATGTTTAGCTCTTTTGTGGCTGAAATATGTTTTTTTTTAGAAACAGATCAAGTCAGATGACAAATTTTGATTTTGGCATAACAAAGTATTGTCTGAAAGTTGAAAAGCCTGAAGTTTGAAGGTTGTACTCAGAGAAGTAAGAGAAAACCAATAAAATGTTGCTAGCATGATTTAGCACATTGCTAGAATGATTTAACACATTGCATTGGCATGTTAAACACATGTAGCATGCCTTTGCATTTTGCCAACATATTTCTAGCATGATTTAGCACTTTTTTAGCATCTTTTAATGAGTTGCTAACATGTTACTGGCATGAGTTAACACTGCTAACATATTTTAACATGTTGCTAGCATGATGTGGCACAGTTTTTGTATGCTGCTCGCATGATTTAGCATATTGATAGCATGTTTCAGTATTTTTCTAGCAAGATTTAGCATGTTGTTAGCATGACCGCATTGCTAACATGGTGTAGCACATTTCTAGGAAGTTACTAGCATTGCTAGTCTGTTTTGAACATGATTTGCAACCCTATCAGCAAATTTTACTATGCTGATAGCATGATTTAGTATTTTGCTACCATGATTGATCAAGTTGTTTACAATTTAGCGTGATTCAATACACTGCTAACATATTTCTAGCATGATTTAGCACTTTGTTAACATCTTTTAATGAGTTGCTAACATGTTACTGGCATGAGTTAACACTGCTAACATATTTTAACATGTTGCTAGCCTGATTTATTAACATGGTGCAGCATGTTTCTAGGATGGTACCTGCCTGATGAAGCACATTGCTAGCATATTTTAGCATGTTGCTAAAATGTGAGTAAACGCATTGCTTTTAGCGTGTTGCTAGTATGATTTGGCATGCTTATCATCATGTTTTAGCACATTGCCAGTGTGTATCAAACTAGATTTGGCACTCTGCCAGCAAGTTTTACTATACTGATAGCATGATTTAGCATTTTGCTACCATAATTGATCAAGTTGTTGACAAATTAGCAGGTTGTTAACTCGATGTATCACATTGCCAGCATATTTCTAGCATAATTTAGCAACTTGTTTGCATATATGTTGCTAGCATATTTTAGCATGTTAACATAAAGTAACCCCGTTGCTATAATCTTTTAGCATATTGCTAGCTTCTGAAGACTGGAGTATGATGCTGAAATTTCAGCTTTGCATCACAGTAATAAATGGCTTTTAAATACTCAAACAGAAAACAGTTATTTTAAATTCTAATAATATTTCACAATTTTACAGTTTTTTACTGCGTTTTTAATCAAATAAGTGCAGCCTTGATGAGCAGAAGAAACTTCTTTCAAAAATATGAAAAAAGTGCTTTTTTGTATTATAGCGTCGTTATGCACAAATAATATTGTACACAATCAGAGTGAAGTATTCCTGAGATCCTGACGTTCCTGACAGGTTTCATGTGATTATCACAGAAAACAACAGCCGCATGTAAAGCATGTGAATTATGCATTCAAGTCTAGTCACTGAAATGTCAATACGTAGTCAAAGACAATCCATAATTGCCAAGTCGTTTACAGATCTCTGGCGTCTTCACAAAGCCTGACATTTCTCCCTCATTAGAGTGGTTTATATTTCGTGCCTGGTCTCTACAGCCTCGTGCCGCAAACACCAGCCTAATTGGGAGGAAACATGCAAATAAATTAATCAATCAAAATTAGAGCCAATGAGAATTCAGGAAAATAATCCACTTTAGGTTTTTTGTATCCTCATGCCGTTACGCGCCGCTAACCGAACGGGAAGCTTGTTGTGTTGGTTTGGAAAGTTGTGATTAAGCCACATATAATTAAAGTAGTTTATCATTCCCTGCTGCCGGAGAGTTTCATTCACTTGATTTGCAATCTTTTGACCATTTTTCTTCAGTAGCAGAAGGGTTGAGGGAACAAGATTGAGTTTGTGGCTCTGTGTGCCAAGCGTTTTAAGAGAGAGACACTCGGCTTGAATGAGAGAGTGAGATCTGATGTGTGCTGAAAAAGACATTTCTGTAGAGAGAGTTTTCACTCAGACACTGCTAGTACATTTAAAAAATAATTACATAGATGTGGCAAGCAACACATCAAATTAAACATGAATTTTTGAAGTAAAAAATACTGAAATAGCATTTTCTTGTAAAACATACTCTAATCATCTTTGCTTTGTTTTTTTTTACTGTGTACTGACAACCATGGAAATCACTCGAGTTCACTTGAAAAAAAACTGTTGAGATATGAACTTATTGTATGTGGCCAAATAAATGTGCATTAACAGTTCATCCACAAATTAAAATTAGATGAAAATGTCCTCACTCTCAGGTCATCCAAGATATAGATGAGCTTGTTTCTTCATCAGATTTGGAGAAATGTAGCGTTACATCACTTGCTCAGCAATTAATCCTGTGGATTACTTGTGGATTATTGTGATGTTTTTATCAGTTGTTTAGACTTCTCATTCTGACGGCACCCATTCACTGCAGAGCATCCATTACTAAGCAAGTGATGTAACGATACATTTCTCCAAATCTGATGAAGAAACAAACGAATCCACATCTTGGATGACCTGAGAGTGAGGACATTTTCAGCACATTTTTGGGTGAACTGTTTCTTTATCCGTGTTATATTCTCAATTATCAAAAGGCTCCAAATCAAATATCTTGCGAAGCATACTTTACTGTTTAGCTTTGTTTTGTACATCATGTGTTGTAGACTCAATCTCAGCTCCTCAAGCTCCTCCAGGACGTCACGTCGGCTCACGCTGCACCCCGGCGCTCGGACGAATCACTGCATAGAGATAAACACAGTTTTGAATGATGTTACTTCTTTCAAATTAAGGAAGACATCAATTAAATCTGTGCTTATCTCTACAAGCAAGGCAATGAGAGCCGGATCCCAGCTCCATCACACCACGACCTGCCAATGACGGATAACACGGCTGAAACAGAGCTTAGTCTCGCCTCACAGTCTGTCTCGCCGTGGAATATGAATTATGCTGTAGTATGTTTAGCACTGTATTTCTGTACTTAGCATTCAAATGTTTGGGGTCGGTAAGGGTTTTAGTTAGAGGAATTAATACTTTTATTCTGCAAGGATGCATTAAATTGATTGAAAGTGAAGTAAATATATTTATGTTGTTATAAAAGATCTATATTTTATGTTTCAACACTGATAATAATCAGAAATGTTTCTTGAGCAGCAAATCAGCATATTAGTATGATTTCTGAAGATCATGTGACACTGAAGACTGGAGTAATGATGATGAAAATACAGCTTTACATCACAACAATTTACATTTTATATTCACATAGAGAACAGTTATTTTAAATTTTACTGTATTTTTGATCAAATAAATGCACCTTTGGTGAGCAAAAGTGGCTTCCTTCAAAAACATTAAACATTTTACTGACCCCAATTTGTTTGAATGGTAGCATATATATTATATATTGTATTGCTGTTCACAAATATTGATTAATAAAGTTTGATTAAGTGGTTTGGTGTGATTTTCTTTCTTTCTTTCTAATGTATATTAGTATCAAAGGTATCTCCTTTATAGAAATAACAAGAAAAAGGGTCCAGGCCATATTTCTTCTGTAATCTGACGTTTTTCTGAGTGAAACAGGAAATTCAGCTATAATGAATGTAGGACGAGACTTGATTTTATCCGTCAGGGATTGATTGCGTTGTCAGAAGTGGGCGTTACATTCAGGAATTGAGTTTGGTTGTTGGATTGCTTGCTTTGATAAATATGATCTTGTAAATAAAAGTGGTTTCCGACACCGAGCACAGTATTATATTATGATATAAGATTATACTTTCCTCTCTAGAACTGATGAATCGTGCACGGTGGGACCAGGAATGCGCATTAAGAAAGTAAACGGGGTCAATTTTGATTTGCTGTTGACTTGAGTGTGTTGATTCCTCCATCTGTTACGGACAGAAACTGGAGCTCCTCTGAAAGGCCTGCAGAGCCGCGCAGGCTTGATCCCCGTTGCCAGCTGAGAGCTGTGAAATGGCCCGTTCCCCCTGCAGACCACTCAATGTAGGGCACTTACATTTAGAAAGCGGCCTGGATGTGAGCTCTGCGCTTTAACTCTTGCTCTTAAAGCCACAGACAGCTGCTGCGATCTTCAACGATCTTTCCTCGTCCTGCTGCGTTTGAATATTAATTCTGACGTGCCATTCATTTTATGAACAATTTGATCATGTTTGTCCCTGGTAGAAGAGCAAACTGGTGATTTGCATTGAAGCAGGGACCCGAGCCAAATCTTGAGACCAAAATATCACTGAGACTCAAGAGCGGAGGGCGCTTTTCACTCGAGACCACCTATAAACCTCATAGCAACCCACTCAAACCCTCGCAGAACCGCCTGGACGTCTCAGCATAAACACAGACACATGCTCAAACATATGGGTGAACCTGATGAAAAACACGGCCATGTTTCACTCTAAAATAACAGATAAATACATATACAAACAGAAGATTTGTGTTAAGAATCTTAAGAGCGTTAAGATTTGTTTTGCATGTTGACGTGTTAATTTAGCATCATTGCTAAAATATTACAGTTTGTGTTCATATTTTGAATATATTTTTTGTTTTCTGTTTTATTGTAATTTTAGTTAAGTTTTAGTATTCATAGTTTAATAGTTTGAGTTTATTTAGCACTATTTAATGTAGTATTCTTTACACTTAAAAATAGTTGAAGTAAGACAAATATGTTTTTTATATAGTTTTCAGTTATATAGATTTTTGTTTTAGTAATGCTAATAACCCTGTTAGTGACCGTTTTGTTACTTGTAATTTTATTTATCTTCTTAGTTATTATTATTATTTTTTATGTATTTGTTTATGTAAGTGGTTCTTTTGTTCAGCATTACATTATATTTATTTATTTATTCATTTATTATATTATTTCATGTGATTATTTTACTCAGCAAGGATGCATTAAAGCTATTCATACAAATGTATTTATGTAATTTGCAGTATTATAAATGGTAAAACACTTGGTGATGCTACATTTCTTTAGAAAATATAGAATATCTGTTTTCTTTGTTTAGTTATTAAGGTGAAATGTATTCAGCACAATCGTCCGGTCATTATGACAAAAGTACTTTATTTGATTTTTTTATGATGGGTTTCTAACATGAAGTTTCCGTTGCTGTATCAGTGTAAGTAACCGTATGGTGGAGAACTGATTTGTTGGAGAAGTGGTTTGAAAAGCTGATGTTTTGTCACTCATTCTTTGAGCTGTGTGTTATTGAGATGAATAAATCCCCCAGAAGCCCTGCTCGTGTTAATCAGGTCAGCAGGAGTGTGTTTCTGCAGCGGCCGCTCTGAGATCTCTCAGCGTTTGATTAACACCCACCAGCAGGTTTTTAAGTGTCTGCCGCACACAGGACACTTCAGAAAGGACTTTGTTCCAGCCTTTGGGAATATTGTCATTGTCTGTTGAATAACTCTGGCTTTTTCTAGGTCCAGATTCATTTATGTGCTTGACTGAATTCAGTGAGTTGTTCGCACAATTCATGCAATATATATCAATATACTGTGTGTTTTATTAACGGAATAGTTTCAACCTCGTGCTTTTCCAAACTTGTATTTTCACAAAAGCAGATGCCTTTCTTTTTCAGATGCTGTCAAGTGATGCAATGCTACATTTCTCCTAATCTGATGAAAAAATAAACTCATCTACATCTTGGATGGCCTGAGGATGAATACCATTTTCATTTTTGGGTGACCTGTTCCTTTAAGTAGTTTTCCTCAAAAAGCGTATCATCTAAAACATCGGTTAACCCTCTTCAGTCCTGATTCTGCTGTAAAAGTTTTGAAATTAAAATGCTAATTCTGGTTTCTCAGCATGATGGTATAATGAATTCACACCCCTGTGAATCTGACCTAGCGGCGTGTCTCGCATAACTGAATTAGAGGGCAATGGTTGGGACCTCTGTCAGCAAACAGACTCTTTTTAGGAGACAAGAGGATGTAGAAATAACTTCCAGCACTTGAGGGGCTCTTTGACATTTCGTTTTGACACCAGGCCTTGAAAACTTCATCAAAAGATGTAAATTCAGAGAATGCATCACTTATAAAGCATAGTGTATGTCACATATAAGAGCACCATTTTGTAATTGATGTCTGGTGGAGGGGAAATCTTCCCTTGAAGCTCCAAGTATATATATATATATTTTTTTTTATTATTCTTTTTTTTGGGGGGGGGTTCTATGTTTTGCTGAGCACTATAACATTGGTCTAGGATGTCATCATGGAACTTTTTTTTTTGGGTAATGTCACTAAATGATCAAAAATCATAAGCAGCATAACCAAGATTTGATTACTCAGCAACTAAAAACAGAACTATAGACAGGTCTACCATAAGTTGTAGGCCTTTTTACATTAATTTTATTGTTTTATTCATTAATTTTTTACACTGCCCATCAGGGTTGGGTCAAATTCAGATCTGTAAAATTCATATTTGATTAATTAGTGTGAATTTGAATTAAATTGGCCACAATGCACATGAAGATACATGGTGATGACTAGAAAATGTGTTTATTAAATTGCATTTCACAGAAATTCAACACAGATTGAATATATGTGTCTCAATCTAGTCTTTACAAACGTTGCTTTTCTGGTTTAAACAGACATTTACATGAATTTCAGTTCTGCATACTGTTTATAACATTATAAATGTCTTTACTGTCGCTTTTGATCAATTCAGTGCATCCTTACTGAATAAAAAGTATTTAACAATTGTAATTATTTCAAACTTTTGACCATTAGCGTGTATGTACGGCAGTAATTTACAATGAAAATAAGGTTCAAAACTTTTGAATGGCTAAAATTCAATGTTTTAAGAAGTACCTTTGTTGGTTATCTGCCGTTCCTCCTGAGATTTTAGTTCAGAGATCACAATTTTCCTATTGTACTTGCTTCAGAAAGTGATGTTGTGATTTCTCATAGAGCTGGTTAGTGTGTCTCAGCATTTACAGCTCTTTACTGAAGAATGTTTTGAAATCGCTGTAGAGTAAATCATTGGGGAAAATACTTGCAGAATCAAGTGGACAGTCCCTGTTGTTCAGTATTTGATGTGTGTTATCCAGAAACCCTGAAAGGCCTAAAACTACGAGGGATTGCTGAGGTTTGACAGCATGTGTTGTTGTTCTGTCAACGCTGAGCTGAAGTTGTTTTGGATCGCCATTTTGATCCCGTCCCTGCATGTACCTGCAATGAAACACGAAAACACACTCCAAGGGTATAAACAAGCTCTGCATTCGGGACACTGTTTTCAGGCATTTTTTATTTTGTATCCGCGAGATATTTCTTCTTTCAAACTCTCTCCTCACAGTCAGTCCTGATGAAAAGCGGGTTTGGTTGATGTCCGTGTGAAGCCGAGGAAAGCTGGTTCCTGTCTGAAAGCACCAAACAAGTTAATTTACACAGCGAAGTGAAGACGGGATAATTGGTCCCTTGATCAAAGCGAGCCGGTTGAGCGGGACAGCAGCTAGCGGTCCTGTGGTTTAGCATACAGCGCTGCTTTGTATAATTGGACTGTGTTTTCTGCTCCTAATCATCTGTGCTTGTCTGTTTCGCTTTGGCCCTCAAATCCACACGGCAGAAGACAGCGAACAACTCTGTGATGGCTTGAAAGACCAAACACGACACGTTTTTCTACTTTGTGTCTCGGGACGTCCAGAGAGAGAAGGAAACCTTTGTTTTGGAGTGAAATCACGCACACGTTGGTGTTTACAAGCTTATTGTGCGCTAAGATCGCTGTAAACAGATAACGTGTCGGTGTTGATTTGCGTCTGGGTTGTTGGGAAACTGAAGCCGGTCGAATGTGCTGATGTTAATCACATATTTAAACACTGGGTTTTTATGCTGTTGTTATCAGCGGTGTCATTTGCTAATGAGATATAATTGTGTAAATGACACTGAAGTGTCCCGGGGTCACATTTAACGCAGATTTTATTTGTCTACTGAATGCAAAACACCACATGTCTTTGGAAATTCATAAGCGCGGCTCCAAACCTCTGAACATTAAGACACTGAGTAAATATGAATATCAATTGATTTACAATTACAACACAGCTGTGGTGGATCATTAAGAGTGATTGTCAGTGACAGTGACTATTGCTGTGACTTGTACTTGGGGTCAATGAATTGAACAAAGAAAACTAAAATATT
This sequence comes from Gymnocypris eckloni scoliostomus, assembly GCA_027564155.1. Taxonomy (NCBI): domain Eukaryota; kingdom Metazoa; phylum Chordata; class Actinopteri; order Cypriniformes; family Cyprinidae; genus Gymnocypris; species Gymnocypris eckloni. Next base: position 38,481,198 of record CM050415.1, read on the forward strand.
GAAATTTGAAACTTATCTTGCAGCACAGAAACTTTGGAATAATTCATATTTTTAAGTCTTTTCTGCTCACCAAGGCTGCATTTATTTGATCAAAAATACAGTTAAATTACATAATAATGTCAAATATTATTATAATTTAAAAGACATGTCTTATATGTGAATATATTGTAAATGTAATTTATTTCTGTGATCATTACTCAGTCTTCAGTGTCACATGATCTTCAGAAATCCTTCTGATATGCTCATTTGCTGCTCAGTTATTATAAGTTATTATTGATGATTGATTATTTTTCTGCTTAATATTTTTATAGAAACTGTGAACTTTTTCAGGATTTTTGATGAATATAAAGTTCAGAAGAACAGCATTTATTTAAAAATATAAATTATGTAACATTATAAATGTCTTTACTGTCACTTTTGATCAATTTAATGCACATTTGCAGAATACAAATATGTATTACTATTATTAGTAGTAGTAGTAGTTGTAGTAGTATTTTAATCTTACCTTTATTACAGTTTATGAAGCAGCACAATTGTTATCAACATTGATATTAAGAAATGCTGAGCAGCAAATCAGTATATTATTATGATTTCTGAAGATCATGTGACACTGAAGACTGGAGTAATGATGCTGAAAATACAGCTTTACATCACAGCAATAAATTATGTTTTACTAAATATTCACATTGAAAACAGTTATTTTTAATAGTACTGTTATTTTAAAAAAATATTTTTTTTTCTTTTTTCTTAAATAAATGAAGCTTTGCTGAGCAGAAGAGACTTGTTTAGAAAACTTTTTACGAGTTGTATAAGCAACGCTCACTTCTTCCTGAGAAAATGTACAAATCTGTGGTTTTCAGGCAGTCCTTGCATGAACCCTGTGTCCCTGAGACCATGTAGTTTAATTTCAGTTTCAAGAGTAAACGCTGATGTCTAGCAGAAGTGGAGCAATATTGCTTTTATTAGATTTTCTTTATTTGTTTAAAGGCTTAAAGCTGCGGTTATTACAGTGCACTTGTTGATTTGATGTTGTTTTTGCTCTCTAAAACTTTTCTGTGCGTGTTCCTGATAAGTCTCGGGGGGATTTCTGCTCGTCTTTTGGGTGCTGTTACAGATGTTTTCCATTGTAAACACAGACACATTGTCTTCCAGAAGCATCTGCCGGTTGGAAAAAGTGTCGGGAATGCAGCGTTTTCGTGTAAAAACTGGCACAGACTGTCACGTTGATTAATTGGTATGAAAGACATTAAACCACACCAGTTTTTTCTTGGTTTTCTTTTGACAGATAACCATCCACACGACTACACCAGCCATCTGGATCTCACTGGGTCACACACTCCCAAAATCGGTGAGTTGTTCGGTATCTTTGTTTCTAGTAAATCACGATCATTCATTTCGTCTGCAGTATGAAAATGATGCTCAAAAGTGGCTCTGAGTTTAATTGATTTGTGACGACATCTCGATACTATCAGCATCTTCCACATCCAGACGGTTTAATATGTATAATATCAGATTGGAGTAATTAATGAAGCTAGATTTTATCTCCAGAAAAGATTTTCATAATTAGCCTCATCAGATGAGAGCTGATAATCTCCGTTACTCAAGATGCTTAACTCCCCGACAGCCCTCGAGATCAGAGATGCCTTTCACCCGAAATTTGATTGGGATGAAAAAAAGCAGGGTTTTGACAAAAAACGGCCTCTTGACAGGAAATTAAAAGCTTAGCATGAAAATGGCCCCGCTAGCAGGGAGGATTGTGTAACAAAAACAGTATGCTAATCGGATCTGCACAGTTTGCCGATGTTATTGAAAATGCCTCTCACTTTATCTCGTCTTACTAAATTTGATTTTGAGTGAAAAAGCTTTTCAGAGCGTAAGCACTCATCGGTTTCATCTCTTGCAGTGGAACGGCGATGCTATTAGCTTATGCACTCAATTACATCAAACTTATTGTGTGCTAGATATCACTTATTATCAGCTCACTCCATTAATAATATTCTGTGTCAACTTCAAGAGGTCCCTGGCTAAAACTTTTGATTTTGATATTTTTCTGGTGAAATTAAAATACATAAATGAAAAGAAAGGCAATATATTAACTGCCATGGATGTATATTTACTGAGTGATCCACTATTTTATAGAGGGTGGTCAAAATGGCCTTTTTCCTGAGATTTGGAGCCAAATTACATGGAGGACAAATGACTTGCGAAAGATTGCTGCATCATTATGTTATTTTTACACAGAGATTGGTAGGTCCACTTGTGAAAGCTGTCGACTTTAGTCATCTTTTTTGCATTATCTGCCAACGGTAAAACTTCACAAATGGGGAAAAAGCAATTTTTATGTTGTTTTTCTAAAGTTTGCATGCCTGTAACTCAAAAAGTATTAAAGCTATCTTAAAATCCTTCTAGATTTTGGTTCTTAACAGCTATTTCTTATGGCATCTTCATTTTTAAAGCCCAGTATTGTTCAATCCCAGAGATATGGGGATCACAATATGGCTCCAGCTGTTAATTGTACATCTTTTCAGTTGTCAAAAACCAAATGTGGTCACTTTGCGTACAGCTGGTGGTTTTGTTTTTCTTTTAAAGAGAAATGTCTGAAAAATGAATATTATTAAAACTAGAAATATATCTCGTTTCCTTCTGTCAAAACAACTGCATAAAATGAAATTGGCTGAGAGACAAACATTATTTTTCCAAAGCCTGTACCACAAGCAGTGTTAAAGATATCTTAATACAATATACATAAAATACCTTATTTTTGGTTCTTAAACTATTCTTTTGGGATCTTCAGTTTTAAGGTCCTATATGGTTCGATCCCATAGAAATGGGGATCTCAATGTGTCTCCATGTGCAATTAGTTAAATTTCAACCATTTTTAGTGGATGAAAAACAAATGTGGGTCAGTTTTAATTCAGCTGATTCTTATTGTATTTGACAAAATTGCCATTTTGACCACCATCTACAAAATAGTGGAATACACAATGAAAATTAATCTATGATATTTAATATTTTGGATTTCACTACTATTTATGTTTGTCTTTCTTCAGGAATAAAAAATAGCTAGGAACGTTTCTGAATTTGGTTGACAGCCTGATCCTGCAATGTGTGACACCGTGACTCAAAAGCATGCAATAGAAAGTTAATGATTTTGTTTTTCTCACTTGGGTTTGTTAGGACACCGAATAGAGTACTACGGTAAGCAGTACACATGTCGTACATGTGTATGATTTCTCATTTATTTGATGTCTGTGAATGTAGGGTCACCTACAGACCCCATGTGTGCGGTCTCTCTCTCTGTGTTGATCTCTATTGTGTGTGGTGTCTCTGTCTCTGTGTGTGGTGTCTCTGTGCTTTTCTCTGTATGTTTACACTCTCTCTCTGTTGGTCTCTATTGTGTGTGGTGTCTCTGTGCTTTTCTCTGTATGTTTACACTCTTTCTCTGTGTTGGTCTCTATTGTGTGTGGTGTCTCTGTGCTTTTCTCTGTATGTTTACCTCTCTCTCTCTGTGTTGGTCTCTATTGTGTGTGGTGTCTCTGTGCTTTTCTCTGTATGTTTACACTCTCTCTGTGTTGGTCTCTATTGTGTGTGGTGGTGCTTTTTCTCTGTATGTTTACACTCTTTCTGTGTTTGGTTTCTACGTGGGTGTGCTCTGCTTTTCTCTCTGTATGTTTACACCTCTGTGTTGGTCTCATTGGTGTGTGGTGTCTCTGTGCTTTCTCTGTATGGGCCACACCTCTGTGTTGAGGTCTCATTGTGTGCTGGTGTCTCCGTGCTTTTCGTCTGCATGTTTACCTCTCTCTGTGTTGGTCTCTATTGTGTGTGAGGTCTCTCAGTGCCTTTTCTGTGTATGTTTACACCCTGTGTTGGTCTCTATTGTGTGTGTGGTGTCTCTGTGCTTTTCTCTGTATGTTTACACTCTCTCTACACTGCAAGAAATGATTTACTTACTCTGTATTTTTGTTTTGTTGTCCAGTGCAAATAACTAAACATATGTTTAGTTAAGATCCTAAATTACTTAGGAATAATCGTTTCTTAAGGGTTGTTTTCTACAAATGTTTCATCAAAATTAAATAATTGTATATATAAAACCTAAAGTAAATACCTTTCAATGGGTTCAAGGTAAATAAAGACATTCTAAAGTCGAAAAACTAAGTAAATTGGTCCTTACCCAATTGGTAATATCAGTATTTGAAATTGGATTTAAGCATCTGATAGTTTTGAAGCTAGGTAGTTTGATACTTGGATGGACTGGGAGGGGTGGATTAATTGTGATTTTATCAGCTGTTTGGACTCTCATTCTGACGGCACCCATTCACTGCAGAGCATCCATTGATGAACAAGTGATATAATGCTCCATTTCTCCAAATATGTTCCCATGAAGAAACAAACCTGATGCTGAGGGCATTTTTGGCAAATTTTAATTTAGGGGTGAACAATTCCTAAAGGAAAGTGTGGAATTTTTACTAGAAACAAAACCAAAACACTTAGTAAGCAAATCATCTGTTGCAGTGTATATGTGGTCTGGTATACGTGCATCAATAATGTCATATATACAAGTCTAGAAACACAAGCCTTTGAAACTAGCCTTCAAATCCCAGGCCTGGCAGTTCATAGTCCCTGGAGCCAACAGTTAAATGAACAGGGAACCGACGATTCCCACTGCGGTTTTAGTATCATCGAGCAGTTGCCTGACCAACACTCACCCCTCATTAAATGTTCTCGCAATTATTCCAGCACTCACTCTCAGACAGATGCCACGGAGGCCTGCATACACTGAGCGAATCCCTGAAAAATAAAAGCCAAACTGGCTTTAAAATATTGATAATAATCTAGAATGTTTCTAGGCATCAACCGTTATTTATTAGAATGTATTTCTGAAGGATCATGTGACACCAAAGATCGCCGTAATGATGTAATGAAAATACAGCTTCTGATCACAGAAACAAAGTGAGCAGAAGAGACTTGAATCGAGCAATCTTCTTCAATAAAAGTCACAAAAAATAAATTGAAGAGTTTCATGCAAAAACAGATACCCTTTTACCATTTTCAAAAATCATGTTTTTTTTATGTTATCATGTTTCCATTGTGTTTTATTGTATTAGCTGTGGCTTGGAAACGCTAATACTGGTCTTTAATACTAAGAACAGTAACCCAATGCACAATGAAAAAAACATGATTTTTGAAAATTGTTAAAAATTGAATTATCTGTTTTTGCAGTTGAACTCTTCGTACTGACCCCAAACGTGTAGGTTTAAACCCCTTGTAGGTTGTGTCTTAAATGACAAAGTGTGTGTGATCTGCAGTCACTTCAGTGTCCTTGCGCAGGACGCTCGTCTCCACAGGGACTGCTGCTATAATACATGCGCTGTGGATAAAATCACCTGCTAAATGAAAAATAACCAGCCGCCCGGCTTTCATTAAATACAAAAGGGCAGGATAAATTAAACATGAAAGTATTGACATGCTGCGTTAACATAGTCCTGAGCCATTATGATCAGACGGGCGGCACTACAGCAGCTCGCTAATCAATGACATTCAACCCCGAATGAAGAAAATTACAAGATTGAAAACCAAGAGGAATTAATAATGAAGCTTCAAATGGACACTGATCTCAAAAACAAACTTACCATGAGTTAAAGACAATAAAAACCTCAAAAAGACACATCAGTCATTTCTGTAGACAGACATGAAAAGACACAGATGTTGGAGCGTTAATGTGGGTTTTCTTTCCTGTGGGGTGTAAAATAATGGTGCTTCTGGGGTCTTAAATCACAAGGCCTGATTACAGAGCTGTTTGAGTAATTTAGGGCTTCACCTGCTGCGAGTCGACCAGAGGCAGACCTGAGAGTAATGAACACTAATGGACAACAATTACTCAGGGTTTAATAGAGAGAAGGGTCGCAGAGCAGAGAGAGAGAGATAACATGCAACTGTATTGGATTAACCCTTTAAATACTACTGTATCGTATTTGATATACAGATTTCTAAATGATCAACACTTTGAAAATCTGTTGCACACAATCCTTCTGTTGTCTGATTGATCGTTTTAGCAAGTCAAAAAGGTATTTTAGTGTGGTTGTACAAACTTCCACATTTAGGTCGTGCCTCGCGTGGCTTTTTACTGTGACATTTATTCTAATATTTCAAGATGAACACTTACTAGACTGTATCAGCTTAAACGGATAGTTCACCCAAAAAATGAAAATGTGATGTTTATCTGCTTACCCCCTGCAGGGCATCCAAGATGTAGGTGACTTTGTTTGACTTTGTCGGTGACTCAAACCGTTGCGGTCTGTCAGTCATATAATGGCAGTCAATGGCACTCACGGCTTTGAGAGTCAAAAAAACATACACAGACAAAACCACATTAAACCCTGCGGCTCGTGATGATACATTGAGATCTAAAGACACGAAACAATCAGTCTGAGCAAGAAACTGAACAGTATTTATGTCGTTTTTTACCTCTGATCCCCTGCAATGTCTGTTGTGAACGTGCTCAGGACAGTTGGACATTGTGGTGGATCAAAGGTAAAAAAAATACATAAATACTGTTCAGTTTCTTGCTCAGACTGATTGTTTCGTGTCTTTGTCCCATTGACTGCCATTATATGACTGACAGACCGCAACGGTTTGAGTTAAACATCTTCGTTTGTGTTTTACTGAAGAAAGAAAGTCATCTGCACAATCCTCCAAAACATCTCAGATCTCACCTTTTGAGGAACATTTATTATCTCTCAATTATCATGGCATTACACTACAGAGTACTGCTCATCAACCAAGCATTTAAATAGCATTTACTAAGACGTTTATTGGCTGATGCAGAGTGGTGACTGATATTTATATAATGTAAGTTAGAAATGTGAACCATAAAAAAAATGAAATGTGAGCCATAAACTAAGAATTGTGGGATTTAACATGTAGCAATTTCCTTTTTTTATTTTACCTATTTTGTGGAAAACAAAACATAACTACAAAATGTAAAATCAGAATTCAGCAATGAAAAGTCAGATTTGCAAAAAAAAGTACACCGAATTATTTGATTATATATCGCAAGTCAGATTTTCGCAAGTTAATATCTCACAATTCTGAGTTTATATCTTGCAATTCTGAGAAAAAAGTTTAAATTGTTATATATAAACTTTTATTATGCTTTTATTTCATGCTGGAAACAAGCTTCGATGAGGTTCAGTTGAGCTGCATTAACCACTTAGACCAGTCTTAAAAAGTTAGTCATAATTTTACATCTTTAAGACTGGTCATATTATTTAAAGTCAGTTATAAAAAGATAAACTGGTCTAATTTGAATCCAGAAAGCAAGTCTGATTCCTCTTGGCTAGATACTAGTTGGTCAAACTAGTTGATAAGATACAGTCTTAACATGGTGGCAGTGTTTATGCAAGTGGCACAACAATTTTTTATTACAATTTTTGTCCATATATCAGGCTCTAAAAGATTAACGCAAAGTCAGCTTTTAAATAAATAAAACAACATTCATGATTTTGAGGAAACGACATGCTTTTATAGGTTGTCTGGTCACGAATAAACAATACATTCAATAACAAAGAGACATTTAACATAATAAATAAGAGACAGGTAATAAAGAGCTTGCTCTCTTTGGCTCATAGATTATCATTCACGCTCCTCGTGTGATGGGACGTCCTGCACACTTCATCCCGGATGGCCAGTAGCTCATATTGTGTGTCTGTGGCTTTAGATTGCAGTACTGCACGCTGATCTGAAGCAGATAATTGAGCTCTGGGGTCCGGCGTGGCCGTCCGCCTGACCTTTTCCCGTCTAATGTCATGCCCTCACATCGGCACATTCAGCCTTTGAGCGTGTTGGGCCGCCTGCGCTGTCAGTGATGGTAATTCTGAACTGATCCTGTCCTCATTAATGAATCGATAGCTGGTCTCGTACTGAACGCTCACAGACACATTGCTCTGCGGCTGCAGGCTCTGTCCACTGCTGCTCAGAAAGGAAATCATTGTCTGTTTTGGGAAGTAATTAAAAGCTGGAGCTCGTCATCAGTTCGAGTATTACAGCTATGCTGCTCGAGTATAACTCTACACAACAAGCTAGTGACAGGAAAAATATTGATTCATTTATTTACTTCATTTTTAGACAAGTTTTGTTTTAGGTTTTTGGTAGAAGTTAATATACTTAATTTGTTGTGTCATGAATATGAATAATCAAAGTCAAAGTTTGATTATGCTGCCAAAATGTAAAACATTTGAATACAAAATTGCGAAAAATAAGCACTATAGATGAGATATCAATATAGATAAGCTTAATTATAGACTGTTATAATTATAGCTTAATTAATATAATTATATTGTATTTTAGTATAGTAAAATAATTATAATATAATCTCAATAATAATTAATAATAATAATAATTATTATTATTAAATACCTGTTTTTTATTACTTTTTTCTTCCCACAGAATCTTTCAATCTTTCAATTTCACTTTGTATCTGAAAAATTACAATAATTATTATTTTTTTGTTGTGAAGCCCTACATGTTAAGATATTTCATACAGTTTTTTCTTGTTGTTTGTTTCTTTTTTAGTATGAATTTTATGTTAAACTAGAGCAGCATCTCAGGAGAAATGCCCTATTCTTGAGTTCATCTTCTCCTCAACAAAGCATGCACGCACGCACGCACACACACACACACACACACACACACACACACACACACACACACACACACACACACACACACACACACACACACACACACACACACACTCACACACATGCATGCACGCGCACACACACACACACACACACACACACACACACACACACACACACACAAGAGACACACACTTTGTGATTCCTGTGCCATTGTTGAGAAAAACAAGGAAAAGATTAACAGAGCAATAAAACGGAGAAAGCGAGCAAACAGACATAAAAACACAATATAGTGCCACATTTTACATCAGCAAAGTCATTTCTATAAGACCTGTAGCTTTCACATCAGTTGTACTTTTGTTTCTCCAAGTAATAGAATTCAAACTTAAGACAAACTTTTTGTTGTGTCCTGTGTTTGTTTTCTGCTTTTATGACTCTGTTCCAGTTATTTGAGTATTCTTAAGTGTTCCCTGTGGCTCAGTGGTAGAGCATTGTGTCAGCAGCGCAAAAGTTGTGGGTTCAATTCCCAGGGAACACATACTCATAATAAATGTATAGCCTGAATGCACTGTAAGTCTCTTTGGATAAAAGCGTCTGATAAATGCATAAATATAAATGTAAATAAATGCCAATAGAGTATTATAGCATAAATAAATGCTATAAATGTTCTTGTGAATTTTTCTTTGGCTTTAGTTGTAGTAATTTGTTTGAATTTTAATTTTTTAAATATTTTATTTCAGTTAGCATCAGTGATTGTCAATAGTTTCAGTGAGCATGTTGTTTTTAATTAGCTTGTTGTTGTTGTTGTTTCTGTTGTTTTATCAGATTTTAATATCTGTTTATTTTTAGCTATTTTTATTCATTTTTATTTTTACAAATTTTTATTCATTATTTTTTATTTAAATAAATGTTTTGTTTACTTATTTTCAGTTTTATCTTAAATGCTGCCTTTGCAAAATAATGTATTTATTTGTTTGTTTGTTTGTTTGTTTGTTAACATTAATCTTATTATAGTTAACACACATTTATTTTCCATTTTTATAACTTTATTTGTATTGTATTAGTTTATCTAATTTTGTCTGTTTGTTTTATTTTCAGTTTCAGTTTAAATTAAATAACAATTAAAAAGTTAACTGAAATCAAATATATATATTTTTTTATTAATTAATAAATGTTTTACAGTATTTTAAACTTTGGTTAATGTGTTGTTTTTATTTATTTATTATAACTAACTATAACTTAGTTTTACTAAGAGATGTGTTACTTCTTGTTTAATTTCAATTTTGCTTTTGAGTTTTAATTTTACTTCAATAAAAGGGATAATTCACCCTAAAATGTGACATGTTAGTAATTAATGACAGAATCCTTCAGCTAATTAACCAATAACATAACTAATTAGTCAACTAATTCAAATAATAGATGTTTTTCAATAGTTTACGTTTAAGTTGATTTCCCTTGGCAACAAAATACATTTTCCTTTTAGTTTAGTTTCAGTTCATCTCGGTTCATTCATTTTATTACAAGTAATGTGATTTTTTTTCTATATTGTTTGTTTGTTTTTGTTGTGTTTTATTATTTTGAATATATTGGTAAATATAAAAAATATTGTGTATTAGTGTAAACAAATTCCAGATTTAGCTTAATTAAAAAAAAGACAAGTAAAAAAATAGATGCGTAAATGTTTTTCAATCGTTTTAGTTTACCGTTAACAGCACTGCTCTGCTCTCTCTTCGCAGGCGACAAGGACGAGTACTACATCCGCAAGCACCATTTGCCCGATCCAGCGCCTCGCGGCGGCAACCTGCAGACGCACATGATCAAGCTGAACGTGGATCCGCCGGCGCAGCGCCAGAAGCCCAAACGCGTGCAGCGCGCCATGTCCCAGGACCATGTTCTCTCGCCCGCCCGCTCCAAACCGCACCGGGACTATGGCCTGTCATCGTACAGCAGCGGCGCCGCCGGCGGTCTGTCCCCATACCACGGGCGCATCCTCTCCGAGGAGCAGCTGCTATCGGCCGACCGACTGCACTCCCGGGACCCGCTGCTCTCGCCGATAAGATGCTCTCCCTGCGGCGCTCCGATTACCGCGAGAAGGCCATGTCGCGGGCGCTGTCACACTCGGACATGTTCGTGCCGACCACACCGGTCATGGACCGGCACTACAAAATGATGAAGATGCATTCACACCCCAGCAGCAGCAGCAACAACGAGTCCTACAACACACTGACTGTTGACAGCGCGCAGGTGGGCAACAAGAGGCAGGCGTTCGCCAACCGCCGCATGCATACGGTGGACCACCTGCAGTATATCCCCGGACATCACCATCATCAGTACAGAACCGCCAGTAAGACTGAAGTAACTGTCTGAGAGGGCGAGAGGCGGGAGAGCGAATGATGTCAAAAAACAATCCAGCTGGAGGAATCCGCGATGGCCCAGTTCAAAAGGTTTCTTTTTTTAAGCGTCCCACCTTGACCCGTTCCCGCTTCCTGCGCAAGCTTTCCACTCCATCAGTTCCGGGTCGGCTTGAGAAGGATCTAGATTTTCTTCTCACACGTAGAGCAAACGCAAGGGCTTGGCGCACAGACGCTGGACTAGAAACCTGAAACTTTTTTTCCAGAACTGCTGCGAAACCTTCACTAACTTTGTACGTACAGTAAATCAGAACCTATATAGATTTATGGTTTCTAACTCGAGTCCTAAACAATAGCGATAGCAGTTGAATATAAACTGGTGTAAGCACTTTAGCGAGTTCTTCTTCTCAAAACACGTCCCGTTTCGATAACGATCGGGGAAAGGGTTTAAAAGCACAATATATGACTGACGTTGTTTTACTTTCTTTTGTCACATTCCCAGCTAACAGGGATCCGTTTTAGAAGTGTAGCGAACATTCTGGAAAAGTTATGAACAAACGTTCTATCAGAAACGTTGAAAGAACATTTGTTGGTGTTTTCAAAATCTTCTCAAAACTTTAGCACAAAAAATGATGTTCTCTTTTTTTCTTTGTTCCAAATATTCCATTGTTTATGGAAAAAATGTTCCTGAAATATTTTGGCTGGATTATAATTATAATTTTTTTTTTAATTATACTTTTGAACATTCGACAAATATTATAACTAGTGCTGTCAAATGATTAATCGCAATTAATTGCATCCAAATTAAAAGTTTTTGTTTACATAATATATGTGTGTGTACTATGTTTATTTATTATGCATATATAAATACACACACATGCATGTATATATTTCATAAAAATAGGTTGTTTATATATTAAATATATTTATTTATAATATAAATTATATGAATATAAATATAGACAAATATATACTGTATGTGTGGTTTTTATATATACATAATATATATAGACATAAATATATACTTTATGTGTGGTTTTTATATATACATAATAAATATACACAGTACACACATATATTACGCAAACAAAAACTTTTATTTTGTATGTGATTAATTTGAAAGTACTAATTATAATGTTTATAACATTTGCAAAATGACTAAATTGAATGTTTCCCCAGTGTTTTTCAAATGAAGCTCTATTAACGTAATTGTGTTGTTGTTCCTCCAGTAATCTTTATAGAATATTCATTCAAAGTTATCTGGATTTTAAGAACATTCTCAAACCGTTACCACAAAAACATCATCTATCCGCCATTCATGGAACGATCCTGAAACGTTTTAGCTGGACATACATCAAAGTTTTTTTTTATTGTTACTAGTTGTTTTTAGAATATTCAGAAAACATTCAAAAGTAACGTTCGCATACTGTTAGCAAAAAAATCAGGCTAACGTTCTAACATGTTTCAGGTTGCGCTGTCCAGCGAGAATCTGTGGCATAATAATGATTGCCACAAAAAGGCATTGTTGATTAGTTACCACAAAACGAAACCAGGGGTAAAAGCGTTGAGTACAAAAGCCTAGAGCAAAACAAAAACGTTGAGTACAAAGACATTATTTAATGATTACCTAGGAAACTATCCTCTGAGTACAAAAACGCATTTATTTAATGATTGACACAAAGCCATCAAAGAAGCGTATTGTTACAAAACATTGTTTAGAATGATTCCACAAAAAACAAAACGTTAGTACAAAACATTATTTATGATTACCACAAACAAAACATTAAATTCGACATGCTGGGCAACGAAATTGTACATCAAATTACCACCCGAAACAAAAACAAAAACGTTTATTAAAACATTGTTAATGATTACCACAAACAAAAAACGTTAGTACAAACCCATTATTTAATGATTACCACAAAACAAAACAAAAATTAGTACAAACATTATTTAATGATTACCACAAAACAAAAAACGTTAGTACAAAACATTATTTTAATGATTACCACAAAGACAAAACGTTCGTTACAACATTATTTAATGATTACCAAAACAAAACGTTAGCAAAACATTATTTAATGAGAACAAAACAAAAAGCGTTAGTAAAAAACATTATTTAATGATTACCACAGAACAAAAACAAAAAACGTTAGTACAAAAACATTATTTAATGATTACCACAAAACAAAAACAAAAAACGTTAGTACAAACACATTATTTAATGATTACCACAAAACAAAAACAAAAAACGCTAGTAAAAACACATTATTTAATGATTACCACAAAACAAAAACAAAAAACGTTAGTACAAACACATTATTTAATGATTACCACAAAACAAAAACAAAAAAAGTTAGTACAAACACATTATTTAATGATTACCACAAAACAAAAACAAAAAACGTTAGTACAAAAACATTATTTAATGATTACCACAGAACAAAAACAAAAAAAGTTAGTACAAACACATTATTTAATGATTACCACAAAACAAAAAACGTTAGTACAAAAACATTATTTAATGATTACCACAGAACCAAAACAAAAAACGTTAGTACAAAAACATTATTTAATGATTACCACAGAACAAAAACAAAAAACGTTAGTACAAAAACATTATTTAATGATTACCACAGAACAAAACAAAAAAACGTTAGTACAAAAACATTATTTAATGATTACCACAGAACAAAAAAAAAAAACGTTAGTACAAAAACATTATTTAATGATTACCACAGAACAAAAACAAAAAACGTTAGTACAAACACATTATTTAATGATTACCACAAAACAAAACAAAAACGTTAGTACAAACACATTATTTAATGATTACCACAGAACAAAAACAAAAACGTTAGTACAAAACATTATTTAATGATTACCACAAAACAAAAACAAAAAACGTTAGTACAAAAACATTATTTAATGATTACCACAAAACAAAAACAAAAAACGTTAGTACAAAAACATTATTTAATGATTACCACAAAACAAAAAACGTTAGTACAAAAACATTATTTAATGATTACCACAGAACCAAAACAAAAAACGTTAGTACAAAAACATTATTTAATGATTACCACAGAACACGTTAGTACAAAAACATTATTTAATGATTACCACAGAACTTAGTACAAAAACATTATTTATACATTGTTCATCGATTTTGAATGTCAGAGAAAATGAATAAGTAACATTCCCATCATGTTTGGGAAATGATAAAATGGAATATTATCTTAATGTTTTTCAAGTTAAGCTCTGTCAACAGCATTCGTAGTTGTTCTTCCAGTAATGTTACTAGAACATTTGCTCGACGTTACCTGGTCTTTTAGTTGGACGTCTGTCTGAACGTTCTTTAAATGTTACTTTAGAATCTCAGAGAATATTCAGAAGTAACATTTCCATAATGTCTGCAAAATTATCAAATGTGATGTTTTAGTTGGATGTTCATATAACATCTTTTAAATGTTACTACTTATTCAAAAGTAACGTTCCCATAATGTTTGCAACATTATAAAATGGAATGTTCCTTAAACATTTAGAGAACGTTCAGAAATATCATTTTTATAACCTAATAGCAATGTTAGCAAAACATTCCTAAAACGTATCTTTGTTAGCTGGGTTATCTCTGTTTTGTTTCTGGGTTTCTTCTACGATCGCCCGATCAGTTTTTAGTGCACCTGTGACAGTGTTTAGTTCTGCGTAGGTGATTTGTAAATACGCTCGGTTAGCTGCAGTTAAACAGTGAGTTGGCTTTGTGGGTTATGGGTTGCAATTTTCATTGGTTCCGTTCTGACATTTTCTAGCATAATCAACCCACCTGAAGTATATCTGATGACACAAATGTGTACAGTAATGTGTGTGTGTGTGTGTTTTCTAATCTGTACTTGTAGACTACTGGTGAATAAATTTGGTTGATTCAGCCATTCATACGCATTTTCTGCTAGTTTTGAATAGAAATCATATCTCCATTTGATTTAATGATTGTCCGACACAACATCTCTGACATGTTGAACAAACAGACAAAAGCAATCGAAAGCAATTATGGGAAGAAAATGAGTGGCGGGTAATTAACAATGATGGAAGATATGCGTTTAATAAGTTATTATGCCAATTCAAATGGAGTTTACTCTTGAGAAGGATGTTAATTAACAGCATTCTCTCTGTAATGCTCACTATCAGTCATCAAGGATTTCCCATCAAGCTTTTCCACAGAGATGATGGCCTGCAATGCACAACAGGGACAGTAATAATAATAATAAGAATAATAAGAATAATTTCCGGGTACTCAAAACACTTTACATGGAAGGAGTCTCCTCATCCACCACCAGTGTGCAGCATCCACCTGGATGATATAGCACCAGAACGCCCACCACACGCCAGCTAATGTGTGGAGAGGAGACAGAGTGATGAAGCCAATCAGTGTATGGGGATGATTAGGAGGCCATGATGGTCAGAGGCCAGTGGGCAAATTTGGCCAGGACACCGGGGTTACACTCCTACTCTTTACGAGAAGTGCCATGGGATTTTTAATGACCACAGAGAGTCAGGACCTCGGTTTAACGTCTCATCCGAAGGACGGTGTTTGTTGACAGTATAGTGTCCCCGTCACTACACTGGGGCTTTAGGACCCACACAGACCACAGGGTGAGCACCCCCTGCTGACCTCACTAACACCTCTTCCAGCAGCACCTAGTTTTCCCAGGAGGTCTCCCATCCAGCTACTGACCAGCTCAACCCTGCTTAGCTTCAGTGGGTGACCGGTCTTGGGCTGCAGGGTGATATGGCTGCCGACTACAGGGAATTTGTGACCAAAAATTGCTGATGGTAAAATGGCATTTACATATTAAAAGGAAGTGTGTGGTTTCAATGCAAGTTAAATTTTATTAATGTAACCTATATATATATATATATATATAAAATAACACAACACACAGCCATTAATGTCTAAACCGCTGGCCACAAAACTGAGTTCACCCCTAAGTGAAAATGTCCAAATTGGGCCCAAAGTGTCAATATTTTGTGTGGCCACCATTATTTTCCAGCACTGCCTTAACCCTCTTGAGCATGGAGTTTAAAAGAGCTTCACAGGTTGCCACTGGAGTCCTCCTCCATGACGACATCACGGAGCTGGTAGATGTTGGAGATATTGCGCTCCTCCACCTTCCTTTTGTGATTATGCCCCACAGATCACCTTTACCCTCAGCTTCTTTAGCAAGGCAGTGGTCATTATCATGTTGGATTACTGCCCTGCGGCCCAGTCTCCGAAGGGAGGGGATCCTGCTCTGCTTCAGTATGTCACAGTACATGCTGGCATTCATGGTTCCCTCAATGAACATTAGCTCCCCAGCGCCGGCAGCACTCATGCAGCCCCAGACCATGACACTCTCACCATCATGCTTGACTGTAGGCAATACACACTTGTCTTTGTACTCCTCACCTGGTTGCCGCCACACACGCTTGACACCATCTGAACATATAAGTTTATCTTGGTCTCATCAGACCACAGGACATGGTTCCAGTAATCCGTGTCCTTAGTCTGCTTGTCTTCAGCAAACTGTTTGAGGGCTTTCTTGTGCATCATCTTTAGAAGAGGCTTCCTTCTGGGATGACAGCCATGCAGACCAATTTGATGCAGTGTGCGGCGTATGGTCTGAGCACTGACAGGCTGACAGCCCCCCCCCTTCAACCACTGCAGCAATGCTGGCAGCATTCGTACGCATTGGCAGCATTTGTAGAATAAGGTTACTCTTTATTTTGAGTTTAGACATTCTACTAACTATAAGTAACTTTGCAACTACATGTCAACTAACTCTCAGAGTAGACTGTTAGGGTAGGTGTTCTGATTGTTTAAATAGTCATTTAATTTTAGGATAATTTTATTGGTTAAGATGCATCATGCGATTTAGATCAGAGGTCATGGCAGCCATCTTAGATTTCACTTCACAGGATCAGCGATGCAGCAGTATATTTCTCCCTGATAAAAGTTTTATTTCTGTTATTTCATGCCAGAGGCCATTGTCTGTAAGTTTAATTGTTCATTGAATTTCATCTATGTTGAAAAACACTTATTTCATGCAATTTAGAGAGAAGCATTGTTGAGCATTTGAATAAGAAGATTGTTGTTTTTATATCACGTGGTAATGCTAGATTTTCTACTTTCTTTCCTAAAAACTATTTTAGACATACTTTATACTTAATGTATGTTTTGTGTTTGCATTATAGTTTCACAAAAAACGATGTTATGCAACTGAAGATTTCAAGTAAAACACTGGAAAAGAATTCCTTCAGTTTCGACTTTTTCTTCAGCACTCATCCTGTTTAACTATCTGTCGAGGTGCAACCTACTTGCAGCAGGGGCAGAATAGTAGGTTTAGGGTTAGTAGAAGATATTGACACATACTTGCAAAGTTTCTAATAGTCAGTATTTTGTATGCTGTCGACCCATCAAAATAAAGAGTAAGAAGATATTAAGCAGACAATCACTAATACTGTAATGACTGCTAGTTGACATGTAGGTGCAACGTTACTTACTGTTAGCATAATGTTTAAAGTGAACTATCAAAATAAAGTGTTACCTGGAATAATATTGATTACCACACAAAAAAGTATAAAACATACGTGCATAATAAATAAAATATGTAATTCATTTATTTTCTTTATTTAAAATATTTAAACCACAGAAAACTATTTATTAGCTTTTTAATGTATCTTTCATTTGTTTTAAAGTTAAATTCAATTTCATTATTTTTCTTTAAAATGTGCACTTTTTAAGCTGTTAAGTGTATAAATAATATTTTTTTTGCAGTTGCTATTACATTTCTACGTGATCAGGACGAGTGGAAAATTGCTGTAACATCGCACAGAAAGGTTAGGTAAGTGAATTAATTGTGCTAATCTCATATTAACACAACGTTGAAGCTTTGAAATGGAGTGCATTTTATATCCAATCAGAATAACATCATTAATCGGTTTCTTGTTTTTCTTTTATTCTAGGCAACATCTACTTATTTTACATGTGCTTTTACAAAAGCTGTCAGTGACATCACTACATGTTTGTTTGTTTGTTTCTTTCTGTCCTTGTAGTTGATGTTTTTCTGTGTTTGTGATTTATTTATGACCCGGCTGTGTTTCAGCGTAACTATGCTGCTGGTATAAGAGATACTCGACAGCTTCTTCTCCTTTAATCTTCAACAGCAGGATTCGTATGAGCCGTTTTTCAATGATTCCCAGCAGCTAGAAAACTAGCTGGAAAGATCCTCCTTTGATTGGCCGTGAACTTGAAGGACTGCGGCTGTCACTCTTTTACTATTAGGAACAGTAAGTTGTGCCGTCCAGCTGTTTGTGGGCAGATACATCTACCGACTTTTTAGCAATTTTGATCTGTAGTTTTGACTGTGCACACTGTCATTAGGTGATGAAATCGGATCTTATTCAGTGTGGTCAATATCCGGATATCAACGCTAGTTGCTGTAATATTGACTCACCTGTCAGACCCATGAATGAGTAGCTGTCAGAGTGGAAAGAGCGGATGGAAAACTGGAAATCTTGCCTCTGGTCGCGTTGACATGCCACCACGGTCTGACAGAATAAACACGACTACTGGATATTGAGTATTTACAGACCTTCATTACTCCCTGCCAACCTGAGGTGTTATTTTTATACAAATGCATTTCTGTCCCTACAACATTTGCATTATTTAGTCTTTTCCTTGCCAATTAATGACGAGAATAGAGTGAAAAGCTCCACTTTATTTGTAATAATTCAGATTTGTCTTGTGCTCACAAAGGCCTCATTTATTTGATTAATGCAGTACAAACTGTACAATTGTTAAACACTATTACTATTTTTAATAACTGTTTTCTATTTGAATATGAAATTATGATCCGCAGTCACGAGAACAGTCTTCTTTTTTCAGTGTGCCACTGAAGAAGGCTTTGAGCCTAAACGCTTGTGTCTTTCCCCATCAGTGATGAATGTTAAATAAAGCCAAAAAGACGACTGTTCTCATGAGTGCAGATCATAATTTCTTATAAGTAACGCTGCCATTTTGAAGTGCGTTCCACTTTGTGAAGTGGAGGAGGGAAGTTTATATGGACAGACCCTCGACTCCTTGATTTTGACTGAGCGAGTTTGCTTCATATGCATAGTTCAGGCCACTCCACAGACCACGATACAACATTATGATGATGTCATCGCAGATTGCATTTAATTTATCCACACTCCAAAAAACTCTATAATATATAAATGATTTTTGTAACATGTCTAACAGCCCAAGTATACCTATACACCAGGGGCGTAGCCACGGGTGTGCCAGGGTGTGCCAGGGTGTGCCGGTGCCACCCACAGTGGCAGCTGGCACACCTAAAAACAGATGCAGAATTATTATTTTTTTAATCGTAATAAACATGGGCAGCGCAAAGGAGGGGCTAGCAGATGCTTTAGCACCCCCAATCACCCACGTGATTAGCAGGCGCACTTTTTCGAATTGACAGCATTTTATTAAAAAAATTACGGTTCCTTGTGCCAAGAAGGCCTGTCCCGACTAAAGATTTCACTAGTCACATAAATTGATTAATATAATAACTTGGGCTACTAACCATCCTTTAATATACAGGCGTAGCCTATTCGCGTAAGCGCCCAAGCGCTCTAAAAGCTTACAACGGCAAAAGTAGGCTAATGATTATGAATGTTGGGGAAAGGCAAAATAAAACATTTTAATTATTCGTTAATAAACTAGTGATTTCTTCTCAGTCAGTGTCGGCTGAAAAGATAAAGTTGCAGAATGCGGCGCTGACTTTAATAAAGAAATGCACCTTTTCATTCTGACTACGTAATTAAAGATTTGTATTTTTGGTTCGTTCGTTCGTTTAATAAAGTAGCCGGTTCATTGCTGTGACAGAGACTGCATGAGACGGCAGAAAGCGCATCTTGTTTCTCTCTATGTATTGTTTCTCTGTGTAGCCTACATAAATAAAGCATATATATATATATATATATATATATATGAACTTGCTGTTGAATGTTGTATTTTGAAAGTTCAATAATAATATTAAAAACTTGCGGACGGATTCATTACCCGCTTTGTTCCGGGACCTCACAATTTACAGATTAAGCAGTGCTTACAATATTTGTTAATTTAAAATTTAATTCAATTTTTTTATTATTTTCAAAAAAAAAAAAATAATAATAACATAATTGAGGCATTCAAGGCCAGACCACGCCGTCTCGCCCTTTGAGCATCTAACAGGCACCATTAAATGTACTGTGCTATGTTGTTGCATCTATTCAAGATTGTTTATTGCACCAAAAGTCATTTCAAAGGAGCATTATATGTAGGCCCATGTACAGTTTAAGTCACCATTGCAGGATGTGCAAAATGTTAATGATTTAATAAAAGGAGGGATTATTTAAAAGCATTTTGTTTTTATTTAGAGCAGCTACAGCTGTTTTACATAATAGATTTTTACAGCCTAGTCACTGAAGTCAATGATTATTCTTTGATAAAGTAAATGTGCTTTGCTCACTGTATAATGTGTGTTCGTTGTTTGAATAATCGTGGAAATGCGGTGTTATAATTAGAAACTTAAAATGTATTTTTATTAAACCTGTGATCATCAGGTTAAATAGGAGTTTAGTCTTATTAAAATATGTGATAAATTGTACTTTCCTAAAAGGGTTTATGATGTGTGTAGTTAGGCTACAGTGAGCACGTTTGACTAGGCGCAGTTAAAGAGCTGTTGTAGGTTATACTGTATGTGATTGTCGGTGACCCTCTTGAGCGAGAAAGCTTCGGAAAATGGAAAAAAAACAACAACAACAAAAATATAGCTGCAAGCAGCGATAACCAGGGTTCAAGAATTTTAAGGCCTAAGGTGGTATGCTTTTAGGGTCTAGGCCAACATAGCTGGATACATAGCTGACAGTGAAACTCATCGAAAATGGACAATAGGCTGCACACACACACACACACACACACACACACAAATAGAAATGAAATGGTTAAACTATCATATTAATAATCATTAAGCTTGCTTACACAGATACACACACAGACACACTCATATACGGACATACATGCACATATATTTTGTTGCAGATATAGATATTTGAAATAAATGACAGGTGACAATACTCTTTGCAAGTCTTCTCTTTTTAAGAGTTTATATCAGAGATCTCCAACCCTGCTCCTGGAGAGCTACCATCCTGCAGATTTCAGTTACAACCCTGCTCCAACACACCTGTCTGAAATGAACAAGTAGCCTTGAAGACTGTGATTAGCTGGTTCAGGTGTGTTTGATTGGGGTTGGAGCTGAAATCTGTAGGACGGTAGCTCTCCAGGAGCAGGGTTGGAGACCCCTGGTAGGCCAATGTGAAATGCAGGGCTGACAAAAGAACACATTTACAATGGAGAATTCATTAAATCGGTCTCTCTCTCTGTCACATACACACACACACACACAGAGAAATTAAAGGTTTAAAAATGCTTAATAAACAGTAAGCATACAAACACACACACACAGACATACGCAGAAATGAAAGGTTTAATAATACTAAATATACAGCACGCATGCTAACACACACACACACACACACACACACACACACACTTTGTTGCAGATATAAAATAGTGATTTTCAAAGACATCCAAAACGGAGAATAGGTTAACAGACACATGTAGCCTACACAAAAATGAAATGGTTAAACTAACATATTAATACCCAATAAGCATGTTTTTTTCTGCGCATTAATCTGACAATAAATGTGGCACACCCAGTTTTTCTGATGCACATCCAGACTCTCCTTTCTGGCTATGCTCCTGCTATACACATAAAGAATTGTAATGTGGAGAGCGTGACAACAGAGTATGTTACGCCCCCTGGCTCGGGAAGGATGTAACAAAAACAGGACACACAAGAAAGTGCAAATAATATACAGAATTTATTAACAAAATAGAATTATAAAGAAAGAAAAACAATGTAACATGAGACAGTCAGGAATCAGTGGTGTAAAGTTAAGTAAATGCATGGAAATGTAATGGACTGTAGTAACGTTGGATGTATAACGTAAACCAAAGTTCATCTGAACGCAAACAAAACCAGGCCCAAAGTGGAGAGCGTCCGTACTAGTTGTCATGCAGCTTTTAAAAGGCAAGGCAGCAAACCAACAGCGGGTGTTCTCAATGAACCCATCAGAGAACAATCAGTCGGAAAGGCGGAGCAGTCACAGTTCAACTCAGGGATGACCCACATAGCACATGGGTCGTCAACAGAGTATGTGATCCAAATACAAGGCTTTATTAACACACGTGGTCAAAACAGGCAGGGTCGAGCACCAGCAAACAGCATAATCCAAGGCAGAGGCAAAAGAGTATTCCAATATACAGGCAATTGTCAGGGCAGCCAGCAATCAATCGAAAAACAAGGAAACAGTCCAGAGTAAAAAAACACAGGAAAACTAGGAAACACGGACATTATGAACAAGGAAATGGCTATTCAATAATCAACCATCTATAGTGAGTGTGAGCATCTTTTATACTGGAGAGGGAGAACACATGACAAAACCAACCAATGAGAACAAAACACATGAAACCAAGGAACTAATTAGAACATGACACATGCAACCAAGGAACTAATTAGAACATGACACATGCAACCAAGGAACCAATGAGAACAAAACACATGCAACCAAGGAACCAATGAGAACAAAACACATGCAACCAAGGAACCAATCAGAACATGACACATGCAACCAAGGAACCAATCAGAACATGACACATGCAACCAAGGAACCAATCAGAACATGACACATGCAACCAAGGAACCAATGAGAACAAAACACATGCAACCAAGGAACCAATCAGAACATGACACATGCAACCAAGGAACCAATCAGAACATGACACATGCAACCAAGGAACCAATCAGAACATGACACATGCAACCAAGGAACTAATTAGAACATGACACATGCAACCAAGGAACTAATTAGAACATGACACATGCAACCAAGGAACCAATCAGAACATGACACATGCAACCAAGGAACCAATCAGAACATGACACATGCAACCAAGGAACCAATCAGAACATGACACATGCAACCAAGGAACCAATCAGAACATGACACATGCAACCAAGGAACCAATGAGAACAAAACACATGCAACCAAGGAACCAATCAGAACATGACACATGCAACCAAGGAACCAATCAGAACATGACACATGCAACCAAGGAACCAATCAGAACATGACACATGCAACCAGGGAACCAATCAGAACATGACACATGAAACCAAGGAACTAATTAGAACATAAACAGACAAGAGTAGCACATGACAAGATCACACGAGGGGCACGGAACACAAGGGAAATGGAGTCCAAAGTACAGGGGCAAGAGTCTCGGGTGGAGTGCCCTCTAATGGAGTTCATGGGCACCCCAGCTGGAGATCGTAGCAAGAACGCTGCACCAAATAATTTGTAAGGGGAAAAAGGACACTTAGGGAGCTTAGGACATTCCAATTCAACCCAATGCAAGGTTCCGCCAGTAGTGGGCACTCACGTAATGTAATCAATCACGTACATACAAGTAAATGATATGGGGAATAGTTTGCGAGTGAAGGGCATAAAATATGGAACACAGCCTTTGTAAGACAAAGCCAACAAATGCACTGAGCAGCACTGCCATTGGAAATTAATCTTAAAAGATGAAAGGTACGACAAAGACATCGCTTTCCTCAGCGGACATTCAAACTAATGTTTTATTGTGAATATGAGATTGATCTGAAGATTGAATGCTGTATCAAATGCGGGTAATCACACTCGCTCAGTCAAACTCTCTACTAATACTCTAGTCTACTCCATATAATAGTGAGCTTTAAATTCAGTAATAAGCGTTCAAAGATGCAATGCAACTTAACATTCCTTCATTACCAGTTCTAAAGCAATATTTCAAATTAGTAGCCGAGGCTTGCTCTCAGCTGTTAAACTGTCAAACTGAGATTTAGACTGAGAAAGTAGTCGCACAGACAAATGTATTTTTTAAGACACTCAATCGTTGTTCCTTATTTATTTACACACTGCCGTCAAACTGCTGTATGAACAAGCCATTCTGATATAGAGCTGTTTCACGTGGGTATATTGCTAGTAAACGTAGACTAATGCGTGGAATGATTGAACTGTCATTTTGCAGTTTGGCTTAAGCCAAGTAATGGTGCGCTCTATTTTAATTGAACAAAGCCATTCTACTTGCGTGTGGTACTTGACAAGTATTAATTTTGTTTACACATTCATGCATGTTTTATCAAAAACCACTCACTCGTTCACTCATTTATCACCCAGTAGTAGCGAAAGCCACATGTGAGTGTAATGAGTGATGAGTGTAATGTGTTCCTGTGGCTCAGTGGTAGAGCATTGCGTTAGCAGCGCAAAGGTTGTGGGTTCAATTCCCAGGGAACACATGTACTGACAAAAAAATGTATAACCTGAATGTACTGTAAGTCGCTTTGGATAAAAGCTTCTGCTAAATGCATAAATGTAAATGTAAATGAGTGACTGAAAAAAAATATACAATACCAAATCTGATCTGAAATACATTCACAAAAATCCAGTTTTAATTGCTAATTTATGTGATTTAATTTAAATCACATAAATGCTGTTTGGATAGGGTTTGTTTTTTTACTCTCCGGACTGCTAACAGATTTGAGAGTCGTTTGCATCGACTAGTGTTATTTTTGCCTTGTGTTTGGACAGAGCTATTGGACGTCAGCTCTGGTGACACATCAATATCATAAAGGACTCAGTCTAAGCTGTTAAATGATCAGCACGATGGCCAGATGGCCACTATTATCGCCTTTAATGTTGGGAAGACCAAACAAACTTTCAAAGAGTGTCTCTCCATCCTAAATGAAATCTTGGATCTTGAAGGATATGATCAATCTCTAAAATGTTTTTCCGCAAACACGTTCACACATTAGCAGATTATTCATCTGTGCGTCGTTAATGACTCTGGTCTCTGATGGAGGCTGGCTGTTGTATCATGTATTACAGATGTTTTGTGTCTTTGATTAGATGCTTCGTAGTCTCGGCTCCTCTCGTGAATACTAGATCAGTGGTTGTATTCTCACTGAAGTGCTACAATCAAATTAACTCCATAAAATGATTACAGTCTGTGTTTTGAGAAACCCGCTGTATGAGATAGGCCATTCACGGAGAAGTCGTTAACTTAAACACAAGTATTGTTAAGATACGGACATCACAACAGACTTTGAAACACCTCCGTAGTTTCGCTGAAGGTGCTTTGTAAAGTCTTTGTTCAGTAACAGATGGTAAACACTGGTTTCCCTTTGATGTGATAGTTTGATCTTGCTTTTAAGGCAGATTTGTTTGTGTTTTCTCAGATCTGTGTTCAGAGGGAAGGCGGGTCTTGTAGTGCAAATTATTCATAATAACAGAAACATCATCAACTTTACTTAGGAATGCATCTGTCGGCTGACGAGGACCAGATGTTTGTATTATAGTTTTTAATTATGTTTATAAAGATGGATGGTTATGACTTTTAATGAGGTTCCATATTTGTGTGCATTTTTTATATATTGTTGGATTGTGGAAAGATAAATTTAATAAACGGACAGAAATTGCCATGGTAAAATGATACAAAACAATGCATTTTTGCTACCACCAAAAATAAAAATAAAGAAAAACAGATGAAAATTACCATACTAAGACATGTTATTAGATACAAAATACCACATTTATTGATACAAAAATTGCCATAAATGTTTTATAATGTCTATAAAAAATGGAAACAATTGTTCAATAATGCTTTATATATTACGATGCCTTTATTTGCTAGAATATTGAAATGCAAAAACAGTGATGATACACACATAAATAAAAAGTTTGCATGGATAAGTGGATCTATATATGCATAAACTTTTGTGCGGTCTTTAAATAATCAGTATTGGTTACAGTACATGCTCTTAAAGTAAGACTAAAACCTATACTGAACTCATTTCAAAAGATTGTTATTTTTTTCATGGTGTGACCCCTTTAAAAGCCCAAGTCTAAGATGAATGTGAACACAGCAGGACGGCCGGTCCGCTCCATCACAACACAAACGCCTGGTGGGGTGATACATCTTTCCGGACACGAGAACAATGCCTGCGAGCTCTAATTCTTCACGACAGCACTGTAAATGGGCCACAGATATGATGACTGCTGTTATCGAGCCAAACCATTTGCATTTAGATGGAAAAAAGTGAGAATTAATGAGGTTAGTTTGAACACAATAGATGCCAAATGCTCAATCAAATGTATATATATATATACAGTACACACACACATATATATATATATATATATATACATACAGTATATATATACACTTAGCAGAATCTGCTAAATTGTTAATTATTTTACCAAAACAAGAGGATCATGCAAAATGCATGTTTCTGTTTATTTAGTACTGACCTGAATAAGATGTTCACATGTAGTCCACAAGAGAAACTAACAGCTGAATTTATAAAAATGACCCCGTTCAAAACGTTTACACTTGATTCTTAACTCTGTGTTATTATCTGAATGATCGACAGCTGTATTTTATTTATTTTTTTATGTTTAGTGATAGTTGTTAATGTGTCCCTTGTTCATCCTGAACAGTTAAACTGTCTGATTTTCTCCAGAAAAAAAATCCTTCAGCTCCCACAAAATCTTTGTGTGTCCAGAATTGTTGTGTATTTGAATTTGAACATCTTTTCACACCGAGGACAACCGAGGGACTCATATGCAACTATTACAGAAAGTCCATCACTCACTGATGCTCCAGAAGGAAAAAACATGCGTTAAGAGCAGGGGGTGCAAACTTTTGAACAGAATGATGTCTACATTTTTTATTTTGCTTAAATATATTTTTATTATTATTTCGTACTGCCCTTTAGAAGCTACTGAAGATAGTTATTTTAACCAGAAGACTAAATAAGTTCAATTTACCCTGATCTTCAATTTAAAAGGGTTTTCACTGACTGGCTCTCAATGCATGGTTTTTCCTTCTGGAGCATCAGTGAGTGATGGACTTTCTGTAATAGTTGCATATGAGTCCCTCGGTTGTCCTCGGTGTGAAAAGATGTTCAAATTCAAATACACAACAATTCTGGACACACAAAGATTTTGTGGGAGCTGAAGGATTTTTTTTCTGGAGAAAATCAGACAGTTTAACTGTTCAGGATGAACAAAGGACTCATTAATAGCTATCGCAAAAAAAACAATAAAAAAAAACACAGCTGAGGATCATCCAGGTAAAAACAGTATTAAAAATCAATAGAAATCGAAATTCAACTATTGTTCCCTATCAGTCAGTCACGTTCGACGTAACGTCAGAGTGACTGACTAATGGGATCTCGCTGGAGAGCCCAATCACCTTCGAGTGTTAACAAAACAAGCCAATGACAGTTGGCGTGCGTGAGCCGCCACGCCACTCCGCGGTGCGGGTATAAAAGGAGAGCGCGTGCAAACGCATCAGCTTTTCGCTCGGAGCGCCTGCAAAGCAAGACTACAGCGTTGGTGTTACGGCGTCAGCGGAGGTTGCTGTCCAGTGCTGGATTCGCGAGAAGCAGCGATCACGTTGCTACCTCCTCGGCGCTCAGCGCTGCTGAAAGAGAGTTTTTCAACTAAAAGAGCAAATCTAAAAGAGCTCCACGAGCGACGGGCGTCTTTAAAGATGGCTTCCGCCGTATGCTTCTGGATGTGGTCGGTTCCTGACTTCATCTGATGGTCACGATCGCTGCCCCTCGTGCTTGGGCTTTAGGCACGCTGAGGCAGCGCTCGTGGATGAGTCATGTTCTCACTGTGGGAACATGACCATAGCGATGTTGCGCCCAGATACCTCCTCGCTAGACGTGGGTATCCCCTTGCCCTGCCCCGTTCTAGTTCCTCCGGACGGAGGAATACTGCTCAGGGCCAGGGTGATTTGAGGATCACAGTGAGAGCTTCCCTGTCGAGTGCGTCTCCGCGGGCCTCTCACCTCGAGCACATCGCACCGTCTGGGGTTCCCGGATGAGTATGCGGGTCCTCGGACAGGGCGGGCCCAGCATCTCATTCGGTGCCCCAGCAGATGACAGGCTTTCGATCACTGCATCGGGGATGAGCTAGGTTCTGGAGAGGACGATTGCTGCGCTGCCTCCGCCAGGAAGAGTAGCGTTGCCCGAGTCAGATCCAGAACTGACCGCTATGCTTTCCCGGGCCGCTGAGAGCATCGGGCTGCACTATAGGCGCCCGCCTTCTCCCGAGCGCCGAGGCTGGATGATTGGTTCCTGAGGGCGCAGGCCGACGCCGGCAACCGCCCCGGTTCCGCTTCTTCCCGGAAGTGCATGAGGAGGTGACTAGGTCTTGAAGGCACCTTTTTCTGCCCGAAGCAGGCCTAGTGCCTCCTCCGTCCTCACCACCCTCGACGGCGGAGCGGCCCAGGGGTATGTGGAGGTCCCCCAGTCGAAGCGCGCGCCATTGCCATGCAGCTTTGCCCGCAGGGCGCTGCCGCCTGGAGGGTAATCCACGCCCGCCCAGGGCCTGTAAGTTCGTCCGCCTAACGGCCAAGGCTTACGGTGCTGCTGGACAGGCCGCTTCCGCCTGCACGCCATGGCCCTCCTGCAGGTCCACCAGGCCAAGGCGTTGAAACAGCTGCACGAGGGTGATGCTGACCCAGGTGTGTTGCAGGAACTGCGCACAGCGACGGACCTCACGCTAAGGGCGACGAAAGTCACGGCGCGGGCCCTGGGTCAGACGATGTCCACATTAGTGGTCCAGGAGCGCCACATGTGGCTGACCTTGGCGGATATGAGGGAGTCCGACAAGTACCGCTTCCTGGACTCCCCGATCTCCCAGGCGTGGAGGACTTTGCCCAACAGTTCTCCGCCGCACAGAAGCAGACGGAGGCGTTTCGTCACATCCTGCCCCGGCGGTCCGCTGCTGTCTCCACCCCACCGCCGGCTGCAGCCCCTCCGCCTGCTCGTCGCCGAAGGCACCCTCCTGCGGCCTCCACCTCCGCTCCAGCTCGGCCACAACAGCAGCCTTCACAATGGCCGCAGCATGGAGCTGGCCGCAGGAAAGCGGCGCGGCCCGCCTCCGCCCCTGCCAAGCCTGTGAAGTGCCAGGATAGGCGGCGTCCCTGGGACGGGCGACCCGGAGCCTCGGGATCCTGCTCTTCAGGAGATGGCGATAGCACCACTCCTTCCCCCGGAGGAGGGCCGGGTGGAGAATTTTTGTTCGGTTCGCTTCATAAGAGCAGTTTCCTTTTTCTCCGGGTCCCAAGAGGGCGAGGATGGCAGTGCGCGAGACCCCATCTCCACATTCCCATCCCCCTCTCTCTTCGCCAGTGGGCAGCAGGGTCCGGTCCGAGGACGCGATGCCTTCTCCCGCGCCCCCTGCCCAGCCGTGGAGCCAGGTGAGTGTTGCACCACACACTCAGACCCCACTTGAGACGCCTGCCTTTCGAGTCGGGCCCCTGGGCTCCACTGCGCTGCCCCACCGCTGGCACGCCCATGTCTCCCCTAGTCCCGCTTGTACGGCCCCTGGGGCCTGGCTAGAGCTCCCAGGCCGTCTCGCTGGCTCCTGAGGACCATCAGACTCGGCTACGCGATTCAGTTCGCCCGGCGTCCTCCCAAGTTCAGGGCAATCGGTTCACCTCAGTGTTGAGCCAGGATGCCCCTGTCTTCCGCGTAGAAGTCGCGGTCCTACTGGCGGCGACGCGATACAGCCGCCCCTCCAGCCGAGATGGAGTCAGGGCTCTACAAAGGCCCCTACTTCATCGTTCCCAAGAAACACGGTGGGTTACATCCAATCTGGGACCTCGTGTTCTGAACTGGGCCCTTGTCAAGCTCCCGTTCAAGATGTTGACGAGAGGCGCCTCTTTCAATGCGTCCGTCCCTTCGATTGGGTTGCAGCGATCGACCTGAAAGACGCCTACTTCCATGTCTCGATCCTCCTCGATTCCGCTTTGCGTCTGAAGGCGAGCATACCAGTAGGCCCTCCCTTCGGGCACCTCAGCCGGTTGGGGCTTCAGGTCAACCGGGAAAAGAGCAAACTCTCCCCTATGCAGAGGATCTCTTTTCTCGGCAGGGAGTTGACTGTCAACCTCACAGCACGTCTCTCAGAGGAGGCGTGCTCAGTCAATCGCTGAGATGCCTGGAGTCTCTCCAGCGCAGAGGGCGGTTCCACTGAAACATTTTCAGAGGCTCCTGGGGCATATGGCATCCTCAGCCGCTATCACGCCGCTCGGATTGCTTCATATGAGACCGCTTCAGCGTTGGCTTCACGACCGAGTCCCGAGATGGGCATGGCACCACGGCACATACCGGGTCTCACTCACCCCGTCCTGCCGCCGCACCTTCAGCCCATGGTCGGATCTTGCCTTTCTTGGGCAGAAGTTCCCTAGAGCAAGTATCCAGGCACGTTGTTGTTTCAACAGACGCCTGCCACGGGCTGGGGCCATGTGCAACGGGCACGCAGCCGCTGGGCTCTGGACAGGGCCCCAGCTGCAGTGGCATATCAATTGCCTCGAGTTGCTGGCAGTATAGCTTGCTCTGCGCCGCTTCAGAACGCTGCTACACGAGAAGCATATACTGGTCCGTTCGACAACACTGCGACCGTTGCGTACATCAACCACCAGGGCGGCCCTCGCCCCGTCGCATGTCGCAACTCGCCCGCGATCTCCTCCTTTGGAGTCAGAAGCATCTGAGGTCGCTTCGCCGTTCATGTCCCAGGCGAGCTCAATCGTGCAGCCGACGAGCTCTCACGCCAGCACACCCTTCCGGGAGAATGGCGACTCCACCCCGAGGTACCCCAGCTGAATTGGAGACGCCGGGGACGCTCAGGTAGACCTGTTTGCCTCCCGGACACGCCTCACTGCCAGTTGTTTTTCTCCCTGTCCGAGGGGACCTCGGTACAGATGCGCTGGCATGCAGTTGGCCTCGGGGTTACGCAAATATGCTTCCCCAGTGAGCCTTCTCGCACAGACCCTGTGCAAGGTCAGGAGGACGAGGAGCAAGTCCTCTTGGTGGCGCCTTACTGGCCCAACCGGACGTGGTTTCCAGAACTGATGCTCCTCGCGACAGCCCCTCCTTGGCAAATTCCTCTGAGGAGGGATCTACTTTCTCAGAGAGGGGGCACCCTCTGGCACCCGCGCCCAGACTTGTGGAATCTCCACGTATGGTCCTTGGACGGGACGCCGGAGGTTCTAAGTGGGCTACCCAGCGGTAGTAAACACTATCGCTTCTGCCAGTGCTCTGTCTACGAGACAAGCTTACAGGCTGAAGTAGAACCTGTTCGTCGATTGGTGTTCTCCCGCAGGGAGGACCCCGTAGATGCCCGATCGCAGTCGTGCTTTCTTTCCTGCAGGATGGGTTGGAGCCGAAGGCTGTCTCCCTCCACCCTCAAAGTGTATGTTGCCGCGCTATCGCCGCACACCACGATGCAGTAGACGGTAAGTCTCTGGGGAAACACGACCTGGTCATCAGGTTCCTCAGAGGGCAAGGAGGCTAAATCCTCCGCCCTCACCTGGTACCCTCTTGGGATCTCCCTCGGTCCTGTCGGCCTTGAGGGGCCCCTTGAGCCTCTGCAGTCAGTAGAGCTTAAGTTTCTGTCTCTAAAGACAGTGCTCCTCTCGGCATTGGCCACAGTCAAGAGGGTAGGGGACCTGCAAGCATTTTCGGTCGACGATTCGTGCCTAGAATTCGGGCCGGCTGACTCTCACGTTGTCCTGAGACCCCGGCCTGGATATGTGCCCAAAGTTCCCACCATGCCCTTCAGGGACCAGGTGGTGAACTTGCAAGCGCTGCCCCGGGAGGAGGCAGACCCAGCCATTGCTCTGCTCTGTCCCGTTCGTGCCTTGCGCATCTATGTGGACCGCACGCAGAGCTTCAGGACCTCAGACCAGCTCTTTGTCTGCTTCGGAGGACAGCAGAAGGGAAGAGCTGTCTCCAAACAAAGACTCGCCCACTGGATAGTGGAGGCTATAGTCTTGGCCTATCAGGCCCGGCGCTTACCGTGCCCCCTTGGTGTGAGAGCACACTCACGAGGCGTTGCTTCCTCTTGGGCTTTGGCACGAGGCGCCTCAATAGCAGACATTTGTAAAGCTGCCGGCTGGGTGACACCTAATACGTTTGCGAGGTTTTACAATCTCCGTATAGAGCCAGTGTCCTCCCGTGTACTTGTCTCAGATGGCCAGTAACACTGGAACCCGCTCGGTGTCAATTACGCTTGCTGCGCCATTCCCCTCTACGGACCGGATACGTGCGCCCTGTTGCTTCTCAGTTCAGTTCCCCACGGCGAACCCTGTTGAAGTTCCTCCCGCACACTGGGCAGTCAGGTGTGGCGGAGCACCAGACGCCAGGTCCAGTACTCGTACGTTGCCCAAGGTCAACCCTTGTGCTGGGCTAGTTGCCCATGTGTAGTGATTCCCCCTTGATGATCCCACATGTGTATTCTTCCACAGTACGGCTCCCCCCCCTTGGTGAGCCTGTGTCTTCCCTGGCAGAACCCTCTGCCTTCTCTGCTGTGTAGCTATCTCACTCCAGGCGGGCTGGGTCTACCTCAGAGACTCCCGTATGTGGTACTGCCCTTGGCCAGTCCATACGTGTAATCTCCACATGATACCTCCTTATGCGGGATGTGGCTCCGTAGCGTTTCCCCCTACTTGGGGTACGCTTTCCCAGTGTTATTCTACCCACTGAGCGGAACAGCAGTGCGGTTATCTCTGCCTAAACCCTGTCCTATCTTCCATCCCAGCTGGTGTGGGGGACTTGCCGGCTTCTGCAGAGCACTGGAGGGTCAGCAATAGTGGCGTTTTCAAGGGATCCCATTAGTCAGTCACTCTGGCGTTACGTCGAACGTGACTGACTGATAGGGAACGTCTCGGTTACTATGCGTAACCCCGTTCCCTGAAGGAGGAACGGAGACGTCCGCCCGTTGCTGTACCACCGCTGTACGGCCGGGCACACAGTCTCGGCTCCTCAGCGAAAACTGATGTGCTTGCACGCTCTCCTTTATACCCGCACCACGGGCGGAGTGCGTGGCGAACACGCACGCCAACTGTCATTGGCTTGTTTTGTTAACACTCGAAGGTGATTGGGCTCTCCGGCGAGATCCCATTAGTCAGTCACTCTGACATTACGTCTCCGTTCCCTCCTTCAGGGAACGGGGGTTACGCAAGTAACCGAGACGTTTTCTCTTGTGGAGTAAATATCTTCTATGTGAAATATCTTATTAGGGTCAGGACTAATACAGTACTAGTACTGAATAAAAAATGACATGCATTTTATATGATCCTTCTTGTTTTGCTAAAATAATTAACATTTTGCAGATGCACAGTGTGTGTAAAACTTCAACCACAGTATAAAGAAGTCTCTTTTGCTGACTAAAAGGCTGCGTTTATTTGATAAAACAACAGTAAAAACTAATACTGTGAAATATTATTACAATTTAAAATAACTCATTTCTGTTTTAATGTTTTCAAATGTAATATATTTGCGTGATGGTAACGCTGAATGTTGCATCACTGCTCCAGTCGTCAGTGTCACATGATCATTAATTACTATAATATGCTGATTTGCTGCTGAAGAAAAACACATTCAACGCTGATCACATTTTTGTGAAAACTGTTTTACATTTTATTTTTCAGGATTATTTAATGAATAGAAATTTGAAATAATATTTCTAATTAAGCAGCCCCAAAATCAGAAGGTAACTTTTATTTAGGCCACATTAATTAATTTATTATTTTTTTGTCCCCACAGAAATGTGATTTCATTTTGTTAAACATAAACAAAAACCGATGTTAGTGTTCAGTGAATCTCGATCAGAGAGCGGCTCCGATCCGGAGATCCAGGAGGTGAGCGGGAGAGACAACTTCATGAATAATGCAGCGTGTCATCGGTGTAAATATTACTTTATTATAAAGCGTGATATCTGAAATGTTGCGGCTTCCAGCAATATGACACTGACAGGGCCGAGGGTAATTATTTTAACCCGGCTCAGACTGCTTGCGCTGCACAAATCCTCTATAAGCGCCGTGCGTGTTACAGACGAACCAACAACAACGAATCGAAATGAGACTTATGAAAATGAATCAGAGCAGCTGTTTGGAATTTGCATGTAATGACTTCTTTGTTTGCTGTTATCATAAGTAAGAGAATGATACCTTTAATTTATGAATACTAATAAGACGTTATTATTCTGGCAGCTGCTGTAAACATGTCAACAGTTTAACTAACTGCTCAGCAAGATTACAAACTGCCGAGCTGAAGAGGCAAAGACATTCATATTGCCTTGAATGTGAAAAGGGAAAAAGTGCAATGTGCAAAAGGGCGGGAAAAGTCCCGCCTTCTAAATAAAAGAGCCAATCGCAGCATCACCGAAGCTGCCGTTAGAAGCTCCGGTTATCATAGAAACACTCAGCATTCTGAGACGCATGCTTAGTGTGCAGGATGTCAGAGCAAATCAGACAATTTAAGAATCGATTAGATTGGTCAAGTCAAGTCAAGTCAAGTCAAGTTGAGCTTTATTGTCATTCCACTACATGTGTGGACATACAGTGGGATGAGATGTCGTGTCTCACAGGACCACGGTGCTACATAAATACAGATATACAACACGAAGTAAAACAGTATAAACCTATACACAAACTAACCTACTGTCAGCTTTGACTATACATATGCTATATATAAAAGTGGTTACCTATACATAAACTAAAAAATAAAATAAAATACAAACTGTACAACTGTGCAGATGACTTCAAATTCTGTACATGTGCAAAAGAGAGACATTCAAGCAGCTGGCTGGGGAACAGTGTAAGGTGATTTGTGGTGCATGAGCCAGTAAACATACATACATTACAGTCATATATTTCAATCAGTCTTTTGTGGGATTATGGACACACAATGGTGTGTGAAAGTGTCTAGTGCATGTAGAGGAGAGTGTGTTGCTACAGGTGGCTTGTGCAGGCCCGCTCACCTGAATTCCACAGAGATAAAAGTTAACTGAAGTTGCTCAGTTAACTTTTTGGTG
Organism: Gymnocypris eckloni scoliostomus; assembly: GCA_027564155.1. Classification (NCBI taxonomy): domain Eukaryota; kingdom Metazoa; phylum Chordata; class Actinopteri; order Cypriniformes; family Cyprinidae; genus Gymnocypris; species Gymnocypris eckloni. The sequence continues at coordinate 38,516,245 of CM050415.1, forward strand.
GTGTTCGAACCACCAAAAGAGCTCATTCCACAAAGAGACCCCGGGGAGCAAGACGACGCCATAAATCTGTCCACGATACCCTGGCTCCATGTGTCTGATGCAAGCCTAGCCAGACAGCTGTTCACAGAACAGCTTGCAACATTAAAACAAAATGAACACTTATTGATAATTCCTACTCAGGAAGGTGATTGTCAAATTTGGGGGAAGTAACTAGCTGAAAGAGAAGCACAGCATGGCTATCACACGTAAACCCATGATAGAAACCATGAGCTTCCTGTGATTGGTTTCACCCACCTAGAGGACAAAGACCAGACTGAAATCCCTTATAAACCCCCTTTGACCTTTTTGTTCTACACAGAGACTGTCGTTTACATATGCACCTAAAATCACCTTAAAATGACTTATGAGCAACTAATGATTTATATGCATAACTCCATATAATGTATGTAACCCACACACTTGACCAGTGTTAGGGGTAACGCATTACAAGTAACGCAAGTTACGTAATAATATTACTTTTTTTCAAGTAACTAGTAAAGTAACGCATTACTTTTTAATTTACTAGAAAATATCTGAGTTAATTTTTTCCCCATTTATTGATGACAGTGCGCTGTGTGAACATGATCTTACTGTAGTTATAATATAGACTAAATATGAATGTGTATTAATTCATCCCACTCACAAAAAACAGATTCAGTATTCATCAAAATGAATTAAAACAGTGAAATACAAACTCAGAATATGACACAAACCTGCAATAATTAAATCTGTTAAACATCACAGATATATCTAATCTCATTTTATTAACTGATGTGTTTGCTTCTGACATTTGATGATCAGTTCAGTCATGCTAATAATCACAAATTACTTTAGATAAACTAACAATTGTGCTTGATTGTATTTAATTACTGAAGAGTGTTAAATCTTCTCCTGTGTTCTTCTGTACAGACGTGATTTACTCGTCCTTCAGCCTGAGGTTTATTCATTACTCTTTTTGGTGTGAAAGGCTTTTACATTTGCAATAAATATAACTTCTTGTATTAAAAACAAACAATCAAGTCCTGCTCATATTTAAAAAGTAACGCGAAAGTAATGTTTCCATAAAAAGCAACTAAGTAACGTAATTATTTACTTTTTTAGGGAGTAACGCAATATTGTAATGCATTACTTTTTAAAGTAACTTTCCCCAACACTGCCCTTGACTATGTTCTAATCTCTCATTGTGTATGCTTTTTTATAACTATTGAATAGCTTAAGGGTTTATATTCATGTTTGTTATGTATGTGTGTGACAATATCTAGCTTGAAACGCTTCTTCCAAACAATACTTTGTCAAATGTATCATATTCTGGTTATAGAAATCATGTCCAAGATTATGTGACTGACCAGATAACATGTTGATTTGTGGATGGGAGGAGAAACAATCTTCGCTTTCATTAGATTGGATTTTGTACCATTTCAGTAGTTTGGTTAAGTAAAATATATATTAAAATTATTAAAATCTAGTAACCGCTAGAATTGTTGCCTAGTCTTCTGCAAAAGTATAAATAGTTTTGCTTTTTGAATGCATCTGATGACTGACATCTAAATTAATTTGAACCATATACAACAACAAAAATCATAAGTCACGTTATTAGACACCACAGCAATAAAGCATTACTTTGAAGTAGGCTTTTATTTGAGAGACAGTGGGTTAATATGAATTATTTTTCAGTGTTACAATTGCCCCCAAAATGTTACAATTGCAAAAAAAGATGTATAGGCCTAGTGCCAGAATCACATGCATTACTTAATGTTAGGGGCTTTTATGGTATGTTTGCCCTTTTTGAAGGAAGTTTAGATACGAACGTCTTAGAAAGCTATTGCACTAATCCAGAAGACTTATACTGAATGAATCATGATGCTTTCATTGTGCTTCTTGTCCATTTTGAAGATCAACATGTTTTTATTAGACCTATACAAAGAGTATCTTTCTTTATAGTGTTGTTGGAGATGACAGAATTGACATTTTCAGTTCATTTTCTATGGGTCACATACTTTATTCATTGATTTTTTCCTGTTGAGGACTTTCCAGATCATTAATACGGCTATGTTTGCAAGTGCCTTGTGATTGTCTGTGGACGAGGTGGTCTGAGATGACACGTCTCCGCGGTTCCCAGGGCATCATGGGTCCTGTGGGGGTAGAAATAGAGATGAGAAACCAAATGTGAAGCTGGGAATATCTGAGGGGCTTACGGAGGAATCGATTCTTCGCCTCAGAAGAGAAAATGTGATCGACAATCCTGTGAGAGTGCGAGGGATTCACCTTTACCCTTTACGCACTGATCTCAGGTCAGACTCCAGGACTCATCGAAGCGCTGGCCTTTGCTTAACCTGTGCATGTCATTAAAGTACTCGATCCAGTCAAACTGAGCATCCTAATGAGGAGTAGGACTAGAACTGTCATGTTCTAACTGTGGGAACAAAGATAGGCTTGTTTCAGTTTGCTGTTGGCCTAAGATTGTTTGGGAACAAAATACCACATTTATTTGACTATAGAAAAACTATATGTGACCCTGGACCACAAAACCTGTCACGAGGGTCTTTTTATTATTGATATTTATTAACATCTAAAAGCTGAATAAATAATATTTCCATTGATGTATGGTTTGTTATGATGGGACAATATTTGACTGAAATTGAATATCTGGAATCTGAGGATGCAAAAAAATCGAAATATTGAGAAAATCATCTTTAAAGTTGTCCAAATGAAGTTCTTAGCAATGCATATTACTAATCAAAAATGAAGTTTTGATATATTTACAGTAGGAAATTTACAAAATATTTTCATGGAACGTGATCTTTACTTAATATCCTAATGATTTTTGGCATAAAACAAAAATCGATAATTTTGACCCATACAATGTATTTTTGGCTGTTGTTACAAATATACCCCAGCGACTGGTTTTGGGCTCCAGGGTCACATATTCATTTGGTAAATACCACAAACAATAATAAAATAATTTAATAAGGGGGAAAAAACTATCACAAAACACTTACCATGGTAAAATAGTATAATGTACAAAAAGTCCCATATTGGTTGTTACTAACAAAAACCGTTGATTATATAGTATAAACAGTGTAGTAAATACCACAAACAATGAGTAAATAATGTAATAGGAGGGGGGATTTAACCATGGCCAAAAATTATTCTGTATAAAATATCAAATGAATTGTAATTATGGAAAAACTGTTATTTGGTAAATGCCACAAAAACAAATTAAATAAATAAAAATTGCATGGTAAAAATTGTATCCAGTACAAAATACATGTATTAAAAACGTGTAAGTGTACACAACTGTGCTATTTTGAGAACAGGAACTAAAATGTGCTAAACATTTATTATAAAGGTGGGTTCAAGTGTACAACATGTGGTAACTAAATATTTTTTTTTATACAGAGACAGTATGTTAAAAGCACATTTTAGTTCATATTCATGGTGTCTCGAAATAGCACAGTTAAGTCCACTTAGATGTTCTTAAGATTGTCATTTTTAGTATATTAAGTACAAAATTAGAGCACAAAATTAGAGCACCTCAAGTACATTATGGAAGTGTACTTTTCTTCACCTGGGTTAGCAGAAAAGACTTAAAAAATTGAACATGAAAAAACAAAAGACAAAACTTTCAGTAGTGTTAAATTTGGTCACATAAACCTATCTGGACTGTCTTTGAGTTTCAGATGCAAAAACAAAGCAAAAGGATGTTTCTCTTCATTCTCGGCCCTTCTTGCCACATAACTCCCCCAAAGTTTTTTTTTCCAACATCATCCTTTCTTGAGAAAATTGTTCCATGTGACTCCTTTGGTCTGTTGGACTCTCAGTGGCTTTGGACCTCTTCTCCATCTGTGTCAAGAGAGTGTTAAATATCAGCCCTTCTGCTGTGGCCCTTGGAGCCCCTGTGTCGTCGTCTTCTGCGTTCACCCCGACCCACAGGGGCTCCGTGAGAGCCGGCCTGGTGCCGCTGGCTCTCTCTGAGCTTCCGCACCATCTCATGGTCCTTCTTGCCCAGAACACGGGGCAGGAAGAGGGAAGCTTTGTCCGTGCTCCGTGTCTTAAAGCCCCTCCTGGGCCGGCCCTTCCCGTTGATGGACACGTACCACTGCCTCTTAGAAGTATACAGTGTACTGTATTAACATTTATTGTTACCGTAGTAAGTAAGAAGAAAATACAATAAAAAAGTTACCACGGTAAAAAAAACATTTATTGTTACTATAGAAAAACTGATTATTTACTGAATGTAAAAAAAAACATTTAATATAATAAAAAATACATAATATAAAAAAATGACAAACTATAGAAATACAGTTGATTTGATAAATGATGTAATGAATAATCGAAAAATTACAGAAGCATTACAATCAAAAAAATGTATTTAGTAAAAAATGGCACATTTATTATAGAAATGTGTGAAACTTGTGATTTGTTTAAATAATCAATCAATCAGCTTTAAAATAATGTCAATAATAAGAGAATAATTAAGATCAGTATAATAAAGTTTTCCATAGTAATTTATTATGATTTTTCCGTCGAAACAAAATTGTTATTGTTGTTTTTATTTTGCCGAAACTGTTGCGGTGCATTTTTGTTTCAGCCTGGTGTTCTCTAATGTTTTTTTCTTTCTTCACAAATGCATTTATATCAAAATAAATGCTTATAAAAATGTTTCTGAGACAATTACATTTGAAGAAGGAGAAATGATAGGTCAAGTCGTAGGAGTAAAACTGGAGCGCTCTTAAGAATGAAGAAAGTGATGGAAACAGTCTTTTGCTCTCAGAGCGACGGGGCTACGCGTCACATTTTTATACTCTGACATTTGGATTGCCTGTTAAATTTTTTGTTGTTATTGAATATACGAAGAGCATGCAGGATGGACATGCAGCTCAGCAACGAAGCCCTGCTGGAGTCAACATGAGTCGAGATATGAATTCTGCTGAAGAAACAGACGGAGAAAGTGCTTTGCGTGAACACTGTTTATGTTTCCCTAAAAGAAAAGTTATGAATATAAGTGCAGATTTCATGCATTTCAAAAAAAGTCTTCATGCTATTCACCCTTTTGCAATAATAACCCAGTGTTTAAAAAAAATCATAATAATTTTAAAAACAAGGCAAAAAGTTGCAGTTTGAATTCTCTCTGTTCTCATCAACTCTATATTGTTTATCCAATTTGTTAATTCACTAAACGCAAATATTTCCTTCAGCCATTACATTGTCAAAGGAAATGTAAATTTCTTGCAAACTATAATTTAGCAGCTTACACATTTTCTGCTAAATATCATTATCAACTCAAAAAATCTTAATTTAGCTTGTTGCGATGTTTGTCTTTTGGATACAAGCATCTGCTAAATTAGTGTATGCATATGCAAACATTATTTATCATGAGTTTTTTTTTTATTCCATATTGTTTAATATGTAATATGTACTCCATGCCTCTGAAGAAAACGGCTTGCAAAGCAACGACATTAGTGTAAAAAATGAACATTATAAAGTCAATCATCTTTAAAAAGTATGCACATGATGCATTGATGCTGCAGTGATGGGAGTTTACACAGTTTCATCCAATAAGCAGCATTAAAACAAAATTAATCTGTTTATTTAGACTACTTGAGATGATATTTGAGGGAATATAGTTGGTCTAATGTGTTTTATTAGGGGTGGGCATAGATTAATTTTTAATCTAGATTAATCTAGATTAATTTTGGAATTAATCTAGATTAATCTAGATTAAATGGCTCATTTGAATTCTGCGAAGGCATTCAGAATATGTGTGCTACCCAAATAATGACTAAAGTAAGTCTTTGAGAACGGGTTTCTCAAGCCAGGTGGCGCATTAGACCAGGAGCTCATCTCCTGTTTCAAAATGCATCACAAACTGCTTAAGAAAGCTGTTCTGCTATGATAATTGGCGATGAAAATAAACTATGTTCAATAAGATGTACTTGTGTTTACTAACTGTTTATTCAGTTAAACATGAATTTTGAACTGTAGGCCTACATAAGAGGTCGTGATGAACTGTTTACAGTTTCCATTGGGAAGCTTCTAAAATAAAAATAAATTTTCCTGAAGCAAACCCGGCGGCTTCATAGCTGCATCCATGTTAGCACGTCACGTTTGATGAGGTAATTTCACAGTAACGTTAGGCATACACACAGGTTCGAAGCAGAGGGTGACACGGGAGTGAATTCTCAAGTTCACATGAGACCTAAAGCGCATCCTGTTTGCTTAAAAGCGCAACGTTTCGTTGTTATTCTGAGTGCACACAAATAAATCTTCTTTACAGATTCGAAAGATGTATTAGGCTACTTTTATCTGTATGACGAAGAATGACGGAGATTTTAAGAGCAAGTGAGCGCACCGGAGCCTGTCCTGCGCAAACGCGCTTCCACACAAACACTTCAATAGCGCACATTTCTCTAGGTTAACATCATATTGAGCGGCCATGTAAAGTTGCTACTACATACATCTTTCAGATGAAAAGCCATATTTGAGGTTGATGAATGATAGGTGAGTGTTTGGATGTCCTGCCGATTGTATTACCACATAGACCAGCACTAACAATCTGTCCATCACGGACTGCGAGCCTCTAGTTCAAGACTGTTCTACAGTGCAATTCGTATACATCCGCCGCTAAAATATCAGGGTGAAAGTCATCATAGCTTGTGTAGTATAAACCCAGCTCCCAACCCAACTTTGAGAATAGATTAACGGCGATATTTTTTTTATCGCCGATAAGAGTCTCGCGTTAACGCAGCACGTTAACGCCGATAACGGCCCACCACTAGTTTTTATGCAGATTCATAATCATTTACATTTGTTGTTATGTGTGCTTTAAAAGCCCTGGATGTTTAATTAGACCTAATTGCTTTTTTACAGCGTTGCACATTAGCAGTTTCCTTATAGTTGCCACCACTTTAAGAAGCTAAGAAATATGTGACTTTACCACAGTTAGGGATAACTCCACTCGTGTCAGGCCTAAGAAATCCCACATCCATGGTAAAATCAATGTAAAGTTGTTCATGTTCTTGTTGTCCGATGCTCTGAAAGTCAACGGCGCTGTGAATCTCTGCAATACTCTCTCCCACACAGAAAGTGAGTCTTGTTCGGGATCTTTGGCCCCATTACTCATCTTTATTGCTTTTGCTGACTTTACCGCGGTAAGCGCTGACAGAGGCCTTTGTGCTCTTAGAGGAACGACGTGTATTACTGGAGTCAATGGGTTCAGATCCAGTTGGAGATTCTGGACAAGTTCAGGATCCGGAGAGCAGATGCAGCGAGGAAACAAAAGCTTCACAAGACGACTGGTGCGTTTTCAGGTTTTTGAAGATGAAGTGTGTCGTTTTTAGGATGTTCAGATAGTTTGTGGTGTATCCGTTTAAAGTTTACAGTCAATATAAGTCAGTCATCGGTCATTTGAACATTCAATTTCATGGAATAATTCACCCACGAATGACAATGTGCCAGAATGTACTCACCCTCGGGTCATCCATGAGTATATGAGATTTTCTTCATCAGATTTGGAGAAATGTAGCGTTACATCACTTGTTCATCAATGGATGCTCTGCAGTGAATGGGTGCCGTCAGAATGAGAGTCCAAACAGCTGATAAAAACATCACAATAATCCACACAGTCCATCAGTTAATGTCTTATGAAGAGAAAAACTGCATGTTTTTATCCATCAATATGTTTTTAACTTAAAACCGTTTTTTCTGGTTAAAATAAACCAAAACAGTGCTTCCTCCAGTGAAAAAGTTCATCCTTTTGTCCTCTCACATCATAATCCACCCAAAGATTTATGTAGATCTGTTTTGGACTTGCTTGATCTGTGCGGATTTCTCTCCTGATTCAGACGAGACGACTCTTTCACTGGAGAAAGCTACATTATGGATTTGTTTCTTACAAACACACAGCTTTTCTCTTCACAAGACATTAACTGATGGACTGGAGTGCTGTGGATTACTTGTGTATTATAGTGACGTTTAATCAGCTGTTTGGACTCTCATTCTGACGGCACCCATTCACTGCAGAGCATCCATTGCTGAGCAAGAGAAGCAGTGCTACATTTCTCTTAAAGCAGATACACAGCTGTGTGTCAAACATCTGTTTTATTACATAAATACAATTATGATCCAGCAACAAATTTTGAGGTGAGAAACATGATTAAGGTTGGACAAAGAGACCGTGTAGAGATAAAATACTCTTTGCTTTAATCTCACAAGTGCAAAATACACGGAGATGCATTACAAAACATTCAGTTAATAAAAAGCCCAACTTGCATTTACACAGATTTCAGAAAACAGCAGTGTTTGCTTTGCAAAAATGTGTTGCTTTTAGTGTTTACATGAAAGTCTTTAAGACACAATGAATGAATGAATAAATTATTATTAGTTATATCATTTTATCCATTAAATCATAAAAATAGATAGTATGGGTCCTAGAGATTTCATGAAATGTTTTACAATACGTCATTGTTAGACAGAGAGAGGGTGCTTTGATTCACAAATTAAGGTTTTATTACGTTTTATTCATCATTCTCATCTCTTAAAAACTTGCTTACGCAAGAGATATTATTCAGAAAAAAAATAAAAACATTAGTTTTGAAATGCTTTTCCCCAGTGAGTTCATTTGGAGCTGATTGTGTTGAAGATGCAGTGTTTGCTGTCTGAAGGCTCATCACAGCTGCTCTCTGTAAAGTCTAATAGTATCTGACTCACTGTGTTTCTCTAGTGCAGGTTTTCAGACATGAGTATTAACTAATTACCCAAACAGACTCAAAAGTTTGCTGTTTGATCAGAGATGATGAGCTGTTTACTCACGACAGTCATGCAAGGTGCGTCATCAACTCTCGTCGGTTTATGATGTTTGTTGTTTCTGAAACATGAGAATCTGTCAGAGCAAACACCTAAAACATAATTTACATTTGAACTAATCTGCAAAAAATAGATTGTTTCCTTTCATATTGCATAAAAAAATTAAAAAATAACACTTCTTCTCTTGCTTTTTGATTTGTGTGTTATTGCTCAGGTTTTTAGTTGGAAGTCAATGTGTCACGGTCCTGCTGGTGTGCCCGGGCTGGCCACCAGATGTCTCTGTGTGTTGAACACATGGCCTGTTGTTTGTTGTTGGTGCCATGTGCTCCCATGTCTATTGTCTGTCCCATCCCGTCTTGTTAACTAATCATTGTTTCAGTGGCTCCACCTGTGTCTCCCTCATTACCCTCGTTTGTCTCCCTATTTTAGCCTCCTGGTGTCTGCAGTCCTGTGCTGATCTGTTGTCTTCCTTCATGTGTCTTACGTTGTGTGTGTTATGTTGACTGTGCAAACAGTTCTCTACCTGCCTGCCTGTTTTTCCACTTCGGGGTGGTTTTTGTTCATTTTTGTTTCATTTTATGATTAAAACAACCATTCTCCTGCACTTGAGTCCTCGCCTTCGTCTCTTCAGTTGATCCCTGACAGAACGGATCAGCCAGATGAGGACTCAGCGGAGAATGGGCTCACACCGTCCAGCAGCCCCCTCTACCAACGTATCCTCCAATTTCAGGCCCTGAGCTTCCCTACGTCAGCAGGGTACTGACATAAGGAAGTTTACCCTGAGGTTCAGTGGGGCAGCCGAGGGCTTGGGGTACAATGATGCGGCCCTCAAGGACCTCTTCAACAGTGCACTTGAGGAGCCCCTCAACTGATGGAGAATGAGGGGGCTGGAACACCTGACGTTTGATCCTACTTCCGGCGCTGCACTGTACAGCTGACGTTACGATGGCTCAGCTCAATTTGTGCTTTTATCTACTTTTTTACGTATTTTTATTTTCTCTTTTCACACGCATAACGTTTGTACTATTTATATATGACAAAAGAACACTTTTGGACATTGGACACCGCTGCACTAACCTGATTCAGGACACTTTATCCACGGATACAGCGTGGCCATTGGAGACACTTCGGAACACAGAGGTGAACAAAGGCCACCGGAATAACCACAGGAGGCGAAGGAAACACTCTGGAATCCGTAACAGACTGAGGAAAAGGGCTCACAGTCCTCCTCTACCGAGTATACTGCTCGCTAATGTCCAATCCTTGGAGAATAAGATGGACTATCTTAGAGCCAGTATAAGTTTCCAAAGGGACATTAGGGACTGTAACATCCTTTGTTTGACTGAAACATGGCTCACGCCGTCGGTCCTGGACATGGCTGTAAGGCTGTCTGATAACTTTTCTATTTTGCGGATGGACAGAACAGCCGAGGCCGGAAAAACCAAAGGTGGTGGAGTATGTTTCATGATTAACAAGAAATGGTGTGACCCCAGGAATATCTCCATTTTGTCACGTTCCTGCTCGCCTCATCTGGAACATCTCTCCATTATCTGCTGCCCATTCTATCTGCCCCGGGAGTTTTCATCAATCGTCGTTCCTGCCGTTTACATTCCACCACAGGCAGACACTAGCTTGGCTTTGTCCAAACTCCATGATGAGCTCAGCGGCTACATCAATAAACACCCTGACGCTGCCTCTATCATCGCCGGGGACTTTAACAAAGCCAACCTCAAGAAGGTCATGCCGAACTTTCACCAACACGTATTCGGTTCTCTAGTAGGATCATTGCTACACTCAAAAACCGTGGGTGGACAGAACAATCCGTGATGCAGTTAACCATCGCACTGCCGCATACAATGCTGGTCTTTTGTCTGGAAACATGAGCGAGTACAAAGCATCGTGCTATGTTCTCCGACGGGCAGTTAGAGCTGCCAAACTCCGATACAGGGAGAGAATTGAGTCACATTTTCAGCTCAATGACTCTCGACGCATGTGGCAAGGACTGAAGACCATCTGTTCTTCTGGAAATAACTCCTCCGCAGAGGTGAGAGCAGATCCGTTGCTGGCCAAAGAGCTAAACACCTTCTACGGCTGCTTTGAATGTAATGGCGGCTGTGTGACTCTGCCGAGCAGCGCGTCAGGAAGCAGCAGACAGAGCAGCGATCATGTTTTCACCCTGTCAGAGGACGAGGTTTGGAGGGAACTAAGGAGAGTGAACGTCAAGAAAGCAGCCGGACCTGATGGGATTACTGGCCGCGTTCTGAGATCCTGCGCTGATCAGCTTGCTGGTTTGTTTACTTCCATCTTTAATGAGTCCCTTGCTACCTCTGTGGTTCCCACCCCCTTTAAAAATCTATTATAATCCCTGTGCCTAAGAACAGTAAACCCTCTTGCCTGAATTACTATTGTCCAGTTGCCCTCACATCAACAGTCATGAGGGTTTTTGAGAGACTTGTAAAGAACCACATTTGCTTCTCCATTCCTGCTACTTTGGACCCTCTTCAGTTTGCCTACCGCCCAAATAGGTCTACTGATGATGCCATCTCTCAGGTCCTGCATTCGTCCCTCTCTCACATTGACAGCAAAAATGGCAACTATGTCAGGCTGCTATTCATTGACTATAGCTCAGCTTTCAATACTATAGTCCCCATCAAACTGGCTGTTATCTCACAGACCTCGGCCTAAACTCTTCACTCTGTGACTGGATTCAAGATTTCCTCACCGGCAGACCTCAAGTGGTGAAAGTCGGCCAGTTCACCTCCAACTCCATCACCCTGAACATAGAAGCCCCACAGGGCTGTGTCCTGAGCCCCCCTGCTCTACTCTCTCTACACCCACGACTGCGTGTCCTCTCACAGCTCCACCTCTATTGTTAAATTTGCTGATGATACTGTGGTTCTGGGCCTCATTTCCAACAATAATGAGACCGCATACTTGGATGAGGTAGAGAGACTTACATCATGGTGCCAGAACAACTGTCTTTCTCTGAACATGAGCAAAACTAAAGAGCTGATTGTAGACTTCAGGAAGAGACAGCAGCGGCCCTTCACTCCTCTTATGATCAGTGGGACCCCTGTGGAGAGGGTGAGCAGCTTCAAGTACCTCGGTGTAAACATCTCCGAGGACCTGACTTGGACTGCACGCATTCACGGCTGCACGGGCAGTCGTTGGCCTAATGGATAGAGCGTTGGACTTGAAACCCGAGGTAACCCAAGGTTGCGGGTTCGAATCCCGGCTCCGACAGGAAGTCCATGACTGCTCCCCGGGCGCTGCACAGTCGGCTGCCCACTGCTCCAAGTGTGTACACTTGGATGGGTTAAATGCAGAGAACACATTTCACTCCTCATTATACTCTGTATAATTGTGTATGTGACAAATAAAGCTCATCCGAGCTTCAAACACAGGTTAATAAAGCCAGGCAAAGACTGTACCATCTGCGACTGCTGAGGAAATTCAGGGTCTCACCAGCTATCCTGAAAACTTTCTATTCAGGGGCCATAGAAAGTGTATTGACTCAGTGCATCTCAGTGTGGCATGGAAATGCCTCAAATCAGGAGTGCAAAGCTCTGCAGAGAGTTGTGCGCTTAGCTGAGGGTCTCAGGGTCTGCTCTCCCCTCTCTGCAGGACATCTACCTCAAACGCTGCAAAAGCAGAGCTGTAACAATCATCAAGGACTCAAATCAACCCGGTAACCATCTTTTCATGTTACTGCCATCTGGCAAGCCCTTCCGGAGCATGATGGCAAAAACTGAGAGACTGAGGAGGAGCTTCTTCCCTCAGGCCATCAGGCTCCTTAACTCAAACTTGGTCAAATAATATTTACAGGACTCAATTTAATAAACTGTAAAACATGAATTATTCTCCACCATCCGCATTGCTGTTATGTCTACACACCCGGTACAACCTGTTTGCACATTCCTCTTGCACATCCCTGTTTATATTATTATTTATTAAGTCCACAGTATACTGTATTGCACATTTTATTTTATTGCACATTTTACTCCTTATTTTTCCTTCTTATTTTTATTTTATTTGTACCTATATTTATATATATTCTCTTGTGTTATGTTTCATTTTTTTGCACTGTCCATTGAGCGGACCAGTCCTGACTTACATTTCACTACTGATTATATCCTGTATAATTGAGTATGTGACGAATAAAATAACCTTGAACCTGTTTGGGGAATTTGTGGAGTTCCTGGAGGATGTTCCAGAGCCTGCTCTGGTTGGTCCGGGAGCCCACAGAGTCCGCTCGAGAGCCCGTTCCGTTCCCTGAGATTTATTCATTACCCTTTTTTGTATGAAAGGGCTTTTACATTTGCTATAAATATAACTTATTGTATTACAAACAAACAATCAAGCCCTGCTCATATTTAAAAAGTAACGCGAAAGTAACGAAAATTGTAATTGTTACTTTTAAAAGTAACTTTCCCCAACACTGCTTATGACACGGGCGTGAAATAATTAAATATTTTAAGCTGTAAATAATGACACAATGACCAGTAATCTTGACCAGCGCAAACATTAGTAAATTGTGTTGTTTGATTCATTTTAATACTCTCTTTTCATAAAGTATGCATCTGAAAGGGAAACTCCTACAAATGCATATTCAATAAGGTGGCCAGGCGCAAAAATAACTGTCCACTCTCAAATCTAGTCATTTTACCTACACGAAAACTACAACAAAAGTTACAAACTATTTAAATATAATTTGACGTTTTTTGTTTTTACTGTATGAATATCTTTTATATGCATGAAAATTGAAGTGAACAACAACAAAAGGGCATTCAGGTCCCCATGTGATCTATTAAGTTTGAGAAAAATTTAATTTCTAGATTTTTATTTAAATTTATAGATAGATTTTATTTAGGTTATTAGTGTAATGCATCGGATTGGTGTTAATCTTTTTCTTCTTTTGTTAATGTTTATTGTGATATTTTACGGTCACATGTTCGCTTGATTTTTCAAACTAAAGAAGGTATGAGTCAACGCTGAAATGTATCAAGCCTCAAGAGGAAAATGAACAACTATCTGCTTGTTAGTCAGTTTAACAGAAGGCCTGCCATATATGTTAATGTGCGTTTGAAAGAGTGAAAAAGCTGTTCAGAAAAACGAATATATAAAAGAAAGAAATATCTTCTGAGACCAGCGAGGACTTGGTAACAATCTTTACCACACACACACACATGCACGCACGCACACACACACACGTACGCATGCACACACACACTGTTAAATAAATAAGTAGCTCCTGTCAAAGGAAGGGAACATGATAAATCCACACCAGTAAACAACGAGAGAGATGTTCTGGTCTCTTGGTGAGTATTTTTTTTCATTTTTGGGTGAACTATTTCATGAAGGCCTGTTATTTTCCATATCAACGGACAAGTTAAATTAAAAATATAAATGTACATTTAGTCATATACCAGATGCTTTTATCCAAAGAGACTTGAAAATGAGGACAATGTAAGCAATCAAAATCAACAAATCAACAAATGATATGCAAGTGCAATAACAAGTCTCAGTTAGCCACTCAGCATGGGATTTTTTTAATTTTATAAATAAAAATAAAACAGATATAAAATAAAAAGTATAGAGCAAGTTATTGCTAGAAGCCTTTTTGTTAATCGTATAATAAATAATAAGAAATAGATAGAATAGAACAAGCAAATGTACATTTTTTAAGAAAACAAGTCAGTAAATGAACAGAGTGCAAGTCTAAAAGAGCAGTTTCTTAAGAATAGAATTAGAATAGAGAAAGCTAGAGTTATGTTTTAAATAAGCGTGTTATGTTGTTTGCTGTACTCACGCTCTTTAAAGTGGTTTCTGATTGGCTGTTTTTAACATTGATCAGCTGGGGGTCAATTATTAATGATTCAAACATGGACTGTTGTTCCTCTGAAGGTGAGGTGTGGACTTCCCTATTCTCATAGAATTAGAATTGTTCAAACAATTATTAGCTTTATCGTCTTTGCTGTGAACGGGCCTTTTAAACATACAGTACTAAAAACACTGTGTTCAATATGATGTTTCCATCTTCCGGTCTAATTTTGCATCATGTTTTCTGACCGAGCTCTCCGCAGTCTGTGTGGTTTTTGTTCAACGCCTGTGTGAACTGCTAGTTCTGGTGTACAGGTGATTTGTCTGATTTGAAGCAGATTTATGGAGTTATCGTCCGGCTGCAGGGCTTTCTGTGTTGCGGTGAAGAGGAACATGATAGGGCTCTCCTCTTTCTCTAATTTTTTTGAGGATTTATCTGCGTTTGTATCCATGTAGCTGCTTGTTTGAAGTGTTAAATGTGTTTTCCTTTAATTAAGTTAACTACGTCAACAGGTCTGAATGCAAACATCACTCTTCAAGAAGCCAAACGAGCCAATGCCAGCCAGCAGCTTTAAATCAGCCCGTTGATCATCATAAGCGATGGACATGTCAGATGTGATCAGTGTGACCGCAGCTTATTCTACACAGCTCATAAAAATGAGCAGGCTTGTAACAGATAACGGTCAAATCCGATCCTGAAAGAACCTGGAGGTTTCATAAGCTCGCAGAGTTTCATAACACTTTTATCATCACAGACCTGGACTGACTCACAAGACTAACTACAATCTGAACCTAATTTATGTTGGTAATCTCTGAGACACTGCTTCACATTTAGACACTCTCTACTGTTATATTAGGACTATGTTTTTACACCATTATGTCGCCCATGCTTTAAAATCATCTTTAATTGGTAGCTGTGTTTTGGAACATGGTAGCTGGTTTATTATAGCTCATTGACTCAAACTCAATTCCTGGAGGGCCACAGCTCTGCACAGTTTAGCTCCAACCCTAATCAAACGCACCTGATCCGGCTAACCAGTAATCAAGGTCTTCAGGATCACTAGAAACTTCCAAGCAGGTGTGATTTGGAGCTGGTTGGAGCTAAACTGTGCAGAGCTGTGGCCCTCCAGGAATTGAGTTTAAGACCACTATAGCTGGTCAAGATGGTCATTAGTTGGAAAACCATGAGGTTATCAAGGTTGAAATGCTGTGGGAACATTGTTTTATCATGTTTCTAAAACCTTGAAATGTCCCAATTAGAACATTCCTTTAAAGTTACGAACACAAGTTTTCGAACATTCTACGGCTACTGTAGCCTGCTTTATTTTGACCCAGAATATGTTATTTGATCGTTGGCTACACTGCTACAAGTAGGCTACACTGTAAAAAAATTGAAGCTGTTTCAACTAATTATTATTTAGTAACTAGTTCCACAGAAATGTTATGTTCAGTCAATTTCTGACTTCAAATTGTTGCCTGAATTGTTATTTTTAGCTGGTTCAACCTTTACTGAAGTTTTATAGTGCACGTGCACGTGCTTTTATTAGTTTAGTCAACGTTAGCATAGCTAAATGTTGACTGGATTTGAACCATTCATTAAATGTTTTTTCAAATATATTTGTGTTGACTTAATATAATATGTCCTCTCTAACTATGGCCGAGATACAACTATTTGAAGATCTGGAATCTGAGGGAGCAAAACAAATCTAAATATTGACAAAATCACCTTTAAAATTGTCCAAATGTGGTTCTTAGCAATGCATATTACCCATATCAAAAATGAAGTTTTGATATATTTACAGTAGGAAATGTAAAAATATCTTCATGGAACATGATCTTTACTTAATGTCCTAATGATTTTGGCATAAAATAAAAATCAATCATTTTGACCCATGCAATGTATTTTTGGCTAAAATATACCCCAGCAACTTAAGACTGCTTTTGTGCTCCAGGCAGGGTCACATGTAGTAATTTGTATTATACTGCATATATTATAGTGTTATCTACAGTGAACTGATAAGCTGTAATAAATACTGTAGTATACTTTAGTTGTTACTACTCTAAACTGTAGTGTATTGTAGTAGTATAATATACTCTATATTTGTAGAAAACGTAGTACAGTATTAGGTAAAGTAATTTGTTTAGGCCTATATTACTACGGGTTTTACATTACCAGTAGAATTGCCACAATCTATTTTTTCTAGTATTTTACTATAGTATGGTTCAAAAACACTATAGGATTTAGTATAAATGATAATATTTTTTTCATGTGGGTTACTAACAGCCTTCATTTTAAGTTCTTCAGTACTGTTTCCGATCGGGTTTTGACCAGATCCGTTCCGGGGTGAGATGGGGCATTACAGTTCTGCAGGTGTTCATGGAGAGATGGACTTGTATTGCTTTGGTTCTGCTCTGCAGGAGAACAGATGATATTTCTAAGGTTGTAATAAACAGCTCA
>CM050415.1:38538366-38635866 GCA_027564155.1 Gymnocypris eckloni scoliostomus
CATTGGTCTGACTACGGTCAGACTTATACTATCCAAAAAACTGCCATACTGGCGAGCTGACTTTTCCTCTTTTATTTACAATTTCCTCGTTCGCTGCGGCACTCATTTTCTGCTTATGAAAAGGAATCCAGCAGACCAGCACGAGACAACGATATGGCGCAACCAAACATGATACTGTTACATGATTGGCTGTTAGCGTGTCACTCCCTACGTTGCTAGGTTACCAGAGAGCGAGTGCCTTTGTTAATGCAACCAAACTTGCTTCGCAACCTCTGTTTTCTTCCGACGAAGAATACAAAATATCGAACGTTTTATCGAACACATTTTTTATTGATATCGATCACGTGTCTATCGCGATACATATCGTTATCGTTTTATCGCCCAGCCCTATAAACATTATAATTTTGTTTGTTTGGTTTTTATTTTGTTATTTTAGCACATTGAGTTTAACTAACTGAAAAAAATAGAAGAAAAAAAATATTAGTATCCTTGCTTTTTTTTTCATTTTGAAGTCTAGTTTATTTTATTTTAAATTAAAATGGTTTGGTTTTAGTTTTAGTTCATAATAAGCCTGTTCTGAATAACTTTTTCAGCTGACCTAAGCAAGCAACATGAATATAAATGAATTATTAAATGTTTAATATGTGAATATAAGATTAAATGAGAAATATATCACTTAAACGTAAACCATTGTTTGCACTAGAATTAAATGTTGTGCTCTAATATTACTTGATTTCAAATAACTTTTTTATTATTAATAAAGTTATTTATCTATTTATTTCATCCTTGGCAACTAGCCCAAATCAAACAAGTATTGTTTTGTTTATCTAAGACTGAATGCATAAATTCTTTAAGCAGAGACTTCAGTTTCATTATTACCCACAGGCTCGGCCGAACCAAGCGTCACAGTGCTGTTTACCAGAGGTGCAGAGGTGCAGGACGTCCGGAGACATGCCGTCTGTCCCAGAGCACCTGCCCCTCAGTGACTGTACGTATTCCCTCGAGCAGCTCGTGCCTCGCTCCGTGAACACGGTCTTCAGCCTGGCCCACAAAGACACCTTGTGGACCCTGCAGCCCGCTCCGGGGAACTGCGAGCACTACTGGCAGGCCATCCTCCTCATGACCTCCGGGGGCAGCGTGCTGATCTGCGGGATGGTGCTGAGCGGACTTTACTTCGCTGGCCTCTCCACGATGGCCACCAAGATCCTGGCCCCCGCTCTGCTGTCTGTGGGGCTGATGGTGCTGGTGGTGGGGTTGGTTTTGATGCCCGTCACACGACAAATGAGACAACAGAGCGCAATTAACCGTCTCGGCAGTAACTACAAGCCTCACATAAACCTATGAGGACAATGTGAAGGAATATAGTACCCACAAATAAAACTTCTGTCATCATTTATTCACCCTCCACTTGTCCCAAACCTCTTTCATACAGAAAAATGATGACCTTTAAAGGCAAAACACTGTTTTTGTTGTTGTTGTTGTTTTTTCTTATGCAGTGGTCAATTTGGTGATTTTGAGCTATTTTGCATCCATAATGTGTCTTTTTTTCAGACCATGCTTATTATTGTCAACTAAAACTGTTAAAAAAAATCATTTTTGCACTTAAAGCTGAAATATTCTGAATGCTGAATGTTCCTGTGGCTCAGTGGTAGAGCATTGCGTTAGCAGCGCAAAGGTTGTGGGTTCAATTCCCAGGGAACACATGTACTGACAATACAAATGTATAACCTGAATGTACTGTAAGTCGCTTTGGATAAAAGCGTCTGATAAATGTAAATGTAAATAAAGTATAGATGTTAGATGAAAACAAAAATGTAAAATGTTGCCTTGGTGACTAACTGAAATAAATGTAGGTTGAAGCACTAAATATACTAACTAGAACAATTCAATAATAAAAACAATAAAACAAAAGCACTAAAAGATTTACTTAAATTGACAGGAAAACTGAAAATATAAAAATAAAAGTTAATTCAAAATAGGCTAAAACTTTAATAGTATATAAATAGTTAATCAAAAATTAGAAATGTTGCCTTGGCAACTAACTGAATTAAGTTGAAGTTAAAGCATCCAACTAGAAAGAAAGAAAGAAAGAAAAATCTAGCATAAATAGTAATATTTGAATTAAATAAAACAGTAAAATTACAAAAAAAATAAACACATATTCTAATAAAAATATTAAGATTCAAAGACCAATAAATGTAAACGTAAAATGCATTATATATGAATAAAACTAGATAAATTATTGATAAATATTACTACAAATATTTTAACATTTTAAAATAAACTAATAATACTAAAGGAACACTTTTGCAGAGTGGAAACAAAACATACAAAATACACATTTAAGTGTTTATCTATTTGAATATATTTCAATTACAATTCATATCCTTAAAGTCTGTATTTTCAAAGTGTGCCACACATCTCCACTTCAGCGGCTCTACATACACCAAACTTACCGTTTTATTCCTGCCTGTAGTGTGAAGGGTTTGGGTTTGTTCATGTTTAATTCGTCTGATTTATTAACATTGTTAATTTTTCAATTTTTTTTCTGGCTGTTGACAGTTTTTTCTGATTTATGTATTGATAAGAGAAATTTGAAATGCCTCTGTAAATATAATTAAATATACCAACAAAAATCAAAGAAGAATTTGAACTTGGCTTTATAATTCTGTTCTGATAATGCATTCAAATAAATGCATGAATTAGATAATTCCTCATTTGTATATTTACACATAACATTTCAGAAAACAGTGTCTTGAAGTCCTGTGATTAATCAACTGGAGAAACTTTCATATGTATACTCTATTCACCTGTATTGTCTTAATAGAGAAATCACATCACTCATCATCCTAAACATGTATTAAACATAACTAGTTTTGGGATGACTAAATGGGTCAAATATCTCATAGACTCCACGTCTGCCGTATGAAACCGAGACTAAAGGATGAACCTTTTTCCTCTTGGGCCTGAATCCATGCATTCTTCCGAAAATGTAAAAATATAGTTTATAAAGTTTTCTGCTTCCCTCCATGAGTCTAATTAAACCACGTGGTGACTAACCTGCCTTTAGCTTTCAAACTGAGGTCAAAACTATGCATAATGTGAACATTAAAATTGAGTTTGAATCAAATGTTCGTTTAATGTGAGAAATGTTGTCTTTTTTTAAAGCTGGAATTATGTAAAACTATGTTTTTGTTTTGTATTCTTTGTTATTTATAGTAGGCTATTTAGTCTCACCATGCCATCCAATCAGAAGGTGTCCTCAAACACGAATAGAAGAGCTTTAGTACACAGACCCAGTTCCCCTCCGGGAACATCGAGGCTCGAACGCTAGGGAACGCCATCAGCGTTGTCCAGCTCTGAATCATATGTGTAATCAGTCAAAATTGACGGCCAGACGTCAGGTGCGGTGGACGTCACGACCAGGATGCTTAAAAGCACGTGATGTGCAGCCGGCGCCAGCTTTTTGTCATTCAGCAAAGCTCTCTGTGTGTGTCAGTCGAATGTGTTCTGTGAGTCTGTTACTATCAGATAGGAAATAAGAAAGTTTATTCTTAAAAGATAGGCAAAGAAAGACTAGAAGCAGACATATCAAAGGCCAATGAGGGCGAAAGTAGATCACGTTACAGACTGTGTGTTCCTCTCTGAATGAGGCGAAAACTCTCTTTGAGGAGGGAGTTTTCACCTGCGTCCTCGCAGCACCTGCCACGCTGCCACTGAGGCGGAGCAGTGGCTGTGCTCGCAGATGATTAGATGGGAAGATTAAGACGGGTGATCCCCTATCTTCTTTTCCCATCAGATCCAGCGTCCGCTGTAATGCATTGTGCTCCCGCCGGTCACGCTCCGAGGAGTGTGTACTATTTGACTTCCGGGGGCGAACGCTGGCGCGTCTTAGCTGCCGCTGTTCCCGGGTGTTTATTGTTTTATTGTTTTAATTGTTTTAATCTTTATTGAGTTGTTTTTGATGCTGCAACGGTCTGGCTTATGTTTTCACAACAATAAGCACTATATTCGGAGAAATCGGAGTCCGATTCTTTTAAACTCTGTTGATACACGGAGTGTTTGGTTGCTCTCCGTGTTATTTCCGGCTGTTTAAGATCGGAAAAATGAGGCTCTACGCGATGGTCCCATGGAGCATTTTGAACTGGATGATCTTACTTACAATATTTCAGCCTGCTGTGTCGGTACTTCAATATAGTGCCGTAGAACTTCTAAAGTTTCGTTTCAATCGCTATCCGTCTCCTCTGGATCTTCATTTCTACACTGACATTTCTAAGCCTCGTCGCAAATATATTCATCGCGGATCAAGACGGAATTACAATTATGATGACTCAAACTCTATAAAGTCTTTCTGGTCATCATCTTCGCTCGACAAGGAAATTTGAGCACTCGGATCACTCTGTGCTAGCCCATCTAGGCAAGTCAACAATCACAGAATCTACAGACGTTTTACATTTGGATTACTTAACATTCGTTCAATTAACAACAAAGCGCTTTTGGTTTGGGATCTACTGAAGGATTGTAAGTTTGATTTTTCTGTTTGACTGAGACATGGCAGCAACACAATGACTTTTCTCAGCTGAATCAGTCCATTCCTCCAGGTTTTGCTTACGCTTGTCAACCCCGAGTCTCGGGTCGAGGTGGTGGCCTAGCAATGCTTTACAATAAGAAATGGAAGGTCTCTACTTGTAATGACTGGTCTGAGGCGAGTGGATTCACTTGCAGCAAGATGTTTATTGAGCAGAGGCAGAAACAACCGGGCAATGGTCAGCAGGCAAAAACAGGAATATCAGAGGCAGAGCAGAGACGTAAACAATACCAGGCAGGGGTCGAGGTCACAGGCACAGGTTCAGAGTTCCAAGGTCGGGCAGTCCGGGGTCAAACACAGAGATGGCAGGAAGAATAACGCTCAGAATGTATGCCAGGGCAAAACAAGACTTCGCACTTGGTGAGTGTTTGTGTGCTGCTTTTATGTGAGTGAGTGAATGAGGTGCAGGTGTGGTGAGGCAATCAGGGTTGATGAGTGAATGGTGACAGCTGTTTGATTGGTGTAATGGTGGACGGAATGTGTGTGCAGTGCATGATGGGAGATGTAGTCCATGGGTGATGTGCAGTTGTAGTGAGTGGCAACCAGATTCATGACAGAGCCCCCAAAGAGCGGCTTCCAGGCGCTTCACACACCGGCATAATCCAGGAGGCGGTGGAGCGGAGGTGGAACCGGGGAGGAACGGAGGGCCAGGTCCATGTGGGGCCAATGAGACAGGAGCCCACCAGGGCGGGCGGAAGAGGCGTGAGGTGACTCTGGCAGGTCGGGCGGAGGCGTGAGGTGACTCTGGCAGGTCGGCGGAGGCGTGAGGTGACTCTGGCAGGTCGGCGGAGGCGTGGGGTGACTCTGGCAGGTCGGCGGAGGCGTGGGGTGACTCTGGCAGGTCGGCGGAGTGGGGTGACTCTGGCAGGTCGGCGGAGATGTGGGGTGACTCTGGCAGGTCGGCGGAGGCGTGGGGTGACTCTGGCAGGTCGGCAGAGGCGTGGGGTGACTCTGGCAGATCAGGCGCCCACCAGGGCGGAGCAGGCGAGACAGGCGCCCACCAGGGCGGAGCAGGACGAGACAGGCGCCCACCAGGCGGAGCAGGAACCCATGACAGAGACCTGGGAAACTGAGACACAAGAGGCAGAGAGAGCACATATAGTCTCAAGGTCCGAGGCAGGGAGTTTAAGCGGCCATGGTAGATCCGGGACCTTGGGCAGCCATGATGGATCAGGGGACTCCATGGGCCATGGCGGGTCCGGGGTCTTTGTGAGCACTGGCGGGTAGCTCCCCCCCTCTGGAGGCGCGAACG
Source organism: Gymnocypris eckloni scoliostomus (assembly GCA_027564155.1). Taxonomy (NCBI): domain Eukaryota; kingdom Metazoa; phylum Chordata; class Actinopteri; order Cypriniformes; family Cyprinidae; genus Gymnocypris; species Gymnocypris eckloni. The sequence continues at coordinate 38,544,207 of CM050415.1, forward strand.
TCAGGGGGTATTCTGGACGTGCTGAGTCTCGGGGGCGCTCGGGAGGCGCTGAACTGGAAGGAACCAGTGGAGACGAAGGTGAGCTGGACGGGACCAGCGGAGGCGAGGATGCGCCAGGTAGGACCAGCGGAGGAAGTTGAGAGCATTTGCAAGGAGACAGCACCAGAGGGCGCTGGCGAGGAGCAGGTACTGGAGGGCGCTCGGGTAGCGTGGAACTGGACGGGACCAGCGGAGGCATCGGTGAGCTGGACGGGACCAGCGGAGGCATCGGTGAGCTGGACGGGACCAGCGGAGGCATCGGTGAGCTGGACGGGACCAGCCGAGGCATCGGTGAGCTGGACGGGACCAGCCGAGGCATCGGTGAGCTGGACGGGACCAGCCGAGGCATCGGTGAGCTGGACGGGACCAGCGGAGGCATCGGTGAGCTGGGCGGGACCAGCGGAGACGAAGGAGAGCTGGGCGGGACCAGCGGCGAAGGCGAGCTGGGCGGGACCAGCGGAGACGAAGGAGAGCTGGGCGGGACCAGAGGAGACGAAGGAGAGCTGGGCGGGACCAGAGGAGACGAAGGAGAGCTGGGCGGGACCAGAGGAGACGAAGGAGAGCTGGGCGGGACCAGAGGAGCGAAGGAGAGCTGGGCGGGACCAGAGGAGACGAAGGAGAGCTGGGCGGGACCAGAGGAGGCGAAGGAGAGCTGGGCGGGACCAGCGGAGACGAAGGAGAGCTGGGCGGGACCAGCGGAGACGGCGAGAGCTGGGCGGGACCAGAGACGAGGCGAGAGCTGGGCGGGACCAGCGGAGACGAAGGAGAGCTGGGCGGGACCAGCGGAGGCAAGGAGAGCTGGGCGGGACCAGCGGAGCGAAGGAGAGCTGGGCGGGACCAGCGGAGGAGGCGAAGAGCTGGGACCAGCGGACCAGCGGAGGAGAGCTGGACTCTGTGAGCTTCTGGATCGGAGTGGCCTCTGAGCGAACTCTGCAAGCTCCTGGATCGGAGCAGCCTCTGGAGCGAACTCTGCGAGCTCCTGGATCGGAGCGGCCTCTGGGCGGACTCTGCGAGCTCCTGGCACGGAGGCGGCCTCTGGAGCGGACTCTGCGAGCTCCTGGCACGGAGGCGGCCTCTGGGCGGACTCTGCGAGCTCCTGGCACGGAGCGGCCTCTGGGCGGACTCTGCGAGCTCCTGGCACGGAGGCCTCTGGAGCGGACTCTGCGAGCTCCTGGATCGAGCGGCCTCTGGGCGAACTCTGCGAGCTCCTGGATCGAGCGGCCTCTGGAGGCGGACTCTGCGCGCCTCCTGGCAGGCGGCCTCTGAGCGGACTCTGCGCGCTCCTGGGGCACGGAGCGGCCTCTGGAGCGGACTCTGCGCGCTCCTGGCACGGAGCGGCCTCTGAGCGGACTCTGCGCGCTCCTGGCACGGAGCGGCCTCTGAGCGGACTCTGCGAGCTCCTGGCACGGAGCGGCCTCTGGGCGGACTCTGCGAGCTCCTGGCACGGAGCGGCCTCTGGGCGGACTCTGCGAGCTCCTGGCACGGAGCGGCCTCTGGAGCGGACTCTGCGAGCTCCTGGCACGGAGCGGCCTCTGGAGCGGACTCTGCGAGCTCCTGGCACGGAGCGGCCTCTGGAGCGGACTCTGCGAGCTCCTGGCACGGAGCGGCCTCTGGAGGCGGACTCTGCGAGCTCCTGGCACGGAGCGGCCTCTGGAGCGGACTCTGCGAGCTCCTGGCACGGAGCGGCCTCTGGAGCAGACTCTGCGTGTTCCTCCTTTGAGACACCCACAGTAAGTGAGGAGCCAGCACACAGCAATGCGTAGTCAAAAAAGTCCTTTAAACTACAATTAAATTTCCCGGCAGGTAAGCATGATTTAATAGGCTCATTTACTCCAAAACGAAAAATGTCCTTTAACATGGCCTCATCAAAGGGTACCTTGTAGGCTATCTCACAGAATTTAATGATGTACTCCACAATAGATGAACTCCCCTGTCTTAGGTCGAGCAGCTGGTCGAATGGATCCATACCTGGCCAGGGCTTCTTGGAAAAGCTGCTGAATCCTCGTTTGGTGAAGTCTTCTGTAATGACTGGTCTGAGGCGAGTGGATTCACTTGCAGCAAGATGTTTATTGAGCAGAGGCAGAAACAACCGGGCAATGGTCAGCAGGCAAAAACAGGAATATCAGAGGCAGAGCAGAGACGTAAACAATACCAGGCAGGGGTCGAGGTCACAGGCACAGGTTCAGAGTTCCAAGGTCGGGCAGTCCGGGGTCAAACACAGAGATGGCAGGAAGAATAACGCTCAGAATGTATGCCAGGGCAAAACAAGACTTCGCACTTGGTGAGTGTTTGTGTGCTGCTTTTATGTGAGTGAGTGAATGAGGTGCAGGTGTGGTGAGGCAATCAGGGTTGATGAGTGAATGGTGACAGCTGTGTGATTGGTGTAATGGTGGGACGGAATGTGTGTGCAGTGCATGATGGGAGATGTAGTCCATGGGTGATGTGCAGTTGTAGTGAGTGGCAACCAGATTCATGACACTACTATAGCTGTACCTTCCTATGCTACTTTTGAATCTATGGTGCTACAAGTTAATGGACCGGTACCCACTATCATAACAACTGTTTACCGTCCACCTAAATTTAATTACACGGTGCCCGTCTCTCCTCAGTGCCCTCAGGAGATCAGTCTGCTAACCCTGCCAGTGTCCAGGGGCAGCGGTCTCCAGCGGCGTTCTCTCAGTCTCTTCCGCCCAAAAATGTAGCGGAGCTGGGAGCTCGCCACCCCTTGAGGGTCTCTAGAGCAAGCTAGATCGGCCGTCCCCTGCCGGTCCTCCGTTCCAGGGCACCGAGCTAGCCGCTCTAAGTACAGGTCTGAGGACCGTCGTTCCCTTAGGAGACTTCTAAGGCAGTCCTGATGCTACATTCCAGGACTTATGAGGCAGGCCCCCTGGGAAGGCGGTTTACACCGCATTACGGTGCCGTCTCTCCTCAGTGCCCTCAGGAGATCAGTCTGCTAACCCTGCCGTGTTCCAGGCAGCGGTCTCCAGCGGCGTTCTCTCAGTCTCTTCCGCCCAGAAATGTAGCGGAGCTGGGAGGCTCGCCACCCCTTGGGGTCTCTAGAGCAGCTAGATCGGCCGTCCCCTGCCGGTCCTCCGTTCCAGGGCACCGAGCTAGCCGCTCTAAGTACACAGAGGCCAGTCTCACGAGACTGGTTTCCTTAGTAAGTCATCTGGCGGTGTGGGAGCCCTTGCCAAGCGTGTCTTATTGGGTCCTGCCTGAGCAGACTCTGGTTCCTTAGTCTTCCTAGAGATGACGCGGGTCTGAGGACCGTCGTTTCCAATAGGAGACTTCTAAGGCAGTCCTGATGCTACATCCCAGGACTTATGAGGGCAGGCCCTCTGGGGAAGAGCGGTTTACACCGCATTACAGTGCCCGTCTCTCCTCAGTGCCCTCAGGAGATCAGTCTGCTAACCCTGCCGTGTTCCAGGGCGCAGCGGTCTCCAGCGAGCGCTTTCTCTCAGTCTCTTCCGCCCAGAAATGTAGCGGAGCTGGGAGGCTCGCCACCCTTCGGGGTCTCTAGAGCAGCTAGATCGGCCGCCCCCTGCCGGTCCTCCGTTCCAGGGCACCGAGCTAGCCGCTCTAATACCAGAGACCAGTCTCGAGACTGGTTCCCTTAAGTAGACTATTCGGCAGCGTGGAACTGCTGCCAAATGTCTCGATGGGTCACGCACACTGTAGAACAAGGCTATGTGGCGCTCTGCAGCCTTTCTACGGGCGAGCAGGCTCTGGTAATGGAACAAGAAGTGGGCACTCTCCTGAGGGAGGAGACCATCGAGGTGGTCCCTGCTCTAGACAAAGAGTCCAGGTTCTACAGCCGTACTTCATTGTTCCGGGGAAAGGGGTTGCGTCCGTCTTAGATCTAAGCTAACTGAACCGCTCAGTCACACGACTGAAGTTCAGAAAGCTCTCTTCGAGCACGCTCTCTCACCAGATCCGAGGACTGGTGGTCACAGCGATCTAAAGATGCATACTCCTTCCCCATCACAGGAAGTTCCTGAAATGTGCTTTGGGGGCAAAGCGTGTTAATATCGGGTTCTTCCTTCTTCGTAAAGGATAGGAGCAGCCATCCTGTCGAGGCAGGCATCCAGCTCCGCTAAGGGGCTGGATGCTATGGTACAAGTCGTGGCTGAGGCTTCGTCTGTACGCCTCCCGATCGCTCAGCTCCTGGGAGTTCTAGAGAGTGCATGGACGGGTCCTTCTATTGAAAAACCCTGTTCTGGCCGGGCCGAGTATAGTCTCTGACCCGATTTCTCTCCTCGACGGCTCTCCATGGGGATTCCGTCAGGAGGATATCCTCTCACTGGCAGCGGGCATGATCTTTCACCCCCGCTCGGAGTTGTGGAAACTATGGGTGTGGCTCCCGAGGGGGCACAACTCATAGCCTCTGGTCTCTCAACTGAGGTTGCTGAGACCATCCTCCAATCTAGAGCTCCCTCAATAAGGAAACTGTACGCCCTGAAGTTGAGACTCCGGGTGCGGAGACCGCCAGCTTGATCCAGTTAACTGCCTGTTGGGACAGTGCTGGAGCTCTCGCAGGCCCGTTTCTCCGCAGAGTTAGCCCACTCCACCCTGAAGGTCTACGTGGCGGCTATAGCACCTACCACGCCCTCTTGGTGGCCTTTCAATAGGCAAACTCTCTTTTTACGTTTCCTCCGGTGGAGGCCAGGGTGCTTATGCTAAGTAGTGGATCTGGATGCTCTCCTATGACCTCGAGTCCTCTGATCTCCCCTCGCCTTTGGGAATCAAGGCTCACTCTACTTAAGGTATGGCGGCCTCCAAGGCCTTCTGGCAGGTGTACCTGTGCAGGACATCTGTGACGCTGGTGGGTGGGCTACGCCCCTAACTTTCCAGGTTCTACGACCTGGCTCTGCGAGCCACCCCTGGCTTGTCTTTTCCCTTGCCATAGCTGTGCACTCCACACACTAAGCAGGGATTTGCAAGTATGGCGGCGTGGATATCTCGTTCCCCTAGCGTTTCGACGCAGCTCGATGTTCCCGGAGGGGAACGTCCCAGGTTACGTATGTAACCCTGGTTCCCCGAGGGAACGAGACGCTGCGTCGCAGGGCCATACTTCCGGCATCCCTACTAGAGCTATGCTTCATTCCTGGAAGCTGGCGCCGGCTGCACATCACGTGCTTTTAAGCATCCTGGTCGTGACGTCACCGCACCTGACGTCTGGCCGTCAATTTTGACTGATTACACATATGATTCAGAGCTGGACAACGCTGATGGCGTTCCCCTAGCGTTTCGACGCAGCGTCTCGTTCCCTCGGGAACCAGGGTTACATACGTAACCTGGGACGATCTCTCGTTTGAATGACTTGAGCCCACATTTGACTGGCAAATATTTAGGATGTACAACCTAACATCCTGAGTTATTATTGGCGTGTAAACAAACAGCATCTATATGTAAGACAACTGATATAGTCCGGCCCCGTTGCTCAGAGGAATTTCGCGGGAGAAATCATTCAAAATGGAATCCGCCCAATCACGAGTTTTGCGTGAAGACGGGAAACTTACCCACTTGTTCGAGATTCGAATCCAACGCTTTGACCAACATAAGTGACTAAACTTTGTCAAATAGGGTAGAGTGTGGGAAACGCCCCCTTCTATTTTATTCCCAAAATAACCACAAGATAAAGCAAGATCATATTTTATTGTGACTATGGACAACGTAGACGAGAGTGATGTAGAAGTTTTCATCATGAAGCTTATGCTGGTGATGTACCGAAGAGAAAACTGATTTCACAGTAAATTATCTCATTTCCAGCAGTCAGAAAAAAAGTGTTTGAAAGTTTTTGAAGAACATCACAGTTATGATATGAGAACAGTTGGGCCTGTAGATAGGGAGTATGTGCTATTTAATAAAAATAACTCAAGTTAGCATCAGGTAGCTATTTAGCGAGCCACACAGAAAAAAAATGTACACAGTCCTTAAGGGAAGCGTTTCCCCATTCTACTTTTTTCCCATGAAATTTCCCAAATGTAGGCTCTGCATAGCTACATTTCTGCTGTTATAAGCAGTAAATGTACATCCTCATTTTAGAAATGAAATTGTTATTTAGGCTTTTAATAAAAAAAAAATTGTATTATTATTTTATTATTCATTTGGAATTCAATGCATTGGCAGTAGGCCTATATAATATACTCTTTCAGTCAAAAGAGCAAAAATGGAGATGTGCACTCTATCTAATGCACAAATAGTGGTATGATCGCTGAATTAAACATGCGATGTAGGAAGGCCATTTGTGACCCTGGACCACAAAACCAGTCTTAAGTTGTCTTAACTAGAAATAGAAAAATTATATATTGTATGGGTCAAAATTATAGGTTTTTCTTTTATACCGAAAATCATTAGGATATTAAGTACAGATCATGTTCCATGAAGAGATTGTGTAAATTGCCTGCCATAAATATATGAAAAACTAAATGTTTGTTTAGTAATATGCATTGTTAAGGACTTCATTTGGACAACGTTAAAGGCGATTTACTCTATATTTAGATTTTTTTTGGACCCAGATGCCAGATTTTCAAATAGTTATATCTCGGCCAGATATTATCCTAACAAACCCTATCAATGGAGATATTATTTATTTAGCTTTCAGATAAAATAATAATAAAACACTTAAAACTGTGTGTTTGTGTTTTGTGGTCCAGGGTCACATTAGATTTTAATCGCAGACCCACCGTCAGCAGTGACGTCACAGGGCGTTCCCTCCCCGTGCGCCAGGTGCGTCTCACCTGAGCTCGGCAGTTCTTCCGCTAGCGACCGGAGCAGCAGCATCCTCATCCTCCTCCTGAAGATGACGGCGCTGAGGTGCATCGGCAGCTGCCTGTCGTTATTCGTAATGGCGATCGTCTTCGACATCCTCGGTGTGGTCCTGCTGTTCGTCGGGATATTCGGTAACGTGCGGATGCGCGGCGTGTTTTACGGGGATTTCCTCATCCACACCGGCGCGCTGGTCTTGTTCGTCAGCTTGGCCTTGTGGCTCATGTGGTACGTGGGGAACATCAGGGTGAAGGATGAAGGTTTGGCGCGCAGATCGAGCGCCGCGCTCAGCATCAAAGCGCTCGCGAGGAAGCTCACGGAGAGACTGTCCAAAACACCCCTGAAGGACAACACCGGTGAGAAGCGTTTTATTGTTTAACCGATGCTGGAGAGAACTCAGAAGCCGAAACACCTGGGATTAAACATATTTAAAATGCAAAGAACCGTATCAAGTCAAAATATTAAACCAAAACGTTCTTGATAATAAAGAGAGTCGCCTGTTAACCTAAATATAGAAAACCACTAAATGCCCATGCATTGGGGGGGTAGGAGATAAAAGTCATTTATGGGTGAAGACGTTTATGGGTGAACGCAAAAGTAAACGAGCGAACACAAAGTTTAGGAGGAACGCAAATGTTTTGTTTTGAAATTGGCTCTTATTTTTCCTTACATGCCTTTTTTTCTCCTCCATAATTTCCTTAGAAAAACCCACTGAAGTAGCCTACCTTTCATTATTTATATATATATATTATCTTAATGTTCATGAGTCCTTCCTTAATTATTATTATTTCAAGATTGCATAATAAGTTGAAGATTAAATACTGATTAAATAACCATAACCAGTCTGTGTCTATTGTTGTATGTGTGCATATTGATCTATATATAGAAGAGTATCTATTATTTTTGCACAGGTGAGAAAACAGGAAACAAAGCTTCCACCATTCGAAACATAACGTGGGGAAAATCCACATATTTCCCAGGAAACAAGGATCCTGAATTGGTTATGATCAAATGTGATGAACTATCCAAAGAAAAGTCAGATGATCAGTTCGTGTGCTACCAGAATCAAGGGTACGAGGACGAGGAGTCATGCAAACCCATTCAGGAGGAGACCGATGACCAGACCCGGTCAGAAGACGCTTCTCACTCAGATGTGAGCAAACACAACGAAGAGTCTCCGGAGGAAAAGCCTGGAGATGATCAGTTCACCTGTTACCAGAATGAAGGGTACGGAGAATCCGAATCAGACGGGACCAAAGACGGCGATAGACCTCAGGAGGAGAAGCCAGATGATCAGCCAGAGAGCATTGATGTTCTGCTGTGAAAAGAGGTGAGTTAAATTAACTCTAGATTACCAGCACAATACAGTTCAGTTCAACATCATAAACTCCCAGGATGTGTCATGATATGACATTTTCATAAATAAACATCCGTGTGTTTCTATTTTAACTGGTGTGTGTGTGTTTACCAAGATGAGCTGCACATCTAAATGTTGATTATTTACATAAGATCATACTTCTTGTATACACTATTTCTTGCATGCATTCATTTTGTAGTATATTTATCACTTAAACTACATAATCATTGACATTTAATATGCATTATAGATGTGCATATAGATTAAAAATGAAAGCACACTAATTCATTCATGAATTGGAAACATGTGCTTGTCATGAAAGTTTAAGAAGCTTGTTTTCTTTGTTTATAGGTCCTAAAACAATAACTGAATGGCCAAGAACCTTCACTAGTCCGCAAAGGTTTGCCATCAGCAGTACATTTAGATTTAATTCACACGGTACAGTACTATAGTAAAACTGTCTGTCTGTAGTGAAACACAGCCGTGTGCTGTGTGTATATGGGGTTGAAGTTTCTCAATGGCCTGATATATATATATATAGAGTAGGGTGGCTGATATAATACTGTGATGCATTTAACGCACAACAAATTGGTGAAATGAAGGGAACTCCTACTTGCACAAAAATAATAAGAAGAATTTATAATGCTTCGACAAAACTGTTGTTACACCAGCCAAGAATAATCATCTCAAAATGGCCATAATATTGTCTGATGTATAGATGTTCAGTGTGTGTCATTGTGTCCACTGGTGTTGTGTTTTTGTTGTCGTTGATATTCTGTGATGTTGTAAAGAGTTACTCAGGTACAGCCCTTGTTTTTGCACATGCTCATTTGTAAATTCATGCACCACCTCCTGCATTGTAGGAGTCCATTTCCCTTTCAAAGTGTCAGCTGAGCGCTCATGCAAACTCCCCCACAGTCAAGTCATTTCATGTGTTAGCTGCACTCGATGCTGTCAGCAGCGACCAAACCAGTCCGACAGCAAATACAATGAGTGATAGTTCATGCATCTTAGTACACAATCGAACATTTAGAACTCTATGTATATATATATATATATTCCAAAATATACAAAAAGGCCAAAATATTCTCTACAATATTAAAAATATCTAAATATATTTTCTACCAATATATATTTTGGCCTTTTTTGTATAATTTAACATTTTATTTTAAATAATACAATTTAAAATAAAATTGCCCTTCATATATTTCAATCCAAGAAAATACTTTGTAACAATGTTATAATTCTTACAGTATTTTCTTGCCTCCAAAAGACATTTTGAAATCTTAATGAAGGTTGAAACTAAATATATTTTCAATTTTAAAATATGTATATATTTATGAGCTTGACTGTTCACAACATGTTTAAAACATATTTTGGCCATTTTGTTCTTTAAAATATTTTGTGTGTGCCATAAGTGTCTATCCAACATTGCTTTAGTGGTAAGAAATCAGTCCAATCAATGACTTGATTTTACTGCTAATTATTGTGGATGCACGTTGCCAGATCATGACATTTCAAATATATATATTTATATTAGGGATGAGACGAGATCCGACTGGTCTCATGAGGACGTGATGATATCCTTATCCTTTGCAAATCCTTGCGAAATATTTAGCAATTTTTACATTAAAGCTGCACAATTAATTATAAAAAAATGCGCTTGCAATCTTGATTTAAACACCCACACCTAAATGTTTAGCAGTTGAATAAAAGACTATTTTCCCTATATATTTCATCCCTCGTCTCGTGGGATAGGTGTCTCGTCACACCCCTAATATATATATATATATTTATACATTCTATTTTCAGTAGTGAACGAGCTATGCATGTGTCAACATGCTGTATATGAAACATTGTATGATGTAAGTAAATATAAAACATGTAATCTTGACATGCCAAGCTAATCCTGACTGTAAACACTCCCTCTTTCACTCACAATACTGTAGTTGCTGTTGTTTTAACCCATGCAATATGACATTTCCGTTTGTATAAGCGAAACACACTATTAAAGCACATTTCACCCATTGGTCTTGGTTCATTAGTGATGTTTGCTTAGCCCCATTGCTGCACGCTGACGGTTAGTGATGCCTAACCTTTGAGTGTTTGGTTAATTGTTGAATTAAATAATGTCTCAATGCGTGTGACTTCCTGAAATGTGCAGTGTGTTACAGTGACTCATACTGGTTGTTTGAGTATTACGTAACTGAGAAAACAAAGCAAAACTTGTAATGCTTCATCTGCGCCAGTGCTTTGATGAAGGCTTTTCTCCGTCTGTGGATATCTCTGAATCTGTTCTCAAGTGTTTATCTAGTAGATCCACTGTCATGTGGATGAGAACAGTCTGAGGAATAAGATGCATAAGAATAAGTCTTGACATTTTCGGCAGGCAGTTGAACTTGTTTTGGTGGCTGCATACCTGTCGTCAAAGAAATGCGTTGCGTAAGAATGCGGGTGAGCTTCTTTATGATAGTCTTGTGGAGAGAGCGTTCCCGTCATTCATTCTTCAAGCCCATCAACCTGCCATACGTCCGTCGGCTCTGCTTACTCAAGCTTCTCCAAGATGGACTGCAAGGAAAGAGTGGGACGCTGCTTCATCTTTCTCGTCTTGGCCATTCTGTTGGACGTCGCCGGACTAGTTCTCCTCCTCGTTGGCATTTTTGCACCCATCAGTTTTTGGGATTTGTTAGTCCTGTCCGGACCGATCATCATCTTCCTTAGCTTGGTGTTTTGGATCTTTTGGTACCTGGGGAACCTGACGGTGCCGTACCGCGAACTCCTGCCCAAGTGAGCATGGACTGGAGGAGGAATATGGACCGGAGAAGTCGAATAAATGAACTTCAGGAAAACGAAAGGACTTTGGGAATCACTAACTGAATGGATGGATGACGTGTCACTTGAAGGACTGCTGGAGTCAACCGTTGGATCATCACTGTTTTGGGAAATTGAACTCTAACAGTGATTACCGTCTCAAGATGCTTCCAGAATGAGAATGAAAGTGGGGTGACAGAGAATAGATCCTGTCAATGGATTTTAACAGCAAAGAATTGGACAGTTCGACACACAAAGATGCAGCTACTTCAATTACATCTTGCATTTTTGTCATTTTTGATCACGTCATGATCGTGAAAGACTCATTTTTGATCATTATGTGTAGTTCCTGCCTCTTTTTGGAAGATCCTGTCATGCACTTTATGGAAAACATTGGAAAACCTCTGAACCTCTGAAATGCTGAACTTGACCATAGACACTATGATTATTGCACTGTGCTGAAGGTGAATTATTGATTTATGATTGGTGTCTTGCCTTTTCCGCAGTCTTGTAACTTTATTTACAAAAAACCTGTTGCTATAACCAGTATAACCAATAAGAACAGAAACATGTTGATACTGAATGTGAACACCTGTATGAAATGATACTGTTGTTATTGTGAATGTGACATATAAGATTAATTTATAAAAACAATAAGTTTTTGTTTGGTGACAATCGGGGCGCGTCGTCTTTTGTAGTGTTTTGTTTTGGTCAGAGATGCCTTCCTGGAAACCAGATGAACTGGAAACGTCAGCATTGAGCGTGACAGATCCGCCCTGTGAGCGTGACGCAGGACATCTTTCCATAAGCAGGTGCTTCCCTGTCATGGTGTCCAGCATGCTGAGATCATGTGACCAGCCCAATACTACACCCCCCCACGAATCAGCCATGTTGACTGCAAAATAAATAGATAATGGGTGACCATTTCTATAATGTTGCATCCACACCAACAGGTGTCAGTATAAAGTCCACTGTCATATGATTAAACTTCTTCTAAACCGTTTGACAGGGGTGTGTTTCCCAAAAACAGCTATGGTCGCAAGTTCCGTCATTACCTGTAGAGTTCAATAGAACTAACAACCATTGTTAACTAACGATGCTTTTGGGAAACGCACCCCTGGTCTGCAACAGATTCTGTAAATCATGGTGATATTAATATTGCATTTCAGTGTACAGATCTAAAGATATTTCTGTTATATTCTGGTACAATGAATACTTGATGTTCACGGCAAATTCTGGACACTGAACGACTGACACACTCTGAGTGGACATAACATTCATATTTTTGCAGCTAGAAAAAACTAATAAACAAGCAATGTTATGAAACAGATAGAAGATTACAAATAATATCAATAAAGGAAATACGCTGGATATGGCAGCAGTATTGTGATACGGCATGTACAGGGCTGTTCAGAGTTAGTTTTCTTAATGTTGTCTGTAAAATTCGCATACAGTAACTTTATAACGTTTGTAGTAACATGATGATAATGTCAGTAAAATGTTCTTAGAACATATTTTTTGTTATCTGGGTATTTGCTAACTTCTGAACTTCCACAGGAAAAATATTAATAATAAAATCCTTTCCAAAGAAAGGAATAAGGATAAGGATCTGACTTGGCCACGATGGTGAACCCAAAGGGCTCCAATATGACTTGGACCTGGCTTTACTTCTCCTCAATGCATAATTAACTTGATATAAATGTAATATCTAGAGCCAGTCTAGTTTTGGTCTGAGATGTGGTGCTCCCGGTTAAATGGTGTGCTTGGGACATTTCTGGGCTGTGATCTTTGGCCAGTGGGTGTCCCAGTGAGAGCCCTCAATAAATGACGACACATGGCACAGGTGAGGGTGGGACTTAAACCTGCAGCAGGTGAGGAAGCTGCTACGGAAATGGTGTGCGTCACTCCCAAAAAACTAAAGTATAGAGAGGCAAAATTTGGGCAGATAAAGCTCACTCCAAAACAAGAGTGAGTCTGTAGTTGTCTCTCAGCCGCTGGGGAACACTGAAGAAGAGAAGAGAGACGTACTTCCTCATACTAAAAATACAGTCATCAGACACCATTCATCTGGCAGGCTTTCCACCAGGTGAGATCTTATCGGTTTTACACTCATTACAGTGTTTAACTTTGTATAGGTTGTAATTTGTTATGCTTGAAGAAAGGCCATCAACAGATAAAGTGACTTACAAGACAGGTATCTGATATTGAAGACAGGTGTGTCATTGAGATTATTTGACAATGGAGGGTGGAGGTGTGGCCGAGGCACGTTTATTTGGTCTGAGAAGCGGTGCTCTTGTGTGGCATCTAGTGGATGAACAATCATGCATGTCACCTTTAAAGGGATAGTTCATCCAAAAATCACCCGCTGGACGGTCACTGTCTCGTGAACACATACACATCAGTTAGCAGAAGCTAGAGATTACGGTTTATGAAGTTTTAAATATGGATATAATTCCTCCACAAATGCCTCAATTCACTTCAGAAGGCCTTTGTTAACCCTCAGAGCAGTGCGAAGCACTTTTTATGATGGATACATGCACTTTTTTGGACTTCAAATCTCGACCCTCATTCACTGCCATTATGAAGCCTGGAAGAACCAGGATATAAAAACTAAAAATAAATCTCTTATTGTATTTGTCTGAAAGAAGAAAGTCATATACACCTATGGCGTGAGGGTGATTAAATCATTGGGTCATTTTTGTTTTGTTGAATAACTGGGAAAACTACGGAAGATTGTTTCCTCCATTCGATAATAAATTATAATAATAAGGTAATAGCATCTTTTCAATTAATCTCACATATCTGACTTTTTTCTCACAATTATATCTCACAGTTCTGACTTTTCTGAATTTTAGTATTCATTACGATGTTGTACAGTACATATTGAATTATGCATAACTTGTTATAAGGTTAAATTAACTGCAGATAAAGACTGCAAGTGTCTTTGTCACAATCCTGACTTTTCTGTGTAAGCAAGATATAAACTTGCATTTCTGAGAATCAAAGTCAGAATTGTGAAATATAAATTTGCCATTCCGAGAAAAACATCTCAATATTCCGTAAAATCCCATAATTCTGAATATTCTGATTCATGATGGCTGTGATGTTTATTTACAGTTTGGGGATTGGACTATATTTGATCAATTCTTGTAAAAGCTGCTGAAATCCCGCTCTGCGTAAGTGTGATGCTGTCGTTACCCGCAGTCTTCCAGCTGAGTTATTACACCGGTTTACTAAATGCTTTCTGTAAGAGCTTTCCAATGTAATTGTTGGCTTTCTGGAGTGCTGAATATTGATCGCTCCGCTCTTTACTTTAATAACCCATGAGCATGCATCCTGGTGGTCATTGGTAGATACAGAAAATACCACAATGAAGCACAAAAAGCAATTAATGTGTGTGAGAGAAGAAAGAAAGTGAAGCCGTACAGAAGAAGAGATGATAATGACAGCGATAATAGGATGAGGCCAGCCAAACAAGTAATCATATTTCATCAAATAATAAGGATTGCATTTCGAATGATTCCTGTAATTAATGTGAAAACTAATATGATGGCATAATCCAACAACTCCTTCTTGTCCAACATGTTGATGCTCTCAAGACCAAATGCTGGTTTGGAGTAAATGTACAGACAATATTAATGACCCATCTTTTTCACAGGGCGTATTCACATTATTGTCTGCATCAAATGTTCTCTAGAATGAGCATGTCTCTGATTTCTCACAGTCCTTTGACTGTTTTAATCTTTTATATATTTCTGTTTGCATGAAGGATATTTCCTCATTTTTACAGAATCTCAGATTGAGGAATAGTTCACCCTAAAATAAAAATGAGCTGATCGTTAGCTGAAAAAGCCATGCAAGATGCAGATGAGTTTGTTTTTTCATCAGAACGGATTTGGAGAAATGTATCCTTTCATAACTTGCTCAGTAGTGGACGCTATGCAGTGGATGGGTGCCGTCAGAATGAGAGTCCAAACAGCTGATAAAAACATCACTTGTGAAGAGAAAAACTTTGTTTGTAAGAAAAAAATCCATCATTAACACATTTTCAAATTCAAACTGTTGCTTCTGGCTAAAACACAAGTCCATAATTCATAATAATGCTTCCTTCGGTGAAGAGGTTGTCTCGTCTGAATCAGGAGATACACATTAGTTATGGACTCGTATTTTAGGCAGAAGTATCAAACGTGCCTCCATTTTTTTTGAGCATCATATGTGCATTCAGTCAGTTTGGGGTCAATTAATGAAGGTCTTTCTATAACCACAAGAAGCCCTTGTGTAGTTTTGCACATCTGGATAATTAAAGCAAGCATCTCGTCCTGTTGTTCGGATGTGTATTAGGTTAGGTGGCATATAGTGAGAATTGTTTTAAACATGTACCACCTACAATAATCAATTTCCCCTTACATAACAAAGGAAGCACCAGACAACACCCAGTGTGTTCCTCATTTATAAGTCACTCACTTTAGATACAAGCGTCTGCTAATATACATGTTGTATTAGAATAACCCACAAAATAAGCACTTCACCCTTTCTAATAAACCATGTGCTGTTATTGTTGTTTTCACTGATGCACAACCTGTTTTTAATCACGTGTTTTAGGATTTTAATCATCAGTCTTGATATCTTATATCTTTTTCAGTAATTTGAAGGAGGTACAAATATGTATGGCAGTCAAATATCCATTATAAACAATAAACATCTGCTTGAACGGTCATTTTCTTTGTGAAAATGTCAGCATACTCTCTCCTAAAACAAAAGACGACAGCTTAACGTCTCCCTCTGGTGGGTGAAGTACAATTAATATAGCTTAAGTGCAACTATCTGACTTCTAGGAGTATTTCCTTCCACACACCACTGCTCAGACAATTTACTTTTAATACAAATAACTTTGTGCTTATGTAACCCCCCCGACACGGGTCCGCACCAACTCACCGAGCGGGTCGCGAACCCGGGACTCCGGTGCGGGAGGTGGGCGCTCTAACAAGGAACGCCAAAGGCTACAGCCTCTAGTGTCAATCGCTAGAGCGCCTCTTTTTGAGGTCAGGGGAGCGAGGTTTACACACAGCCCTTACTGGCATACATCCGTTACACTCACCCCCCTAAACCTCACTCCCGTCCGGGTCACGGCACCAATGTAACCCCCCCGACACGGGTCCACACCAGCTCACCGAGCGGGTCTCGAACCCGGGACTCCGGCGCGGGAGGCGGGCGCTCTAACAAGGAATGCCAAAGGCTACAGCCTCTTGCATCAGTCGCTAGAGCGCCTCTTTTTGAGGTGAGGGGAGTGAGGTTTACACACAGCCCTTACTGGCATACATCCGTTACACTTATATGTTCACTTTCCACGAGGTGCACTTATCCCTTTGCATGCATGTCCACCTTATTTTCAACAGATCGTGTGGCTATTAGTAAACTGTGTGAGGCTTCCGGTGTCATTCACGTCCAGGTATTTGACCTGTGCAGAAACACTCAGCTGTGCTGCTTGATATTGCAAACTATATGTCATTAATATTATTTTAATTCAGATGAGGCTTTGGCTGTAAATTGAGACACAATGCAATCTCTGAACTGTGTTTGCTGAAGGCAGTATTTTTAATGAACATTTGTTTTCTATGTAAATAGGTCTTCTAAATAAAGAGTAAGACATGTTAATGCATGAAGTAACCTGTTCATTTGATTGTGTCAGTGTGGATGTTGTGTATAGTGAGACCAAAGACCAATTTTCATTCAGGCTGGACAATAAAGTTCAACTAGCGGGGATTTGAGCCTGTGGGGAAGTTGAGCCACCCCTTGTTTTTAGGCAACCTTAAACTAAACTATCCATTTTACCAACCCCGTAATGGAGAGAGGCCAACGGGATAATCAGCAACAACAACAGAATATGCTTCTTGTGTCTAAACAATTACAGACAAAGGTAAAAATATGAATTGCCACGTGTTTGTGCTTTAGGAAGTTATATGAGGCTATATTGTAAGGATGGTGTTAGCGCTAAACTGCTTGACGATTCAAGTTTGTTAAAGCGGTAGGAGTGGGGTAATCTGGGCCAGGACTCCTGGGGTAAATTAAACCCCTTCTTCTTATTATAAAGTATTAATTCACTGTAACTCTACAGTATATTTCATTCATTTTAGACCAAACATTTATGAATCTTTTTTTTTTGTTAAACTTGATTTTGTTCTGACAATTTTAAATAGGCCTTGTTTATAAAAATTAGGCATTGAGTTATGATGAAATTGTATTTCCCTTTAACATGTATAAGTGTGCTGTTGAGTACTATTAGTCCAGTTCTGTAAGATCAATTGCAGCCCATCCATCCATTGATTGATTGATTGATTGATTTCTTCGGTTTGAAATGTATTTTGTTCTGAAATTTTTAAATAATAAAAAATGCTTTCAATGTTTGTGAACTGCCTCTTTCAAAATAAAACGTTTAATAAGTCACGTATGCAAACCTCTTTGTGTGTATTAGTGTGTTAATGGTGTGAGTGGGTGCAGGTTGTAGGGTTACGGGGCGCTGGGTCACAGGTGAGGAACTCTCTACATGGATCGCAAGTATTACAGGCAAACACACGGATTTTATAAAGTCAGTTTTATTTCATTTCTCTTCCTTTGATATAGCATGAGGTAACAATGTTCAGTTTTACTTCAGCATAATCAGTGGCACCCCATGTGGCGTGACTTACCCTCTCCTTAGGCTCAATGTACCCCTCACTGGGGGCAAGATGAGCCAAGGGACCTTTAAAAAAAAAAAAATAGCCATATTTTAAAAGCGGTTTATTTTAAATCCAAAGTGATTATTCCCAAAGATGCATCACATCCTGAAATAATAGCAATGTAGTAAATTAGCAGTATTTAAAAACCTATCCAAAAAGTATGGTTCTACTCATTAGCCTATAGGCTACCAACATGGTTGAGAGGGAGAGAGAGACGGTTTAAATATTTGTTTTATTACTATTATTATTTTTATTTTTCTTTCTGTTATGTGCACTACTTATGAGCAACCCAGCTGCAATTGCTTTGGCAATACAAATGTATAGTTTTTGTCATGCCAATAAAGCACACTTAAATTGAAAAAATTGAGAGAGAGAGAGAGAGAGAGAGAGAAGAGGGTGCTTTTTAGCAAGTGTGAAAGTCATCGTGTTCTCTGTTGTTCGACAACCCGCCTGTGCTTCCTCTCGGAGCAGTTATCGGGTGTGATGGGGTGTGAAGACACACCCAGCAGCACTGTTTACAAACACCAGGAAGAGATGACGTCACCCTGCAGAAGCACATGTTCTTCAGGTACGCGCGCTCATCTCGTCGTGCGCGATCACGCTTCTACAGAACCGGCCTCTGCTTAGCGTTTAAACGGCAGAGTGCGTGTTGTTCAAGGGAAGGGTCACCTTCGCGCTCAGAACGCGTGAATAAACGCGTCAGTTTGCATGACCTCCATACACTCGAAACACACGCTGACGGCGCTGAGGATTATGGGGGAATCTGCGACTGCTGACGTAGAGAGGCGTAAAACACGGAGTGGATTTCAATGGGACTTTACTCTAGGCCTACTCCGCTTCCTAAATCAGTAGGGGTTATTTCACTCAGATTTACACTTTCTCGTTTCTAAAGACATTATGATACGCTTTTATGAAGATAGATGCATGTCGGGTAAAATGGGATGTAAAATTGATATGTAAAAAACTATATGTAAAATGGACGATGAGCTACCTTGGTTAATTATATTATTAAATCACATCTTTATGAATTATGAACTTACGTTTTTGGCGATATTTTAAACATAGTATGAAAATAATCACAAGATCGCGGCATATTCAAATTCCCAAACCAATTAATATAATAATTATATTTATTCTAAACTGTCTCTGTTTTATAGTTTTTTATTATATTAGATCAAATTTTTTTTCTATATTAATTTTCAATTAGTCATTTAGCAGACACTTTTATCCAAAGCGACATATAAATGAGGACAATGGAAGCAATCAAAATCAACAAAAGAGCAAACGTGCTATAACAAGTCTCAGTTAGCTTAATGCGGTACATGTAGCAAGGTTTTATATAATTATATACACACTGTATTTTTTTTATTCGATAATTTATTATTGCCGTAATATTATAAAGCCGTTTCACGTCCATGACAAACCTCCAGTCCAGTGTTGACAACTCTCCACACACATGCGTGTTGATGCACAGCGCAACCGACCTTCAATCCGTCAAGCCATCCATATTCCTTATTTCATTGGTTGCGATTAAATTACCGCATCCACTAGCGCGTCTCTGATTGGCTCTCCCGCCTGTCAATCACAGAGCCACCTCCACCAGCGCGCTTTGATTGGCTAAGGCCCCCTTCCCTTTCTCTGTGTGGTGAATCGCGGCGGTGGGTCGAGTCGCCGCCGCTGATGCTGGTGTCTCCGGTCGGGCACGTTTAACGTTTCACCACCCCTTCATATTTTCCATTCATCTTTATCGTGTCCCGTCCCGTGTGTGCGGAAAGATAAAGATGGCAGCGGTGGCCCGCCTGCAGGGCCGCGAGTTCGAGTATGTGATGAAGAAGCGCTCGGTGACGGTGGGTCGGAACTCGTCGCAGGGCTCGGTGGACGTGAGCATGGGCCACTCGAGCTTCATCTCTCGCCGGCATTTGGAGATCTTCACCGCCGCCGCCGAGGACACGGGCTCGGGAGAGTTTTATCTGCGCTGTCTGGGCAAAAACGGGGTGTTCGTGGACGGGGTGTTTCTGCGGCGGGGGGCGCCACCCCTGCAGCTGCCGCGAGTGTGAGTTATTATAACCTTCATCTTCTCCATGCTCATCATCCTCGTCGTATTCGCTGGTATTGTTGTTGTTGTGATGCAGCAGTACCGGGAGCACGTGCTAGAGTCCTTATGTTGCATATTTTTTCGTTTCGCTTTCAGAGCGCGCTGTGGGCCGTGTCCCAAACCCTAGTGAGCTGCCTAGCTAGACAGCATTCGCAGGCGGCATATTGATGGTCATTGTGTGCAGCATCGTTTTTACGCATTTGCGTGTGGTGCGTGTAACGTTTCAAGTGCATGGAGCGTTTTTTGGGGCGCGACGCATTTTTTTTTCATCAACAGTGCGGCGTTTTGGGACACCATACGTGCATGCAATATTTTGGGGGTGTCATAGGTGCAGTAGATTAGAGCATTGCATGCGCGTGTAGCAGCATTTTGGGGGCATCATGTCTATGCAGATTTGATTCAGGACATTGTTTGGGGTGTTATTGATATGAGCGTAATTTTCGAGCAACAATGGGAGTCATAGGCACATGTTGCAACAATTTTGGAGCATAGTGGGTGTGTGCAATAACATTTTGCGGGGCATCATAGGTGCCTGCTGCAGCACAGATTGGTTTGTTATAGGTGCATGTAGTGTATATGCATCATCACAGAGCCATGTAAATATTTTTGGGCATCACAGGCATGTGTAGCAATTTTTGAGCAATTATGGGTTAATGCAGCATTTTGGGGTGCATGAACTGCTTTGGGGTCTCATAGGTGCATACAATATGTTTGGGCATCATCACAGATGCACGAAGCAGCATTTTGTGCATGCAATATTTTGAAGGTGTCAGGTATGTGTTGCAGCAGATAAGAACATTGCATACAACATTTTTGGGAGCATTTTTTCAGGACATTGCATGCAACAGTTTGGGGTGTTATTGATTTGTGCAACATTTTTGTAATCCATGTGAATTGGCATTTTTTGGAGCGACAATATGTGCATGCAGTATTTTGGGTGTCATAGGCACGTGCATGTGAAGCAACATTTTTGGGGGCATCATGGGTATGCAGATTTATTGGGAAGGTAAAGGTGCTTTACCGGTTTGGGTTGTTATAGTTGCATGCATGGTTTTTGTACATATTTATCAGCATTTTAGGGGCAACATTAGAACTATTGCAGAAAGAAACAGCATTTTGGGGCATCATAGGTGTATGCAGCAGCATGTTTGCCCCTTGATAGGTGTGTGCAGCATGTTGGGGGTTAATGCAGCCGTTTTGGGCGTTGAAGGTGTTTACAGCACTATTTTTAAGCATCATAGATGTATGCAGCAGTTTTAGGCATCATGGGCAATGCCACAAATATGTTGTCAAAGTAGGCAGCTCCCTTGGTTTTTAATTGATGTGCATATTCAGACATATGCATGCAAATATCACCTGTTATATTAGTCAGAAATGTGCCTGAAAGAGAAACTGTGTCTTGTTATGAAAGAAGGAGTGTTGTTTTGTCTCACTTGGAGTGTAAACATACTGACATGGTGAGAGTGTGTTAACTAGGAGTTGTCTTGATTAAATGCATCGTATGCTCTTTTTTTTCTCAAGTGCTATTTTTTTATATTTTTTGGGTGGATCTCAGAAAAGCACAGCCTGTCGGTTTGCTGTCAGCTGTTTCCATTTTCATTATTTGTTTGTCTTGAAGATGTTGGACGTCTGAGTGTGTTGACATTATCCTGAAGTCGACCTTTGGATGGTGCATTATCTGTTGTGAATGTCTGATTTGTATTAAGTCTCACCCACAGCTGGCCAGCGTATTTCTAAATGATTTTTTCTTCATCAAATCGCATTGAGCACGACTGTAGTGCACACTTATCCCTTTGCTTTTTGACACATGATCCACATATCTCAATATAACAACACATCAGTTGCACCCTATAATAGCAGCCTTAAAAGCACCATTTCCACCCTGCAGATCTTCCTGTGGAATTTTAAATCACCTCGAGATGATCTTGAAATGCGGTGTCACATTTAGAGTTTGTTTGATTAGCACTTTCTAAATAAGGACGCCTACATGTTTGTTTGAGTCATGTGGAGTTACAGAGAGATTCTCTGATGTCTTTGTGCTGGCAGACATGAAGTGGTGATATTCTAAGTAAGGCTTTTTATAGCCAACTTCTCTCTTTAAAGCTAGGCTCAATACAATCTGTTTAATTTGAACCCAATTCCGTTTTATTTGTCCTAAATGTTCTATTTTCCACTTTAGTGTGGTTTAATTAAAGTGTATGAATCAAAGAGAATGGTGAATTGATTTAAAATGAAAGTTTTGTCATCATTCACTCACTCTAAAGTGGTTCCAAACCTGTACGAGTCTCTCCCAAAATATATTTTGAAGAATGATGGTAACCAAACAGTTACTGGTAGTTAGGGTTGTAACGATATACGGTATGACGGTATCCCACGATATAAACACGTACGATTATCATACAGTGTACATTTGCTTATCTACGGTATTTGGAGAAAATAAAAGACGCAGAATCTCACCTGCGCTTAGGCAACAACTTTCCACTTAACTGTTCTCTTGCTCCACGGAGGCAACATCAGAGACAGAGGCCGTTATCTCTAATCTATATTAGGGGTCGACCGATTATCGGCCTGGCCGATATTAAGCATTTTACCGATTATCGATATCGGCCATTTTCAAAACAGATTTGCCGATAATTTTTTTTTTTTTTTTTTTATAATGCAAACAAACATACTATTTACAGGTGAAATTATTTAATGTTTAAATTGACGGTTTCATTTGAGTAAAACGATCGTCATCATATATATACATAGGCTACAGAAACCTAAAATGTCCTCATGGCAACCTGTCAAAATATAAGTTCGGTTTAGCCGAATATATTACTGTATACGTGTAATACAACTACAACAATTATTACAACTTTTGTTGAGAATAATCACACAATACGCTATTTCTTCCATTTTTTAATTTTAATAGTAAACTCACTTGTTTGCCAAAAATAAAGTCTAACTCTCATTTGATTAAAAGATAAATTAAATTAATGTTTTATGCCTTCATTTGCACTGTACTGTAAATTAAAACCAATGGAAATGTTGTTGTTATTAACAGTTTTCAGAATTAAAGACATGTTAAAAGCATTTAAAGAACGTTTTTTTGTCAGAGCTCTTGTTATTATTAATTTTGGCATTAATTTTCATTTTTACACCAGACACGTATATCGGTTCAAAATATCGGTTATCGGTCTACTTGATCTGTAATAATCGGTATCGGCATCGGCCCTGAAAAACACATATCGGTCGACCCCTAATCTATATCCCACGTCGAAATATAAGTTAAAATTGGCAGTATAGGAATAACGTTACTTTGGATATAGAAAAGACGAGCGCTTATTTGTCCTCGAGGATAGACACAGTTCACAACAACCGTTGTAGCAAAGCAGCCGCAAAAAGAGGAAACACATCGAACATGTTTACCTATATTTCAGACCACCATCCCTCTGTGCAGATACAGTTATGCCCATTTATAACTTAAGGTTAAAGTCTTATGATTTCCGTGATGCGGAGTGAATCCCAGAATCCAATCATGACAATGAATCTTCAATGCAGATGTCACATAAAACGTGCGGTTTGATGATTGATGAATAAATCAAAAACAGAGCTGTCAAATCACTACATGGTCTAGTGTCTGTGATTATTAAAGCACAAAAACACTGCTATATACAAATATAATCCGTTTGTTTTGCGTGTCTCTCTGTGAGTGAGCGGTTGTCATGTACTCAAGTATGCGCTCTGACGCCGCTCAGTGTATAACAGCGTCTGCTATCTCCTATCTGAGGACAGACACTGAGAGCCTCACTGACATTGAGAGAACAATTAATAATCCTTTCTTCCTTTTATTAGAGAAAACCATTGTCAAATACATGCAAAGCTCTTCGCTACTACCCGTTTTCTTCTTCTGTGCGGCAGCTTAGGCGCTTCAAATGCATGTTACTGCCCCCTTCAGTTCACTTCTGCTCGTCAAAATAAAAGTTCTAAAATAATAATTTATAGAAACATTTAAGGAATATAATTTCCCCCTCATTTTTATTTAGTAAATCTCTGTTGTGCAGCCCTTTACGAGCATAAAAGGATAAGTTATTTTCATTTGATTACATTTTAAGACATTAATTAAATTGTTAAAGCTTTATGCGTTAATTTCAATACCACCATTTTTGATGGTATATTTGTATTATATCATAAAAGTACAGAATCCAGAAAAATTAAGTCAAATTTTTTGAATTGTTATGAATTAGTAATGATGAATATAAGTTGTTAAACTAATATATAATCAATGATTAAATTTACTTGATTGTTTTTTATTAATGAAATTTGATTAAACACATGCTTTGTCAACCAAAAATACCCTGTTTTGATTGTTTAATACCGTATACCGTGAAACCGTGATATTTTCTGAGACGATTATCATACCGTGAAAATCTCATGCCGTTACAACCCTACTGGTAGCCATTGATTACCTAAAAAAATGTTATTACCTTTTTTTTCCTATACTATGGAAGTCAATGGCTACCTTCAAATGTCTGGTTATACCCACATTCTTCTTCTTTTCGCAGGTTCTTTTTTAGGTGAATTATTCCTTTAAAATCATTAAATATGAAAATGTAATTAAACAATTAAAATGTTGTAGTGGTCTATAATTTATATATAAAAGTATGTTTTTTGGGAATTGTGTTGTCTTAAGTTTTTGGGGGGGTTTTGTTTTAATATTTATTTATTTAAAAAAATATATATTGCGGCAGCGCCGCAGTTTGATTTAAAAGAGATCATATGATAGTTGCTAGAACATTATTTGGTGTAATGCAATGTATTTATGTGGTTTAAGGTTTTAAAAGCAATTATTTTCCACATACTGTACATTATTGTTGCTCCACCTTTCTGAAACGCATTGATTTTTACAAAGCTCATCGCTTTGAGAAGTGAGGTGTGCTCTGATTGGCCAGCTATCCAGTGCGTTGTGATTGGCCGAATACCTCAAGCGTGAGATGGAAATGTTACACCCCTCACCGTATTGTGATGCCGTGTCCCGGCGCGACGACAAAAAACAATAAAACCCAAAAGAAACGAGGCATTTGTTGCATCCAGTGGGGACATAATTACTGATGATAATGACTTATACTGTGTTTTTACGCATTGCATTGCATTACGCCACGTAAACATTACAATGTCTGCATTTGTGATCGGAGAATCAACAAGCACTACTCTACACCGCTCAAAACCCGCGCTTGAATCGTCAGTAGCAGAAACATACTTACAGACTGTGAGTCAGAAGCTCAGACTGTCCTTGTGACGTTGGAAGTGCCCCAAAAGTCTTCGTGCACAGCTGGCATTGTAGGGTAACGTTACTCTTCCAGGTTCAAGAAACAGTCCTCCGTAAAATGTGCTGCACATACTCTAATATTTGGGTTGAACTGTTCTGGACCAGAGTGTTGTAAATACAACTTAACCACTGATTTCTATTTTGTCCTCTTTTGGAAGCACAAACAAAGTTTCACAATGAAACACAGCGTCTCCAGGACATGGAGCTGGCGGCAGCAACAACACTACAGCGAGAATAATAGTTACGCCTTCTTTCTTTGTGTATACATTTGGGCGGTGTTACGCAAATCTCCTCACATGGTGACGTAGACATGTGGGGCGTGTCTGAATGAGCCGTTTTAGGAGGGCATGGCAGAGTCTTATCTTTGATAAAGAATATCTCTTTGGTTTTGAGACTTTAGTCTTTGTAACTTCAGGTATCTTATCTATCACAATCAGCTTGTAACACTCCAAAGAGAAAGAAAAACTTGAAATCGCATCATATGACTCCTTTAATCATCCAAATTTTGCAGAATTCCGTGAACATTCCATTTTTTATGGCTTTTATCAAAAGTGACTTAAAAGGATAGTTCCCCCCAAAAAATGCAATTGTCATCATTTATTCCAAATCTGTATGAATGTCTTTCAGTTGTAGAACACATACAAGGTTTGAAGAGCACTGGTAACCAAACAGCTGACGGTAGCTATAAGAAATACTATGGAAGTCAATGGATACCGTCAACTGTTTGGTCACCAACATTCTTCAAAATATCATCTTTTCTGTTCAGCAGAAGAAATAAACTCATACAGGTTTGGAACAACTTGAGAGTGAGGGAACTTACTAAATTAAAATGTTTTGTTTAACTGTCTCTATAAATTGCACTCAATTATGTTTGCTATATATTCAAGGTTATATTCCCTGGGACTCGAACCCATGAGCTAAGCATTGCTTGGCTTATAATGGATTACTTATGCACTAAAATGGCTTGCAACATGAGTTTGTTTATAAATACCGGTCCTTAACCAGCAGTTTTGCGTGTCTTTAAAGTTGTTAGTGCGCTGGATGTTGTGCTAATTAGACTGCCACTTCTCTGAAGATTGGAAAAGAGCCGCGTCCACATACTGTAATTAGCAAGAAATCAATCTGTCGCACCCGATGAGACGTGCAGGACGTCCAGATGGTCTGTACGGACTATAATGGACAGCGTGTTTGAGGTAGAGACGCTTTGAGTTACAATATTGATCGAGATGCTAAAGAGTATTTAATTCAATGTGTTTAGCTGCGACTGGCTCTGTCAGCACAACGAGCTGCTGATGTTTCCACAGATGTCATGACGAGGAAACGACAGAAACCACGTTTTTCCAGCATTTTTGTCCACTTTGTTAGGGAAAATCTGTGAGATGGATTCAAACATGTGAAATGTGAAAAGCATCCTCATTAAGAAGACATTTTAGGCCGTTCATCTTGTAATCAGTCTTGTCTTAATGCAACAGGCAAAAACTGATGCCATCCCAAATCAATCCAGGTGCTGTTTTTCCCATTGTTTCTGTGATTTATTGTGATGGTTCTCTGTGAGGAGAAGCTCTTTGGTTTGTAATCTGTCATAAGACCATGCACCTTGGCTGAACGCAGAGAAAGCCAAACACTGATCTTCTGGAAAGAAACAGACATTCGTCTGTGAGGGAGTCTCAGAGAACGCTGTGAATCCACTGATTGCATTGAAGATGTCGAGGACGAAAGGGTTTTGAGTCTCTCAGACTCTCTTTCAGTCTTTACGGGGCTCGCAAAATCACTTGTGTTTTCCAATCGGGCTACCAAAATGTTTCACAGCCCTGCCGACGGACTACCTTAAATACAGGGCTTCTGCAGGTCCTTAAAAACAATTCAGTTTAGTTGCATCAAACTTAAGGCCATAAAACATTTTAAATACGTTAAATGGTATAAGAAATGTCTTCATTATAATGTCTTACAGTTGGGGTCGGGGACGGAAGACAAGAATCACGAAACAGCTAGATTAAACTTCAAAAGGCAATGATGTCATTGAATAAATATGAGCGCTGCCCGTTTCAAAGTCCAAAAATGCGATGCGGATGTCTTTGTGAATGTATCTGAAGGGAAACGACTGTCCTCAGAAACATGTCGTTGGCGTTTTTATTTAATCTTACCTATAATCTCTGATAAAGCAGCGTTTGTGAGCGCAGACGGCGCTGCTTTGTGTGTACAGTCGCTGACGAGGAGCCGCTAAATTAAAGCGCCACCCGTGGCAGAGAATGAAGGCTTATTGGACATGCGCATTTCTAGCCGTTGATGGTCAGATCAATGCAAATATCAACCCATGTTTTTGAGCAGCAAACACCTAGAGTTGTAAATGAAAAAGAAGTTATCCTTTTTCATAAAATGGTCTAAAGACCAAATGCTGTTGTATAAGATTGTAGTTTTTGTGAAAACCTGTATCTGAACTGTAAGTCATGTCATCTCATGGCTTAATACTGTATGTTACCATAGACCTTGTCCAACCCCTCTCATGCTGTGCTCATTCTACATGTGCACCTCTTAAAATGGGTCATCAATTGCCTTAAATGTATTTAAAAACAATTCTGCCGATACCTTATAAATAGTGAAATAAAATTAATTCCTTCACATTTGTGTATTGAAAATATGTTTGATTGACAATTAGACTTCTATATGGTTTTCTATATTAAAAAAAAAAAGTTTTGTATTTTTTATTTGTGCTAGTTAAATACTTTTCCGGGCTACCAAGATCTGAAGAGTACCTGCCCGAAGGGCTACCAGGGATTTAGAAATATTGCAAGCCCTGCTTTAGTACAGATTCAAGATTCAGAATCAAGTTTTTGGTTTTTTTGGTCAGCCTAAAACCTTTGACGTAAAATATTGTTTTATTGAGATATTATATATTTAAAATCTCAATAATTGAACAGCACATTTGCCTGTCACTGTTCTTGTCACCTTGTTTAATGGTTAATGGACATGCTGGTAAATAAATAAAATAGGCCTATTTTTAAGTGTTTTATTTTTGTGTTACATGGTAAGCTATTTTTGTATTTTATTTTTATAAAATTGTATCAACTAGAGATTAATCTGCAAGTGTAAATAGAATAAATGTTGATAATTAGTTTTGAACTTCTTTAAAGTTTTTAGAATAATGTTCTCCTTTACAAATTGTTGTAATTTTTATTAATTTATTTATAACTGGGCAACGCTGCTAAAACATACTTTCATAAGTTTGATATTTTAATCATTTGTGTTTGAATGGTTGTTTTTTCCCTTCTGTCAGAGGAAGCACTATTTTAACCAAACAGATGTTGCTTTCAAGCAAATTAAAATAATTTTTCAGAAAGGCAGTAAAAATCTACTAAAATATTTCCACATCATTGTATTAACAGCAGAACATTTTCACTTATGTGCAACAATAGAACAATAAGCAGCAATAATTATCATACACACACACTTCTCTATTTTAGCCTGTTTATTTATTTATTTTAATGTTATACATTTAAATGTTAAAACATACAAAATGAATTACTAATGAGTAATGACTTTATATTATATTTATGTATTCATCATTGTATAGGTCAAAAATGCCTTCACATTGTTTGTAGTGCTGGTTTGTCCAGTCTAAGTCTGGGTTCGCTGTCATGGCTGTAGACTAAAGACTAATCGAGTCAGGTTTTAATATCTGTTATAAAACAGCGCAGTGACTTTTTCCTGTTGTGCGGCAGTGAGTCACTGGGAATGGGGTTGTTTCTGTCTGGAAAGCGTTAGGGTTTGGTGCTTTGGTCCGTCTTTGGGCACATATACACCCCTGCCAATGACGTAATCTCGTTTTAGACTCAACTCAGTCCTCCTTTGCTGTAGATGTTGTACGTGTATTGTGAAGCTCAACAGGCTGAAAATGTTTCATATCTTCTTTATTTTATTCAAATACATTTACTGTTTTCATTATTACAGATTAATAATGTAGCAACTTTTCCTTGGTGTATTTGTAAAAATAAATAAACTAAGAGCATGAAGTCACCTCAAAGACTTCTGCGTCTCTTCTGACATAAAACCAGTGAGTTCATTCATGGTTTAGTTTGATTGACATGCATTTAAACAATGCACTGTTGCAGTTGCATTTTATTAAACAAACATGCATTTTCTGTCAAGTCATCTTTATACAGATTTTTTTTTAATTCAGATTATTTCTAAGCAGCAGTTTGGTTCAGTAATCAAACAACTGAAAAATTCAGTAAGCTTTTATTTTGTAAAAATGTGAATGCAATTAAAGTTGTTTAAAATAAAATTATATTATATTTATATATAAAGTGTACCATAAGTTCATTATTATTTGGGTAAACATGTATTCTCTGTGAAGTGATTTTAGATTTTTTTTTTTTTATGTTTCAGTTAATTTATTATTTATTTGGTAAACATGTATGTGTGTTAAAAACACTTAAAAAAATGATCTAGTAGTTTTATTATTTTAAGGTAAAAATGCATTTTGTGTGAAGTTGTTTGGGAAAAATCTTTTTTTTTTTTTTTTTTTATATAATATATTACATATATTAGGGGGGTAAACATGCATTTTCTGTAAAGCTGCCTTGAAAAAATTCAAATGAATTATAAATGACCCAGTAAGTTTATTTTGGGAATTGAAACAGTCATTGTCTCTTAAGCAATTTTGTTAGAAAGTTAGGTAACAATTTAGGAAGTTTATTATTTTAGGATAAACCTTCGTTTCCAGTAAATGATCCAGTGATCCAGTAAATGATCCAGTGATCCAGTAAATGATCCAGTGATCCAGTAAATGATCCAGTGATCCAGTAAATGATCCAGTGATCCAGTAAATGATCCAGTGATCCAGTAAGTGGGAAATAGACAGGCAGGATAGATGAAGTTTCTTTTGCTACATCTGAACGTGTGTTAACTCTGTCTTATTGTTTCTAAACTCAGTTTGTAAAGAGTGGAAGGCTTGGCATGATTCTTCAGCTTTAAAGTGAAAACTTTCCCTGTTTTACCATGGTAAAAGCTGTAGCGTGTCACTGGACCTCTTCGGTGCTAAAATATAATGGGTGAAAAAACATTTCTTGTGTTTAAACGTGTTTAAATCTTTTCATTTTTTCTTTACAGCCACTATTTTTTTGGAACGTTACCAAGAAAAACAGCAAAGTTTTAGTTGTTTGGGAAAACCACGCTTCCTGTGCGAGATCTGTAGAGTATTGTTGTAGAAACTGTTCTGGTGTTTTGTGTTTTGTGGGAAAGATGCACGGAGGTATGCAGGAACAAGTCTGTTCGGGCACACACACACACACACACACACACACACACACACACACACACACACAGGGAGGAATGTGAGGGCTTGAGATCCCAGCATTCCTGTTTTAAAGAGCGCCTCGTAGTTGCCATGACGGGATTATGCTCTGAAAGGCTGCCTGGAGCAGAAACACATTTAACAATCAATCCTGAATAATCTAATTACAATTTGCATGAACAGAACAATTGTTGGATATCTGACGAAGACAGCTGGCAAAGTTAATGAGTGTTTATTGAAAGAGTCTCAAAATAGAATAATTATTTTCTTCTCTGAAATGCATTTGTTAAAAACTAGTACTTTAGTTTTTCATAACTGTTTTCAATGTCCTATTGTACCTCAGAGTCTTAATGCACAGATCCAATCTTTTGACCATATCCGATTTTTTGCCCGTCTGTTTGCATTCACTTTAGACACGACTGGTATCCGATATCTGTGTTTACATTAATTCCCTCCCAAAAGGATTGTCTGCAGTGATCGCTTATGCACATGGTAGACCATTGGGTTTTAAATGGCCATGCTATATTCAATTATTCATATAATTCATGTCGAATGGCTGATATTATTTGTCAGCATGGACAACGGCTGTCATGGATGTTTTGCAGCACAAAATCTGACTGAATGGATAAAGACCGGAAAATAATGGTAACTTTAATTTGTTAGACTATTTTATCTACAGCTGAGGTAAAAATCTTTAGTGAAATAAAGATGATATTTATTGAAATTAAATATTGAACAAAAGCATCCACCCACGTGTGAGGGATCGAGTCATTGAGAAGCATTGGGAACAAGTGTCGGTTTACAAAAACTGCTAAGTTATCACCTCATTGCTGAGAAATATAATGTCGTTTTTAGCTGTTGCATTTTCTAAATTCATGGGGCAGGGGTTGAAAACCAGCTCCTGAATGTGCAATTTCTTAGCTATGCTATATATAGTTTCCATTTCAATAAAATACGACCGCATACAGCACGCCGGCATTAAAACGGCATTAAAAATCCTTGAGCAAATGTGTCGCCCTCGCATGGGAGTTCTGTGGGGAATCGGATATGTGTGTTTAGACATAGGTCGGATGTCCAGATATCGGATATGTATCTGTAATACTCGTAACACTGTATGTATATGTATCTATAATACTCGTAATATATAGTAGCCTATAGTTTTAGTTTAAGGCGGCTCGCCATCAGTTGCTTTGACAAAAAGGCTGTGTGTGCCGCTGACAGAGACGCGCTATTTTGAGCTATGTGCTGTTTTTCTTAATGCATAACTTACATTTCACAGGTATATTTCACATTTTCACATTTCACAGGCACATAAATATGCCCAGCCCTAATAGTGAAGAGTGTTTATGTAAATCTTGTTGGTCATATGCACTCATTAAAGGGATAGTACACCAAAAAACTATAATTTCATCATTTACTCTCCTTCCTGTCGTACCAAACCCGTAAGACTGTGGTTACTCTTAAGATACTTTTAATGAAGTTTTGGTTTCCTGGGCTTTGAATATAGGGGCAGAAAACTTACAGGTTCCATGTAAATGTCTTAATTTGTGTTTCAAAGTTTAACCAAAGGCTTATTGGTTGGGAATGACATCAGGGTGAGTGAATGACTTGAAATAAATGTTAATGTTAGAGTCCATTTAGCATGTTTGTAATGCCTAAGTTTAATTGTTTTTGCATTTTTAATTTCAATCAATTGTGTGGTTTGGACAGGAGAGGAATTTCTGTAAATTCCTCTGTCATGTAGTACATCTAAACTCTTGTTTGATGAGAGAAGAATTCTGTTTTCCAGAACATGACCTCAATGAACGGATTTGTCACTCCAGAAAAGCAGATGTTGTTGATAAAGTGTCTCGGTCCGCTGCTCGTTCATGACTGCTGTGCATCTGAATGGAGCTCCAGTTCTGCCCGTGTGCAGATGTTTTGCTTCAGCACAAATCATAAGGCCAGATCATGTGGTGCTCTTATCGTGTGTTCTTGTTGGATGTGGAACATGTTTGTTTTTTAATTTAGTTTATAAGTGAATTGTTGAATAGTTTGTGTGCCACACTTTATTTCAGGCTCTAATCAAGAGCAGATTTGTCCACTAGAGAGATTGCAGTTTACAAAAAGGTTTCAGTTAGTTAACATGAAATGAACAAAACTTCTACAAAATGCAGAAGTATTAGAAGCAACACACCCTTTCCAACACACAAATATATAATTGCCTAAATCCTCATCAAACATGTAAAAAACGTTTTCTTTTTAGCTTGCATTGCCCAGTCCTAGTGACATTAATTTTAAATTTACAATTTAAAATTAGTTTAATGAAAACAAGCTTGTTAACTATAAGTAAAAATAGGAAGTAAAAAAAAAAGACCCATTAGACGAGCCATCGGTTTAATTAACATGCAAAATGTTAGCAAAGACTATAGAAACACATAGACTGTTCACTCCTGTACTTATGAATGGGAGAAACTGTAACACGCAATATGACAGAATAGTCCCGCCTTCTAACTGAAAGAGCCAATGGTTGATTGGTAAAGTCATTGCGTCACTGCAGCGGCCGTCAGAAGCTCCGGTTCCTATAGAAACCTGAGGCTGGACCATCCGCATCGTATGCGCAGTCATAAGCACGTTGGAACTATGCATGTGCATTGGCTGGTCTAGCCTAAAAAATAAGCTTTTAAAATGCTTTTTGAGCATAAGAAACAACATTCATGGGGCAGTTAATTTCATATTCTGTTGCTGATTTGAAACATGTAGTTTAATCGTGGGTTCAGTGAGCAGTTTTTGAGGTTTCAGGATTCCCCCATTCTTTTAGATAACACTAGGTCTCGTTTGAGCGGCCCGGAGGTGTTGCAAATATGGCGGCAGAGTGAACGGACTATCCTTGAAAGGGACTTTGGTGTTAGTTGTTTTTTTGTTGTTGTTGATAAAATCGTCATTGACCGAATTAAATTACTGTTAGTGAGTTATAAGAAAAGAAAACTAAAAATCACTCTAGACAGAAATCTATAAATTATCCAAATAAACAAAAAAAATAACTTTATGAACAATTGACATGAAAGGTAGGGTAGGCGATTTCGGAGAAGCTAGCAATAGCAAGCTAATTTTAAAAGCATAAGACCCACCCTCTCTGCAAATCAGTCTCCAAAGCCACGCCTCCTTCAAAACACACGAACATGCACAGACCGAGCAGAGGCTAAGCAATGCCGTCTCATTCACCGCTGAAAAAACATTACAGTTTGTACAATACATAATATTATAACGCCTTCCATTCATGTCTGTCTGAACAGGGTGCACAGAGGTATGCAAATACATACGTTGACAGGCAGGTAGGACAGCCTGCCATTGCCTTCGGACTGAGGGATATGATTGGACGAGCATGTTATGGTCCCATGCCTTCCACAGACATAAGTACATTTAGACCATTTAAACTTTGATTGCTATCAGGATGTGAAGAGACTTAAAACCATTAGTTTCTTTTACCAAATCACATACCCTGCCTTTAAGTAAACTTAAATGTCAAATAAAGTGTCAATCACATAAGCAATAAAAACAGATTTCAGATTAGCACAGTTTCTTCTCACGGCTTTAGTTTCTTAAAGTTGAGTCTGGATGTTGGCTGTAACTTGACTCAGGACAGTGTTTATTCCAGACACGTACGAATGCCGTCTCTGTCCTTGAACGAAGGCAGAATGAAAGCCTTATTTTATTTGTTAGTGAATAAGCAGGATTCGAGATAATTGAAGACGCTGGGTGTGATTGGTGTGCATGTATGCCAGGTCTGCAGGGGCCTGGCGCAAAGTTTAGTACAAGGTTTGGCACAGAAACCCCGCGCCCAGTGCCAACCATATGGACCGTGACGCCGGAGAGGAGAGACTGGCCCTCGTCCGCCACAGAGGAAAATCTCTCCACCGTTTCTGAACTCCTTCAAGGGGGCGCTTGTGTTCTTTAAGAAATGCACCAGTTTTGATGCGTTTTCTTTCCCTTTTGTCCTCTCAAGTCAACAATGAGTTGTTTATGAACTAAAATTATATAAAAATCAAAGTCTTTCTACAGCAGTGTCAAGAATTCATAACTTGGAAAAACTTGAAGCAATGCTTACTTAGCCTAATTGAGACCGATTAGAAGAGCGCATGCACTTTTAATATTATTATAATTAGTTATAATCATTTTGGAAGAATTATTTGGGATTTTATTAATGCATTTAATTATTTTATCTGTTCATTATTTAGTTTGCTGTGAAATTAAAATTAAATGCATCAGATTCAACAAACTGATTCAAAACAATTGATTCAACAGCATCAAAAATGTAAATCCATGTTTCTTAAATGTATTTATTAAAATGTCTGTAAATATTGCTGTTTGTTGTTATATTGTTGCATACAAATTAAATCAATTAATAATTAGTATTGTGAGATACATTGAATCAGTATCAAAAGGCCAAAATAGGAAGATGTAATGTTCATATTAATTTATATTAATATCTGTAATTTTTCAACATTCATTGTTTTTATTTATATATGAATTAAAAATAATTACAAATATTTATTCAAATAAGTGAATATAAGTATTATATCTTATTCGGTATAAATAAATAAATAATAAAATAATCAATAATCAATAAATAAATAATATTGATATTTAACTTTTTTTAATTGCATTTTGAAAGAATTGTGATTTATTAGTACATTGTATTAATTCTTGAATGTGATGTCTTATTGTAATGCTGTGCTTCATGATTAGCATTGCTAAAATAACTGGTTTCTGTGTGAGCTGTGTTTGGTCATGTTTTGGTGGTTTAAGGGACTTGTTTACGCGTGGGGCTGTTAGTGTTAACACTGCATATTAGTTCGTCAAGGGGTGGTTAATTTTAGCATCACTTGGAGATCTACTAATACTCCTGGGCTTTATAGCCACAGTCGTCTTTGTAAAATAACTTCTGTTTGACGCACATTAACAGTGTTTACATGCATTTAATAAACCGATTACACTTATTGAACTGACTGCACATATAAACATCCTAAACTGAGAGTTTCTTTGCCTGTTTTGGGGATTTCAGTTTGCATGTAAACACCTTTAATGTGCTTGTTCACTAGAACTAATTTGTAAAACATGAGCTGAATGTATTTCTGTGTTAATTGTTTGTAAAAACATTCATGCATGGATTGATATTATGATTTCAGACCCCTCTTTAAATGTTAAATGCCATCTTCTCTGCCTTAAACGCTCCACCCATGTGTTTTAGAAGCGTGAAGCTTTGTTTTGGCCGCAGATCTCAATCTCAGGTTCATGTTGATGCTTGTTCGATCCATAACAATTATGTGTCTTAAGTTGCATAATCGCTTTCTCTCTCTTTCTCAGGTGCACATTTCGGTTCCCCAGTACAAACATCAAGATTGCGTTCACTGCGCTGGCGAGCATCAAGCGTGAGAAGCAGGAACCGGAGTCTCTGGTGAAAGCGGTTCAGCCACAGATCTCCCCTTTAACCATTAACATCCCAGATAACATCGCTCACCTCATGAGCCCCCTGCCCTCGCCCACCGGCACCATCAGGTACAAACACTTCATTACCATCACCCACCATCAGGTACAAACACTTCATTACCAACACACACCATCAGGTACAAACACTTCATTACCAACACACACCATCAGGTACAAACACTTCATTACCAACACACACCATCAGGTACAAACACTTCATCACCAACACACACCATCAGGTACAAACACTTCTTTACCAACACGCACACCATCAGGTACAGACAGTTCATTATCAACACACTCCATCAGGTACAGACACTTCATTACCAACACACACCATCAGGTACAAACACTTCATCACCAACACACACCATCAGGTACAGACACTTCATCACCAACACACACCATCAGGTACAGACACTTCATTACCAACACACACCATCAGGTACAGACACTTCATTACCAACACACACCATCAGGTACAAACACTTCATCACCAACACACACCATCAGGTACAGACACATCATCACCAACACACACCATCAGGTACAGACAACTTCATCACCAACACACACACCATCAGGTACAGACAACTTCATTACCAACACACACCATCAGGTACAGACAACTTCATCACCAACACACACCATCAGTTACAAACACTTCTTTACCAACACACACACCATCAGGTACAGACAACTTCATTACCAACACACACCATCAGTTAAAAACACTTCATCACCAACACACACCATCAGTTACAAACACTTCTTTACCAACACACACACCATCAGGTACAGACACTTTATTACCAACACACGCACCATCAGTTACAAACACTTCTTTACCAACACACACCATCAGGTACAAACACTTCATTACCAACACACACCATCAGGTACAAACACTTCATCACCAACACACACCATCAGGTACAGACACATCATCACCAACACACACCATCAGGTACAGACAACTTCATTACCAACACACACCATCAGGTACAAACACTTCATCACCAACACACACCATCAGGTACAGACACATCATCACCAACACACACCATCAGGTACAGACAACTTCATTACCAACACACACCATCAGGTACAGACACATCATCACCAACACACACCATCAGATACAGACACTTCATCACCAACACACACCATCAGATACAGACACTTCATCACCAACACACACCATCAGGTACAAACACTTCATCACCAACACACACCATCAGGTAAAAACACTTCTTTACCAACACACACACCATCAGATACAGACACTTCATCACCAACACACACACCATCAGATACAGACACTTCATCACCAACACACACACCATCAGATACAGACACTTCATCACCAACACACACCATCAGATACAGACACTTCATCACCAACACACACACCATCAGATACAGACACTTCACCACCAACACACACCATGAGGTACAAACACTTCATTACCAACACACACCATCAGGTACAAACACTTCATCACCAACACACACCATCAGGTACAAACACTTCATCACCAACACACACCATCAGGTACAAACACTTCTTTACCAACACACACACCATCAGATACAGACACTTCATTACCAACACACACCATGAGGTACAAACACTTCATCACCAACACACACCATCATGTACAAACACTTCTTTACCAACACACACACCATCAGATACAGACACTTCATCACCAACACACACCATGAGGTACAAACACTTCATCACCAACACACACCATGAGGTACAAACACTTATTTAACAACACACACCACCAACAATTAATGTTTTTTTTATGGAAACCACACTGGCTGAATGATAATATATTATTTATAGCAGAACGATATGAAAGCTTTTTTTTAAGATTTCAAGTGCATTTGGAACAGATGCTGTGACGTTCTTGTTCATTTTGAGTTGGTGATTTTATGTGTTTGCGTTTGAATTGCAGCTGCGTCCTTTATGGGCTACTTTGATTTGATTGATTTAATTGAGTTTGGCTGCTACACAAATGAGGCAGTTTCCTGTACTGCATAGAAAATGTAACTTCCTCCCTTCCTGCAGTCCATCTGTTTCCATCGCTCTATTTCAGATGATGGTTTTGAAGTGTTTGGTAATACATTTCCATGTCGTTTCTCTCTCAGCGCTGCTAACTCATGTCCGTCTAGTCCGCGTGGTGCGGGATCGTCCGGTTACAGACTGAGCAGGATCGTGCCTGACCTGCAGCTCATGAATGATAACTCTCAGTCTGAGAACGACAAAGAGGCGTCAGAAGGAGACAGTCCAAAGGTGACAAACACGTTCTGTACTGATAAACCTCACACTATCAGAGATTTAATAACCAGAGACATCTATAATACCAGCCAAAAGTTGGGAATAATTAAGATTTGTGTTAATGTTTTGGATGGAAATCTCTTATTGGTTACCAAGGCTGCGTTTATTTGAATACAAATACAGTAAAAACAGTTCAATTGTGAAATAACTGTTATCTGTTTGAATATGTTAAACTTTGTTTCAGTGATCAAATCTGAATTTTCAGCATCAATGCTCCAGCCTTCAATGTCACGTTATCCTTCAGAAATCATTCTAATATGTATGATTACAAAAAATAAAGATATGTAATACTTTTTTATTTAACAAAGATGCATTAAAATGACCAAAAGTATTTTTATAAATACATAATTGTTGTATTTCAAATAAATGTTCTTTTAAATGTTCAATTCATCAAAGAATCCTGAAAAATAAAATGTCTGTTTATCATAAAAGAGCAGCAGCACAAATGTTTTCAATATTAATAAAAGTTAGAAATGTTTCTTGAGCAGCAAGTCATCATGTTAGATTAGATTTATATCATATTTCTAAAGGGTCATGTGACACTGAAGACTGGAGTAATGATGCTGATTCAGCTTTGCATTACAGAAATAAATTACATTTTAATATACAGCTACTTCAAATTGTAATGTCACAATTTTACATTTTTCTACTGTATTTGTAATCTAATGAATGCAGCCTTGTTGAACAGAAGATACTACTTTCAAAAACATTAAAAATCTTAATTAAAATTGTATCTTTTAAAAAGTACTCCAAAAACTGTTGATAGAATATAAATGAGTTAATCTTAAAGGTCAAATCTTCTAATAATCTGTCTCTGTTTCTCTAGGACGACTCCAAGCCCCCGTACTCGTATGCTCAGCTGATCGTTCAGGCGATAACGATGGCACAGGACAAGCAGCTAACACTAAACGGCATCTACACACACATCACCAAGAACTACCCGTACTACAGGACAGCAGATAAAGGCTGGCAGGTCAGGACCACACCGTCAGATCAGCTGAAGACGATGCTGTTTACTGAACAGACTCCCTAAAGAAGGAGTTATAGTAAATTATGATATATGAGAAACGTATTGCTTTTGGTGCTCTATGAGCGTTGTGTTTTTAAGTAGTTAAGTAGTCAGTATTAAATAAACTGACTGTTTCAGAAAAGTATTTGTCATTGAACCATTTAATCAAGAGATTCATTCACAATCACTGGTTCATCCAGTAATAAAACATATGTTGAGGAATGAGACACTAAATCTATTCAAATTATTATTACTTTTACCTTTCTAAGATTTTCAGAAGCATTTGAATATCTTTTTTTGTTTACAAATAAATGTGTGATTCTCAATTTATGCAGAATGATGCAGCTCTAGTATGCATGCAAGATGATGTTCTGCAAGCACTACTTTTTATGAAAATGATTTTGGAATATTTATTTTATTCATTTTTTTATTTTACATTTACAATTATTTTTTTAGATTTTTTTTTTGTAATTTCCTTACATGTTTTACCTTTGTTTTACTTAAACTAAAACTACTTCATATATATTATTTTAACTTCAGTATATCTGTATTCATCTGATTTAGACAGTGTTAGGCTATTGACTTATTCTATTATTTATTATCATGATAGATAGATAGATTTAGTTTGTTATAAACATAATAAAATTACTAAAGTAATTAGGCTTACTGTGTCTGTCAGAATCTATGCATCAATGGAGGATGTAATTTGACATTATGAATGAATTTCTTTCAGAACTCGATTCGTCATAACCTGTCGCTGAACCGGTACTTCATCAAAGTCCCACGCTCACAGGAAGAGCCGGGCAAGGGCTCATTCTGGAGGATAGACCCGTCATCTGAGAGCAAACTCGTGGAGCAGGCATTCAGGAAACGCCGGCCACGGGGCGTCCCGTGCTTCAGGACCCCGCTGGGACCCCTCTCCTCCAGGTCAGGGTCATTGCACTGACCTTTAAACATACAGTGATCTTCTTGGCAATGATGAAAACAGTCGTCCTGCTTCGTATTTTTGTGGGAAGTCTGAAACATTTAGTTTTTCAGCAGTCTTTGATGAATAGAAAGCTCAAAAGAGCAGCATTAATTTTAAATATAAATCTTTTGTCTTTTCTGTCCCATATGATCAATTTAATGCATCCTTGCTGAATACAAGTATTAAGTTATTTTGAAAAAATCTTACTGACCTGAAACTTTTGAGCGGTAATGTATGTAAAATCCATCCTGACGTGTTGGTCTCTGATGACAGGAGCGCCCCGGCGTCGCCCAATCACTCGGGTGTTCTCTCCGCCCACTCCAGCGGTGTACAGACCCCCGACAGCCTATCACGGGAAGGCTCACCTGTTCCCATGGAGCCAGAGCCCGCCTCTGCCCCGCCCCCTGCTGCCGTCCATCCCAAACTAGCTGTGATTCAAGAGGCCCGTTTTATCCAGAACACCACAGGTACTCAAACACGAATAAACAAACATCCACTTGTGTTCATCTTTTACTCTAAGAAACTCATGATGTTTATTATAATTTGTATTATTTGTATTATCTTTATTGGTCTGATTTCAATAATAATTGATGTTTAATTGTACACTAATATTGTTTTAAATATCATTTCTTTCATTTTTATTTACTTAATATTAAAATAATCACAGATGATCGGTATCTGTCAGAATATGTGCAACACTGTATATTAGTCTACAGTACAATTGTAGACTACTCATTTTAATTGTATTTATTTATGTTTATTTTTGTAACCTTAACAAAAAATAATTAACGATTATCGGTATCTGTCCAAATCGGTGCAACACTGTATATTAGTTTACAACAATATTTTAGATTACTTGTTTTAATGTAATTAAATGTGATTTATTTAGTTGTTTCTTTGTGTTTTTGTTATGCGCCTTAACAAAAATAATTGCAGATTATCAGCAGGCTTATTATAGTTAATTAAACCTTAAAAATGCACTTTTGCTATTTCAAATAAAATAAATTTAACTGGAACAACAACAACAACAACAACCCTTAGGCAATATTTCTAATTTCAGTTTAAACTTGATGAATATTACTGGAATAAAATAATTGTATAGACAAAAAATGTATAAAACATACAACAAAATTACTAAAACTTATATTTAAAATAGAAACTAAAAATATAAAAATGTTCAATTGTTTGAAATATTGCTAAAATCTATCAAATCTGATCTCAGTGATACTAGAATAGCACTGCTTATCTGTATCTGTCTGTCAATAGTGCATCAGTTAGTTTACATAATAATAGTAATAATTAGTTACATTTATATTGTGCTTTTCTGGCACTCAAAGCGCTTTACATAGTAAAGGGAATCTCCTCATCCACCACCAGTGTGCAGCGTCCATCCACTAAGTTTGTTTGTTTTCTCTCTCAGCGTCTCCCATCACCACCCAGTCGGTTCTGATTGCGGTTCAGCGTCCGTTGACGCAGACGATCAAACCCGTCACGTACACTGTGGCCACCCCCGTCACGTCCTCCACGTCTGCGCAGCCGTTGATGCAGACGGTGCACGTGGTGCATCAGATCCCTGCGATGACCGTCAGTACCATGGGCGGAGCAAACCTGCAGCCCGCCATCAAAACACAAACGCTGGAGAACGGAGAAGAGGTCAAAGGTGAGCACTTTGGTCATGCAGCTTGACCCGGTTTGAGTTTTTACAGATAATGTCTGTGACTAAATGTGTTCTGTCTCTCTTTAGTGAAGGTAGAGTCAGTTCCTGGCATCACTCACTCTATAGGCTCAGCCAATAGGATCATTCAAAGCAGCACTGCGGCCACGCCCCTCCAGACGGTTACCATACTTCAACAAGCTCCATTGGGTCAGCACCAACTGCCAATCAAAACCATCTCCCAGAATGGCACTCATGTAGTGCCCATCGCCACGGCGATACAGAGCCAGGCTAACGCAGGTATGCGTTCACATCTGATATCACACTAAACATTAACGACATCATTACAGGATAGCAGAATTGTTTTCTTTCTAGTCACATTACAAATATTTAAATTACAATTGTGAAACTACTGTACTTATGACTTCAATTGAAATGTTTTACAACCACTGTTAAACCTTTGAAGTGAAGCAAAAATGTATTTTAATGTACAGTAAAAACAAAAGTACAAGGCTTTAACTCTTGAAGTTGTTTTAAGTATTGTAATTTTACTAGTTTAACGTAAAATAATAAATATACTAATGAAATCTAATTTTTTTACAACTGTTGTTCACCCGTTGAAGGGTAGCAAAAGTTTATGCTAATGTCAAAGAAAACCAAAAACTTTAAAAGATAAAAATCTTGATATTGAAGAAATCAAGTCACAATACTTTTCATTTTACTACTGTAAT
The DNA here is from genome assembly GCA_027564155.1 of Gymnocypris eckloni scoliostomus. Lineage (NCBI taxonomy): Eukaryota > Metazoa > Chordata > Actinopteri > Cypriniformes > Cyprinidae > Gymnocypris > Gymnocypris eckloni. The sequence goes on from CM050415.1 coordinate 38,586,777, forward strand.
GTCAAAAAAGCTTAAGGCTTTAACTCTTGACCGTGAAGAAATTAAGTCACAATTTTATTTTTTTTATTTGTTTGTTTTTACAACCATTGTTGACCCTTTGAAGTGATTCAAAAATTACTTAAAAAAAAAAACCAAAAGCTCAAGACTCATAAAAGTGAAGAAATTAAGTAATTTGTATTGTAATTTTACTTTTGCAAAGCAAAACAATTATTATAATTATGAAATATAATTTTTTCACAACTGCTGTTAACCCTTTGAAGCCAAGCAAAATGAATTCTAATATCATAGAAAACCAAAAGCTCAAGGCTTAAAGTCTTAAAAGTTAATAAAAAGTTAGATAAATTGTAATTTTACTACTCAAGTTCAAGGTTCAAGGTTCTTTTATTCGTCACATACTCAATTATACAGGATATAATCAGTAGTGAAATGTAATTAAGTCATATAATTAAGACATTTTGTACAACCGCTGTTAACCCTTTGAAGTGAATTTTAATGTCAAACCCCAAAGCTCAAAAATGCATCTCTTGAAAGAATGTTTGATCATTTTGTTTTTAAATTAGCAGTGTAGTTGTTTTACAGTATTAGTATTATGTTTCTGTCTTAGAAATAATAATAATGTTTATTATTAATAAGGAATCTCAGATAGCCAAGACTAGGGAGAGAAGTTTAATGTCAAGCATCTCTTTGTGTTTGTGTCCAGTGTCGAGTCCGTTACACTTGTTGGCCACTCACGCCTCGGCGTCCGCCTCCCTCCCCATGAAGCGGCAGAACGGAGAAAACGGGAGCGAGCCGCCGGAGAGCAAACGATTGAAAACCGAGGTCGAAGAACACGCAGTCACCACCGACCCGAACGGAACCGCCGTGGTCACAAACTCCACCAACCAGCACAACTAGTCACCCATTAACCACCACCCAACACCACTTCCCCTCCCTCTTTCTCTGGTTTTCTCTTTTCCTCGTTCGCATCACGGTTTCTCTTCCATCCAGCAGCTCACGGTGCCAAAACTGAAGACTTGGACAATAACTCTTTGAACCGAAGCAAAAACGTCAAAAAGAACCAAATGCATAAAATAGTATCCGTTACTGTTATTTCCACAGCAACCCTTCTGCTTGTTTTCCGTTTTATCACTCGAACGCCTGATTGAACAAAAACTCGCACCTCAAAAACACAAGAGTAACTGCCGTCTGATCCGTAACTGGGCATTTTATTACAGACTTTCACAGATGTTGGCGTTCGATCAGCTCGGATTCCGTTCTTTGGGAGTCATGGTGATTTTTAGTGACTCGTGGACAAAATTGAAATGTAGAATGCACTCTATCGCGGAAGTTACGCAACGTGTGATGCCCTCCGGATGTGCAGGTGTTGATCTGCTGCGGATTCTAGAAGCTCCGGAACTCGTGTGTTGCTCTTCCAGAGCTCCCGCTTGTGGAATCCGGATTTTTTGTCGCTGACAGCGGAACACGGGCTTCGATCCAACATTCCAAAGTTTGGCAGTCCACTTACGGAGGGTGAAAAGCCAAGAGGATGTCCTGGAATTGAATGACACTCCATGAACCACACATAGGTTGTTGTTTTTTTTTTATAGTGCATACTAGGGCTGTACGTGGAGCCAAAGGGATCAAATTATTCCAAAACACATCAGATATTCCTAAACTTTCGGCAGCTAGCCTGACAGCATCCCCCACAATGCCCTGCAGCCGTCGTAGTGGATAATATGCAGTATTTTGTTGTTCATACATGGAGCATAGGATCTGGGTGTGTTTTCATTTATAGAGACATTTTAAAAAGTAATAATAACAATATATATATATATAAGCAGCAGCAGAAGAGGACATGGGACGTCCGGACTGTGTCTGTTTTCTGTTTTGTGAAACTAAGCGTAGTTTCTTTTCTAATATGGATAAAATGTATCAGTGGAGTAATTCCTTCCTATGTTTTTCCTTTTCGGTTTATTTTCAAATCTGAGCCGGCTGTGTTACACCGACATTTTCACACAGATGCTCGAGTGGACATGTCATTTCCATGTGTGGTCGAACTGTTTTCATCCAGCTTGCATGTAACGGACGAGACAAACGTACCTGAGCCGTCGATGTAATCCAGAAGAAGAAAAAAAACGAGATACGAGAAACTGCTTTGAATCAGATCTGCACTTGATTAGACTGGTTACTTTTTCCCTGTCTCCTCTCCTCTCCGCTCCGTTCTCTTTTCTTTTTAGGCTGTATTGGTGTAGGCCGATTCTGTCTGCTTAATGATTTGATTCTGGTCTGACAGATCATATGTGTTTCAAACAAAAGCAAAAAAATATGATTGATGTTTGTTCTGCTTCAGTGGGTCAATGCTTTTTTTTTATAAATTAATTTAAAACCTTACGCTTGCGATGTTCTAGTCTTTTCTTCAATTCAAAGGTTTTAGGGCTGTTTTAAATTACACAGGATGTTTTCCAAATGATTTAAGTGTCCTAATCTAATGGTCTCATTGATGAGATGTGATATCCATATTCACATTTCAGATTGGTTGATGGGATTTGTCAGTACATGACTTTAAACCAGACATGTGGTCATTCCTCAGATGCCCGCTGTGTGGCGCTGGTGTGTAAGCATTCACATGCAGCAGGGAGCATTATTCAAATGGCTTCTGGTGTGTGTTTGAGGAGGTACATTTCAAGTCCTGTCGTCCTACAGATGATCTTAACACATGCGGTGTTGTTAATGTGGTCTAGATTTTTTAATGCACACCGAAAATAGTTCAACCTTTAACCTCTCTTCATAAGATGGATCTCTGGAGAACACGGATCTCTTTGGCGCACTGTTAGTAAAGATGATTTGATTGACCTCTACGCCCCTTCTGAGGGGCTCGTCCTCTCCTTGTTGAGTTTTGAACTCTTTATGGGCTGAATCTAGACTCGATGCGAGTCTACAGCCGAAGATTTGGTGCTTAGACAGCCTTAAAAATCACTTGAAATGCTGTTGCATTTGGATGAAATATCTAGACGGTTTGAGATGCTAAAACAATAGATGTAGTGTTGAACTACATGTGATGGAGTCACATGTGACGTTTGAACACCGGAAAACATCCAACCTGGTCATGTTTACCATTCCTCAACTAAATTTAGAGGGCGACTTCCAATCTACTTTATAGGCCTTAATCAGGGTGGACGCCCCTGCTGGAAAAACAATAGAAAATATAATGGATTTAATGGTTATAATGGGAATTGTATTGGTTTTAATGGAAACTATAATAGTCTCTACTGGTATGTGATGGATTCTATTGATGGGATGTTAAAACATATTGTAAAAATGCCCAAAACACACTACAAAAATGAATATTGTAATGGTTTTACTTGAAAAAGCTAATGGTTAATAGTGGTATATTAATGGAAACCATTAGAATTTATGTGATGGCTTCTATTGTTTGTTTGTTTTAGCAGGGAATGCATTTATCACGGATGAAAGTGCACACGCTTTATAAAGGTGTTAGATGACGTATTTTTAACAACTCTATTTATGTATTATTCGTAAAGATGATCCTGAGCTGTGCTTCATATCAAAGTCATTTCACTCGACGGTCATCAGAATGCATCTTCAGTCATGCACGTACAGCTCCAAACATCAAACTCTCTAAAGCTGTTCGCCAAGCTTATGATTGCATTTCATATTTGAAATCGGTTTCATAAACGACCATCTCATTAATATTTCTAATTCATATTTTTTCTGGCCAGTCCAGCCAATAATGCCTGTCCTAAACCCGCGCGTCACAGAACAGGGATCGTTTCCATCCAACTTTTTCCTACAAATATCATTCTAGTAATATATATTTCGTAACAATTACATTTTAAATTACAAACCTGGAAATAGATGAGGAATTGGGGAGAAAAATGAAAGCTGCTTAGTGCATTCCAGGGATTTATTCATGGTTTATATCGTTAATTAAATTGGAAGAACAGACCACAAATGCACAGTGCATGTTGTCTTTTTTCATTTACTTTCAGCAGAATTCAAAGGACATTAAAATAATCAGGTAATGCAGCGGGCTGAAAAGAGCTATTCTATATTGTTGTTATATCACGTCACATTAATATCCTAAATGTATCATTATTCTTCTAAAAATAGTAAAATGAATGAACCTTTTGAAAGCCCATTCAATCAAAATGACAGATAAAGATTATTTGTAGCACAGTCTTTTGATTTGTTCCAGTGATTTTGAGCAGAACTTCCTCAAACCGGAAGTGCATCCCATAATTTAAAACGCAGTAAGCTCGTTAGGATAATGATGGATGAATTTACCTGTTAGCGATTGGCTCTTTTTTTGAGAAGGCGGGACTATTCCACCATATTGTCCTTCTTAAGTTATATGAGTGCACGTCTTTGTTTTAGATCTAAAGTCTGTGTTCGTAGCACGTCGTTACGCGTTTGACTGGACGTTTTTCCCTGTGAAATGTGTGGCCACGCCGTGCAGTATTTAGTGAGGTGGACGTCTGATTGTTGGAGAACACATGACTGACAGATAAACACCAGGAGAGGCTGAACGGAGACGTTAGATTCAGCTATTCATCAGGGTCAGGTTCATTTTGAAGTTTTACTTTCAGTTTAAGATTAAATACTCACCTTTTCTTCATATATATTTGGATTCAGGCTATACATAAAAAAAACATTATCAGTATTAGTGATCGAACGATATTGATATTTTAAAGTTACATGCGGTGGCCGTGCTGGAGCTTCTCCTGAGTGAACAGTGTCCACTGCTCCAGGTGTGTGTGTGTGTGTGTGTGTGTGTGTGTGTGTGTGTGTCTGTGTGTCCACTGCTCCAGGTGTGTGTGTGTGTGTGTCCACTGCTCCAGGTGTGTGTGTGTGTGTGTGTGTGTCCACTGCTCCAGGTGTGTGTGTGTGTGTCCACTGCTCCAGGTGTGTGTGTGTGTGTGTGTGTGTGTGTGTGTGTGTGTGTGTGTGTGTGTCCACTGCTCTAGGTGTGTGCGCTTGGATGGGTCAAATACAAAGAACACATTTCACTGCTGGTTATAATCTGTATAATTGTTTATGTGACAAATAAAAAAAATATATATATATAATTTTTTTTTTTAATCCGATATCCGATTATGGTAAAATGCTTAAATATCTGGAAAAATATTGGTAAACCGATATATCGGTCGATCTCTAATCAGTATGATATTTGTCACAGTAATGCACAAAAACATGCCTCATCAGTCAGACAGCAGGAAAAGGCAGACGATCAGAGATAACGCTGAAAGCTAGAAAGCGAGACGGTGGGAGGTAAATTAAGGCTGTATAATGAACACATCTCACTGAAACACGGACGTGGGAGGAGTCGCCATGGCGACCGGGTGCTGAGTGATGCTGATGAGAGGAAGCGATAGGAACCCAACCTGAGTGTGTGTGTGTGTGTGTGTGTCAGACTCCTGCACCTACCTCCATCAGACACATTTCCTCTATAAAGCAGGACCTTGAGCTGAACCGGGTCCTGTAGTCATAAACTCACACCTGACGTCTCCGTTTCAAGGCCACGTACTCAAAGAAAAGCCGGACAGCTAGCAGACCCGTTTTATGCATGCGGTCACTTTCTGAAAGAGTCATCTTAGGTATGAATTAAATTGTATGCTAATGTGAGTATATTTGATCTGGAGTCATTCGCGTTTGGAATAACACCTTTCTCTCGATTTCTTCATGTTTGCAGTATGTGTGAAGCACTCGGAGGACCTGCTGCATTTGACTGAGTGTGCAAGTATCCCACAATGCAACATGCCCAACTTGAATGCATAAGTACAAAACAAAAACATTGAAGTGAAATCAGAAGGAAAACAGAGAATGCGAAGAGATTAAATGTGTTATATTTTGATTCAGTATTTTATTAATGTGAAATACTGAGAAAACAAGTTTGATTATCCAACCTACAAATATGTATCACTTTATTGTCATACATAGAAAAGCACAGTATATAGTACAATACATATACTGTATACATAATTGAGAATTTTAGACTATGTAATATTGTTTTATATATAAACTAAATCTAAAAACTATCTGTCTATCGATCTATTCCTCTCTCTCTCTCTCCATACACACATACAGTGTTGGGGTAACGCATTACAAGTAACGTGAGTTACGTACTACATAATATTACTTTTTTCAAGTAACTAGTAAAGTAACGCATTATTTTTAAATTTAAATTTAAATATGACTTTTTCCCCATTTATTGATGACAGTGCGCCGTGTGAACATGATCTTACTGTAGTGATAATCTAGACTAAATATGAATGTGTATTAATTCATCACACTCGCAAAAAACTGATTCAGTATTCATCAAAATGAATTAAAACAGTGAAATGCAAACTCAGAATATGACACAAACCTGCAATAATTAAATATGTTAAACAACACAAATATATCTAATCTCATTTTATTAACCGATGTGTTTGCTGCTGACCTTTGATGATCAGTTCAATCATATTAATAAGCAAAAATTACTTTAGATAAACTAACAATTATGCCTCATTGTTGTTTTATCACTGAAGAGTGTTGAACTTCTTCTCCTGTGTTCTTCTGTACAGACGTGATTTACTCATCCTTCAGTCTGAGGTTTATTCATTACACTTTTTGGTGTGAAAGGCTTTACATTTGCTATAAATATAACTTCTTGTATTAAAACAAACAATCAAGTCCTGCTCATATTTAAAAGTAATGCAAAAGTAATGTAAATTACTTTCCATAAAAAGTAACTAAATAACGTAATTAGTTACTTTTTAAGAGTAACGCAATAGTGCAATGCAGTACTTTTAAAAAGTAACTTTCCCCAACACTGTATATGTATGTATGTGTATATATATTTATATATATATATATATATATATATATATATATATATATATATATATATATATATATATATATGATTGTTTGTATGGTTGTAAAAGGTAGACTATATTCTGACAGCAGTCTTTTTTCGTGATAAAGAGCAGAAGCTGGTTCCAGACCCCTGTAGAGGATCTCGTGGTGCTCTAGGACTAATCTAGACCGTCCTCTATCTGTGTCTGACCCCTGACACAGAGGTCAGCGAGGGATCAGCTCAAGCTGATTATCTGGCGCTGTTCTGACAAGCTTCTCGGCTATTTGGTCAAACTTTTTCAGTAGGTCGCTAAATTTAGTTAGTCGATGTCTCTAGATGAGCTTATGTACATTTTTCACTGACAAAATAGTGCTCTGGTGTAGTTTTTTGTCCAATACCATGTGTTTTAAATATTTGAACCACTGTTTTCCATTTAAACCTGATTTCAGTATTGCACATCAATAAATGTACTTAAAGTAAATCTGTCAGAAATAAATCAAATACTTTTTACTTGTTAAAAAGTCATGCTATTACCATGTTTTTGGGGGATATGATATCATGGCAATTTGTTGTGTGAATTGGTCAGTATTTCAGGTCAATATATTTAGTTCATCTATATATGTCAAGGATACATGAGGTTTCCACATTAAAAACTATTGTGTTATTGCCAAGGCTTTTTGGACTTGGTTTTACAATAAAGCTTTGGTGTTTGGGCATTTTTGCTTTTCTAGGTCAATACATTTAGTTTATGTCTCAGTGAAACTGAATACATAATATAGTTTTAATAAAGTAGCCTACTGTGATACACTGTTCAAATAATAATATGATCAATAAATCATGGCAACATGTTTTTCCATTATTTTGACTCGTGAAAATAATTGAACTAGTTTCACTTTTCACACAAGATTCACCTACACAATATTTTCACAAATAAAATTGTATTGACTTCTACAACCAATTTGATAATACTTTAAAAACTTAAGGCAGCAACCGAACTTTTATTTTTAATTGAATTAGTTGGAAATGTTTCACAGTTTGTTGGTCATGGTAGCAGTAGTTTTTCATGACAATGATTTATTGAACAGCTGAAATCCCTGATAAGTACACTGCAAAAAATATTTTCCTACTCCATATTTTTGTCTTATTTTTCAGAAAAATATCGAAAAAATTCTCAAACAGATACATTTTCTGAAAATGAAGGATCAAAATGAATCTTTTTTTAAACGAAAAGGCTTTTTCCCTTTAAATGAAGTAGATATATTTCTGATCCCATTGGCAGATTTTAAATTCAAATTTTAAGTACAAACTCAATTTTGATATATTTCTTTAGAAAATGATTTAATATCTTGAAGTCAGTTTGTGTCTGAAGTGGATGTATCTTGATTCAAGCATGTGTCTATATTTGTTCTGAGAAAGAAAATCTTTGTTTTTCATTGTGAGGGTGAATAATTATCTGTAGTTTGTCAATGTAATGAAGCGGTGGGAAGCGTGTACGAGCCGCTCCGTCCTCCTCCACCGCGACCGCTGACAATCGCTTCAGTGTTCATTGGCTATTTTCAGTCTTTAGCTCGTTGATTGATCCCTTGTGATCCTTATTTTGAAATCACAAAGCCGAACAACAATGTCTTTTGTGTTTGGAGCGTGTAATTCTGAGGAATCCGGGCCCGTAGGAGGCGCGGGTCAGGGTCCGAGCTGCTCTGAACCGGTCGTGGAGAGATTACATTATGAAAGAGACTTGGGTTAGCTGGGTTAGGATCAGCTAGTACTAACTTCCACCTGTTTTAGCTCTCTGGGAGCGGTTTTGTACTGGAGGCAGGTGTTTGTCTCTGTGTGTGTGTGTGTGTGTGTGTGTGTGTGTGTGTGTCTGTGTCTGTCTCTGTCTGTGTGTGTGTCTGTATCTCTGTGTATGTCTCTCTCTCTGTCTGTGTGTGTGTGTGTGTGTGTGTGTGTGTGTGTCTGTGTGTGTGTCTGTCTGTCTGTCTCTGTGTATGTCTCTCTCTCTCTCTCTCTCTCTCTCTCTCTCTGTGTCTCTCTCTCTCTCTGTGTGTGTGTGTCTCTCTCTCTCTCTCTCTCTCTCTCTCTCTCTCTCTCTCTCTCTCTCTCTCTCTCTCTCTCTCGTGATTTCTTGAGTTCTTGAATTGAAATGTGTCGGAGGTGAACAGGCGATGCTGCAGGCCCACACACTCTCTCACGGAGGCGCTCTGGAGCAGCAGAAGTGTGTTGAAGCAGTGAAATGGGTCTCTAGGTATCACTCTCTATCTAGAGTATAATTGAATGTATTTCTCACTGTTCAGTGTCTGTCTGTTCTCGTCCAGTGCTGCTGTGTAGATGTGGTGAGTTTACAGGGATCCAAACTGAGTGTGTCATTTCCTCTGTGAAAACCAAAGGACGAGAATGGCTGAGCTTCTGTTTACAATGTTATCAAAGTGAATATTTAAATCTCCAAGCAACGTAAATGTTTCGACTTGTGCACTATATTCCAAGTCCTCAGCAGTCATGTGATCATTGTGTGTGAGGAACAGCAAATAAATTGAAAGCCCCATAAAGGGTTATATGATGTTTCTAAAAAGAACATTATTTTGTGTATTTGGTGTAATGCAATGTGTTTATGTGGTTTAAGGTTTTAAAACAATTATTTTCCACATACTGTACACTATTGTTGCTCCTCTATGCTCCGCCTTTCTGAAGCGTGCCGATTTTCACAAAACTAATCGTTCTGAGAAGCGAGTAAGTAACAACAAAAGGGTCTGAAGTCCAAAAGTACGCTATATTAAAGCATAAAATATTGAAGTCCAGGGGGTTAAATGATAAAGATAATAAATGAACAACAATAAAGAACCAAACAATTAACAAAATGAAAGTCCATCTTCTCAGCTCAACTGCAGGGCAAGGAAGAAAGCTCTCCTTCCAACAAAGGCCAGCCACCTTTAAATACAGTCCTGAATTGGTAACAGGTGTAGATCCTTATCTGGTAACCAATGGATGATTATCTGTCTGCTTTCTGCAACAGTTTTTAGTGATGCAGTGCCACCAGGTGCTCTGGTAACCTATAAAACAACAACATTACATCATAATGAACTTAAGTCATCATTTTGACTATCTTATTTGAATTGTGACATTTTATCTCATAACTTTATTTTGTCATAATTTTAATGACAACTTAGAAAAATGTCATTATGACTTTTTTATCTCATAATTAACTGAAGTCTGCCTTTTTACTTTATATCTTATGAATTGGACTTAGTGTCATAATTTGTCATAATTACACTATCTCATAATTTTGATGTCATAATTGAGATTGTCATTTTGACTTTTTATCTTAATACATTTTCATCTCATAAGTTTGGCTTAATACGTCAATTGATATTTTATTATATTTGAGTTAATGCATCATAGTTGACTTAAAATTGTTTCACAATATAAAATGTAATAATTTGTATTTTATTTTCATAAAATTTGCGTAGTATGTCATCGTTTTGACACTTTATCTCTTAATTTCAACTAGACTCATAATTATGACTTTTTGTCAATTTAGACTTTTTAACCTCACAATTTTTCATCTCGTAATTGTGGGTTATTGCATTTTATGATTTACTAAAGCATGCTTTCTGTTTCTTCTGTGGCAGAATTTGGCCTCCATGCAAATTTAATGCACGGACATAATCTTTTGATCCACTTTGTTGTGTGAAAAACAAAATCTGACATTCTGCCTATCATCCCTTTTTAATTTATTTGTATTGTAACCAATAGAAGAAAAATAATCTAATATGGAAAGTGTGAGTAAATAATGACATAATTGTAATTTGTGAATGGGAGTTTTCTTCTGATTTGGGCGCTAGTATTTGGTGTTAGCGAAAGACTTCAGTTATTTACAGACAGTTAAACGTTGACATTTCACTCCAGCAAACAGATCAATGTTTTAAACGACGGAGCGTCAATGACATGAAACTGATGCTTTTTAATCTAATACATTTTCCTCTGAAATGACTTTCTTTTTACGCTGATGTAATCGAGGCCGAACAGACAATTGTAAACCAGTAGCCAAAGAGAGACTCCATCATGTTATGTAACAACCACTTTTCACCATCCATGCGTTTCCGAATGTATAAAATGAAGTCCTGTCACTGAATATCCCAAATATGTCACATTATGGAAGTAAAATGGGTTGTGAATGCCATTTAATGTTGTTTTCGGTATCACACACCTTAAAGTAAGATCACGGTCCAGTTCTTTACATGTAGCCAGATCGGTTTCTACATGACTTGGCATAAACCGAGATTTTCCGCTCCTCGAAGCAAGTTTAATGTTTATCCATCTGTTATCAGAGCACCATAAACCTCCACACTGACAGACTAACTATTCTAGTTAACAGATAACGCAGGTTTGTTTGTGTGCTGTTTCTGTACCGGCTCTCTAATCAATAAGCGTGCGAATGGAGACATCTGTGTTTCTAGGCTTTAATTAGACACTAATGGGACTGTTGTGCCAAACTGCTTGTACGCACAAACACTCACTCTCTCACACACACACACACACACACACACACACACACACACACACACACAGTCTCACACTCACACACTTGCTTTCTCTCTCACACACACACTTGCTCTCTCTCACACACACACACACACTCTCTCTCACACTCCCCCCACACACACACACACTCACACTCACTTACACACACTATCCTTCCATCGTAGCGCAGGATTAACAGTGACTACTGGAAGCTGCAGGTGGTGTAACACACACTTCAGTCATAAACACACTCGAGGTCTGACAGCTGAACACCTTGAAGCTCCTCATAAAGCAAGTAAATTACACATGCTGTAATGAAGTTGTGTTTCCTGCAGAGAGGGTCAAAGGTCAACAAGACCGCAGGGTTACACAGAGGGCAGCTGTTATCAATCAGTATTGGACTTGATCTGTCACTGGTGCAGTTCCTTATCAAAAGAGACACCTGTGTACCTTATTTAGCTGTAGAGGGTGCATATTCTTAGTACCTCAAAAGTACACGTTAGTACCTAAATTATACATATTTGTACCTTTTCAAAAGGTACTGCCCCAGTGACAGCTCTTATACTTTTCTTTTTCAGAGACTGCTCTTGTACTGTAAAGATTGCAAGAAGTATGTTGCATTTTACTCTTTACTTTTAGATTTACATTCAGTTATAACTGTTTGTTCCCACTTTGCTTTAGTTTACATTTCTTGTTTCGTGTTCCTTGTTTTTTTGTAGAGTTTTTTATTTTCATCTCTCTCTCTCTCTCTCTCTCTCTCTCTCTCTCTCTCTCTCTCCTCTCTCTCTCTCTCCTCTCTCTCTCCCTCCATCTCTCTTTCTCCTCTCTCTCTTATACAGGGTTCAGTAGAGCAGATGTTCTCCCGCTTGTCAGACCGCCTCACAGGTGCATTCTGGGTCTTGGACATCAGCAGTAGTCTAATTGCTTCTTCACTCTGGTGTGTTGTGACTGTATTTGGGTCTCAGTGGAGTTTCTGTCTTCCAGGAAGCTCTGGCTGTAGATTATGTAGTAAATTAGACAGATTGTCACCTGGACGCAGCTGCCTGACACCTGTGTGCAGGAGGTTCAAGCTGGGCAGATGTGGTTTCCAAAGAAGGGGGTGCAGAGAGATGTGCTATCCATTTAGTAGAGAAAATAAAGGCTCTCAAGAGATATAAAAGCAGTCAGATAATCAGAGCATTACTAAATATTTTTCAGATATAATTTTGGTTCAATCTCTAACCTTTTTTTGTTGCTGTTGGTTTGCTTCCAAAAAGACATCCCAATGGATAAATACGTCTCTTGTTAGCCTTTGGGTAGTTTTTACTTAAATGGGTTTATAACAGATGCTCCATAAAACACAAACTGATAGCATGTTTAATTTCCTTTTTGAGCTATAAAAAGCCCTTTATGTGGTTGTCAGGCTGAGGGCAGCCGCAAATCTCATGAATGAACCAGACTCATCTAATCTCTGGATTAGAACATCTGTGTGTCATGAACAACATGCTCTCTTTGAGTCCAGGGGCTTTGCTCTTCCTGACCTGCTCCGTGGTGTGAATGTTATTTAGTGAGACCATAAGAGTATTCCAAAAGGACAGATGTAAGTTCTCCATAGGTTATTTTATAACTTGTAGGTTCTCTATAAGTTATTTTTAAGTGTTAAATTCTACAAGTTATTTTGTAAGTTGTATATTCTTGTGCTGTAAGTGTTAACTTCTTTATAAGTTCTTTTGTACGTTTTAAGTTGTCTATAAGTTATTTTGTAAGTTTTAAGTTGTCTATAAGTTCTTATGTAAGTTTTAAGTTGTCTATAAGTTATTTTGTAAGTTTTAAGTTGTCTATAAGTTCTTATGTAAGTTTTAAGTTGTCTATAAATTCTTATGTAAATTTTAAGTTTTCTATATGTTATTTTGTAAGTTTTAAGTTTTCTACAAGTTATTTTGTAAGTTAAGTTTTCTACAAGTTATTTTGTAAGTTTTAAGTTGTCTATAAATTCTTATGTAAGTTTTAAGTTATCTATAAGTTCTTTTGTCAGTTTTACATTTTAAATAAGTTATTTTGTAAGTTTTAAGTTGTCTAAGTTATTTTGTAATTTAAGTTTTCTATAAGTTCCTTTTGTAATTTTTACGCTGTCTATAAGTTATTTTGTAAGTTTTAAGTTGTCCATAAGTTCTTTTTAAGTTGTAAGTTGTCCATAAGTTCCTTTGTAAGTTTCAAGTTTTCTATAAGGTCTTTTGTAAGCTTTACGTTTTTTGTAAGTTCTTTTGTAAGTTTTACATTTTCTATAATTTCTTATGTAAGTTTAAAGTTTTCTATAAGTTCTTTTGTACGTTTTAAGTTGTTTATAAGTTATTTTGTAAGTTTTAAGTTGTCTATAAGTTCTTATGTACGTTTTAAGTTGTCTATAAGTTATTTTGTAAGTTTTAAGTTGTCTATAATTTATTTTGTAATTTAAGTTTTCTGTAAGTTCCTTATTTAAGTTTTAAGTTGTCTATAAGTTATTTTGTAAGTTGTCCATACGTTCCTTTGTAAGTTTCAAGTTTCTAAGTTTTTTTGTAAGTTCTTTTTATAAGTTCTTTTGTAAGTTTTAAATGTTCTATAAGTTCTTTTGTAAGTTTAAAGTTTTCTATAAGTTATTATGCAAGTTTTAATTATCTGTATGTTTTTAAGTGTTAGTTATCTAAATTATGTTGTAAGTTGTAAGTTATTTTAAGTGTTAGTTCTCTAAATTATGTTGTAAGTTGTAATTTATTTTAAGTGTTAAGTTATCTAGTTCTTTTGTAAGTTTTAATTTCTCTAAAGGTTCTGTTTTAAGTTATATGTAAGTTCTTTTGTCAATTTAAAGTTCTCTATAAGTTCTAAAGTAAGTTCTCCTTAATTGCATTAAATGTTAAGCAATGCTCCGTAAGTTATTTTGTAAGTATTCATTTCTCTATAAGTTCTTTTTTAAGTTTTAATTATCTAAGGCCTGGTTTCACAGACAGGGCTTAGACTAAACCAGGATTAGGCCATAGTTCAATTAAGACATTTAAGTATTTTTTTATAAACATGCATTAGAAAAAAACATTACTGGTGCATATCCTGAGACCATACAAAGGCACCGATATATTTTAAGATCAGTCAGTGCAAGTTTCTTTCAGTTGAAACAGCTCAGATTTACATTTAATCTCGGACTAGGCTTAAGCCTTTTCTGTGAAACCGGGGGTACATTTTTAAGAGTTAGTTCTGTAATTTTGTTTTTGTAAATTGTAAGTTCTTTTAAGTGTTAAGTTCTCTAGTTCTTTTGTAAGTTTTAATTTCTCTAAAAGATCTGTTTTAAGTTCTCTATATCTTCTTTAAAAATGTCTCCATAAATTCTAAGTATTTTTTTATAAATTATTTCATAAATGTAAGTGTTATAAGTTTAAGTTCTCCATATATTAAATTTACATATGTTATTTTATGGATTTAATTTAAGAATTAACATTGCATGAGAGTATTTAGATGTGGCTTTGCTATGTTAATGTGAATGTGACCCATGCAGCTTAAATTCAGATGTTCTGTAAACAGTCATAACAATGTTTTGTGGCTCTGGTGTTCCTGCAGACCAACAGATGGACACTTTGACACTTTCTGTGTTTTATAAAGCACCGAAAGGACAGATTTTAAAGGTCAATGGCACAGAGGGTCTCTGGCAGGTTACTGGATTACTCTGCTGAATTAAACTCTGAGCGCTCAGCTGGACTCAAAGGTTCACTGCTCTTAAAGCCCGAGACACACTGCACGATTTTCAGCTGTCCCAGACAAAAGATTGGCATTGTGAAACAATCATGGCGAATCAGAAGTCTCAGGCTTATGACAACAAAATGCATACTGTACAGTACATGCTTCTCTAAAAAAACTCTGTAAAAATAGGGCACAATATATTGTATAATTTGAAGGAATTTTTCCATATTATGTTATATTGCAGGTGTTTTACCAGTATTTTGAATTTTAGTACTTTTCATTGCATTGTTTTAGGTTTAACAGAAATGTCTGTAAAATTAATGGATGGCATTGTGTGTAATAACCTGCCTGTACCTTTTCTGTTATTTTACAGATTTATTTTTTACAGTGTTGATTATTGAACTACTTTTCAAAAATAGTATGTGACAGTATGCAATCTGCAGTCTAAGTATGAATGTTCATCAAAGCGTGTGTGTTTTCTCTTCCTGTCACATCTCTGTGCTCACTCGGTTTTCTCTCTCCGCAGTTCACACCTAAGAATACGGAAGCAGAAGATGAGAATGGAAAAATATTCAAGAACAAAAGGAAATTATACAGACATCAAAGCTGAGTTGATTTCTATCTGTGGTCCAGGTGCCATTCTATACAAATGCACCTGCTCTAGATGGGCTCAGTACTGGCTGTAAGTACACTATCAGTATCACTGCTGCTGTTAGTATCTGCCTGACACCACTGATCCAGGCCACAGACAGTATTTCCCTCTCTATCAGAGATGTTATTAAAACAATCAGCTTCAGAGGTTTGGTATTACCCATCAAACTCCCTCTTTGCAAATCACATTATGAGATAAATGAAGCGAAAGACAAACATATGATGAATCATATTTTTCCTTTCCTTTCAAAGGAAGCTCAATTAGTCAGTAAAATGTAGATTATAGATAGCTTTTATTCAGCTATTTTTAGCATTTCCTTGTGGGATGTTTCTGTGTTAGTCCTGTCAGCAGTACACCAAGACTACAGAAGTCACATGACCTTAAGAATGGCTGAACATGATCGTCTAGATGTAGATGAGTTTGTTTCTTTATCAGATTTGGAGAAAGGTTGCATTACATCACTTGCTCAGTAATGGATCCTCTGCAGTGAATGGGTGCCGTCAGAATGAGAGTCCAAACAGCTGATAAAAACATCGTAATAATACACAAGTAAAGCTGGGTGCACACTAGAGGATTTTAAGGCCAATTTGCACCCCTGAACGATTGGGAGGTGTGGACCGATTCGTCTATTGTGTGGTGTCATTACGATTATTTAACTGCTCCCGATTGAGCCGGAGCATCCCGAACTCAAATCTGACTCTTGATCTGGATGCCTCTGACGTGATTCCTGCGATTGCCAATGAGAGCGAGCAAGCGTCCCTCACCGGATGTTGCGTGCTCCTATAGCTGAAACTTGGCAGCCACAAAAATGCCACGAAAGCAGAATACATCATCCATATTCTTTGTTATACTATGTTTTTCACTGTGAAACAGAACGCGTGCCAGGAGAGCCAGCTGACAATGTCGATCGTCCTCTTTTGTTATTCTTAGTCACGTTTGATCTCGCTAGTCTCCATGAGATCATGAGTCACTGTGAAATCATTTCTACAATCGACAAGTGTGTGGTCTCGTGGTGTGGTTAAATTGTCAAGTGTGTGCGTTTAGATGATTATAAGGCTAAAAATCGGTTGAAACGGTCTTCTTGTGTGTAATCTCCCATGGTTTTAAAATTGGTTAAGATTTGAAAATCGTCTTGTGTTGAGCCAGCTTAATCCACACCACTCCAGTCCATCAGTTAATGTGTTGTGATGTGAAAAGCTGCGCATTTGTAAGAAACACATCCATCACTAATACGGTTTAACTTAAAACCATTGCGTCTGGCTAAAATACGAGACCATAATAATGCTTTGTCCAGAAAAAGTAATCTCCACTAAATCGGGAGAGAAATATGTACAAATGAATCACAGTTTACAAGTCAAGACAGCCCAAAACAAATATCTGGGTGGATTTTGATGTGAGAGACAACAGGAGATGGGCTTTTTTACTGGAGGAACTGTTAATAGCATGGCAGTCGTGGCCTAATGGTTAGAGAGTCGAGCTTGTAACCCAAAGGTTGCAGGTTCGAGTATCGGTACTGGCAGGTATCAGTACTGAATAACCAGCGCTCTCTTCCACCCTCAATACCACGACTGAGGTTCCCTTGAGCAAGATACTACAGCCACAAAAATGGCTGCACACTGCTCCGGGTGTGTGTTAACGGTGTGCACTTGGATAGGTGAAATATAGAGCACGAATTCTGAGTATGGGACACCATGCTTGGCCACATGTCACATCCTTTCCCTTCCTTATTGTGATGTTTTTTATCAGCTGTTTGGACTCTCATTCTGACGGCACCCATTCCCTGCACATGATCTATTGCTGAGCAAGTGATGCAATGCTACATTTCTCCAAATCTGATGAAGAAACAAGCTCATCTAAATCTTGGATGACCTGAGGGTGAGTATATTTTCAGCAAACTTTCATTTCTGGGTGAACTATTCTTTTAATTAAATGGATTTAGATGATCTGGCTGTGTAAGCTAAGGAACTCTGTACTGACCAATCAGCATCGAGGACCAGAACTGTCAGCCATCATTACATCACAGGTTTGTAGACCTCAACTGTTGAAACTTTTGAAGTTCTTTCTCTATGTGCTGTTTGGGGAGAACTGGACAGATAAATAATGACTGTTTACCAAAGAGTTGTTTTGGCAGACTGCAATGTCCTCGACGTATCCATCTGAAAATAGAGCAAAGAATACACAACCTGAGCAAGAACAGCTCTACATCTACTTGAGTGCTTCCATGCCTCCCTTCCCACTGACGTACTGTTGTACTATTATTTCTTGCATGAGTCACTTTTGATTGTTTAATATCAAAACACACCCACTGAACTTTTTACGACCAAGGGAGCTGCCCACCTCGATGGCATTGTAGTATACAAAGGCTGTTCCAAACAGCAGGCCCAGAATGCATTGCAATATTTTAATAAGCATTTTAAAAAGCAGCTTAAATTAGAAAAAAATATTTTAAATATGCTTATTTTATTTAGTAGTGTATTTGCGTGTAAAATGTATTTTAATGTTTGAGAAGTACTTAACAAACGTAAACATAACTCAAGCATTGAGTTCTCAGTATGCAGAGTACTGTTGTTAACTTTGGAATAGCATACTACTCTTAAGCCCTGTACCAAATGGCACACTTCACGTGCACTTGCGGTCTTGTAGACTTACAGTGCTCACCGAGTGCGTATCTGTTAAGTCCACAAGACTGTAAGGTGTCCAATTCATTATTTTAGCTTTCAGAGCGGTGCTCACGAGCGCCCCCCCTTTGGGCTGCTACACGGCATCATCGTGCACTTCTACTGAGGCGAGCTCTGCAACCGTCAAAGCGGCATTGCGTCATGAAAGTGTGGACTCAAAGGAAGACTGAGGGTTTAGATTGCGATTTAGGACAGGGCCTTACTATTTCTGCAATATCTTTATATGGCAGAAATTGTAATAGTAGTATGCTGTTTGCATGATATTAGTATGAAAGCCTTTGTCTTTAACCTATGGACGTGCTTACATCAATCTTGTGTTGGGTCTCCCATGTGCTTCACGTGAGGAGACTTGTTGTGTTGCTGCCTTTGTAGGGTGTTTTAGGTTCCACTTAGCAAGGCGCAGCGGAAAGGAAAATAAAACTCTCTAGAAAAGGCAAGGTGGTTTCCAATGTAGACAGAAGTAACTATACTTGATTTATTTCATAAGGACATTAATCAGATTTTTGATGTTATCTGCTCTATATATCTTGTTTTTCTTTCAGTGAGGACAATGATACTGAATGTTGAAAAGATCACGCAACAGAAATCAAGACTTACGTAGAATAACATGTCTGCGCATAGGTGTGAATGTTAAAAGGCCTTGGGCTGTGTTTACAGTGGCATGCTAGTGTACTGTCATGGTGCTCTGATTTGATGTGGTTTGTGGCTTGTTTTAGCTGGCTGTCATCCAGCAGGTGAATATTATTTATAACTAGAGTATTTTTAAATAAAGTGTTCCTGTGGCTCAGTGGTGGAGCATTGCGACCCAAAGGTTGTTGGTTCAATTCCCAGGAACACACATACTGATAATAAATGTATAACCTGAATGTACTGTAAGTCGCTTTGGATAAAGGCATCTGCTAAATGCATAAATGTAAATGTAAGTTTAGGGCTTTGTTAAAATCACTAAGTATTATCAGTCTATAGGTTTTTACACAGAAAGCAGTGTTATATTGCTTATTGTTTCTCCAAAAAATGGAGTCAAAATTGATTGCAATTAAAAATCATTTTAATCACCTTCAGGCCATCCAAGATGTATGTGACTTTATTTCTTGAGTCCTTGGTGATTCACTTCTTCAGTCCTTCATTCAAGTGTTCGCTTCACACATGCAAATATCACCGTCCGAGTTGAACTGTTCACTGTCCAGTTCAAAAGAATAATGCACTGACATCACTCTGTGTGCCTGAGGCTCTGGATTCAAGAAGTATGGTTTAGTTTCAAGCACAGACTGATTGTTTCGCTTTATAAGACCTCAATATATTGTTAGGAGCAACCTGTATTAATTTTGTGTTCCTTGATGTGCTTTTTTTTTTACTTTAAGTGTCAATAGCCACTGACTTGCATTTTATGAATCACCAAGAACCACAGCTAAACGTCGTCTTTACTTTTCTACTCAATAAAAAAGTCACCTACGTCTTTGATGGCCTGAGGGTAAATAATTAACTGCAACTATTCATGTTTGACTAAGTTAAGTGCACATCTTGAAAAACGTAGCGAGTAATTCAAGTATTTTGTACATACAGGAGTTTGCATATTGAGAATAGTAAACCTACTGCAGAAATAGTGAGAGTTTTGTAGTATACTATTCTAAAATTAGTGACACTGTATGTTGGTGAAAGTCTCATGATTCTTCACCTCAGCTGTCTTTCAGCGCACACACACTCGTGTATCCTGTCACACACACTTTCACTGATGAGGTTTACTCAGCAACAAGAGCTGTCTGCTGTTCCCACGGAAACCAAGCGAATCTATGCACGCCGTGACATCTCTCGTCAGCCAATCTGAGCGGCCTCGCTCTCTCTATCTATCTGCCTCACTGGATCTGCTCTAAATCTCTAGCACGGCACTGCCTGAACATCTCTGCTTGCTGTAAATGAAACGCGTATCATTCATAAAGTCTTTGTAGTCTAAATCGCCCGGCTCTTCATTGCCTTGAGACCTACAGGAGGGATCAACTTCAGAATACCTCAATATGACTGTAATGTAGAATCTAAGAAAGGGCCCTTCCTGTTTTGATTGTGTTTACAGGAGCGCACCGTGGCAACGCTTCAAATATTCAAACACTCTTCGCCAAAGTTCCGAATTGAATTTGCCGGGACATTCTGACCTCAGACGAGCTGGAAATCACACACGTCACTCTGACCAGAGATGCACCGTGTGGGATGGACAGGTGCCACGAAGCACTTATGGTAACGCACGGCCTTGCAGAGAAGGACGACTGATAAATCAGCAAAGAGACTAGTACATTTTGCAGTTTTGCTGACCAATAACTTTGCATTTATGGTCTGGCTGACATGTTGTAATACAGAATGCTGTAATACAGAAATATACCTTTCTGATTAGATAACTGCGCACCTCAAACCAAACTCAAAAATTTGATGTCATTAAACTGGCTAAATTCCTCAGAAGTACTCACTGAAGCTGTCTGGGAACAGTTGGTGCACTGATATAAACCTCTGACTCTCAGAAACCGTATAAAGTTAACAAGTCAGAATGTGCAGACTGTGCTATATGCATCAGAGACTAACTCTCACCGTCCATTTAAGGTCTCATTGACATGTAAAACAAAACAGAGCTTTAGTTTTTTTACTTGGTTTAGTAGTGGGTCAATTCGATATTCACACAATTTTTCTAACACGACAGTCGGTGCTCTGATGTAAACCTCTGACTCTCAGAAAATGTATAAAGTCAACCAATCATATTGAAAAAGTGCAGTATGCAGCAGACACTCACTGACATATTTGACTAAGTTTCTGTAAATGTGTGAATTGCTGTTAAACATTAGCACAAGGACAAACATCTACTGAAAAACTTCTTCTGAGTTGGTTTTGAAACCTTTATGCTCCCCTATCTCTCTCTTTCTTCTCCTGTCCATTTCGATTAGCTGCTCTGAAAGGCTGTGGTCAGGATGAAAGACTCGTGGTTTGGCTGTGATGTCTTTCTCCTGCATGAATAAGCATATCCCAGCACCTCCAGACCCCCAGGGGCCTCCCGGACACTCTCCCCTGCTCCAGGCCTCACTCTCCGGGACGCTGCTTTCCTGCCTTTCTACTGCTGTAGATGTTATAGAACATCCAGGACGGTCAAACAAAAGACGGAGCAGCACCTTTCCTCCTAAAATACACATTCCAATTAGATCTCAGCAGGCTTTGCACAGAAATTGTGATGGGACATAATTGTTTGATCTCCAGAGATCCATGTAAGTTACTCCACAAAGGCCCTTATATAGTGTATATGCATGGTTGTTTTGTGTTCTTCACATAGGGGTAATACGCTTGAAATGCATGAGCAGTAGTATAATGAAGATGTCCAGGCTGAAAATCGATTCCAAGAAGAATTGATTCAGAAGTGCTGGGAATCAGGAATCGGTTCCTCATGAATGGCCTTTTTCAGGTCGATAGAGCTTGCTTTATTCACCTCTCGGTTGAAAGAATTGAAACGAAGAAGATTTCCATAGGGCCCAATCCAATCAAATGCCAAAGAGAATCAGTTCTGAGGTGTTCAGAATCAAGAACCAACTCCAAAGTTTAGAATCGATTCTGTCAAAAGGAATCAACTCCTCTTTTCTGGTTTAATAGAGGCTATCATTAGTTCACCTCTTGGTCACTCGTTAATAGTGATGTGAAGACACTTGTATTATATAGCACTTCATACAAGCGAGTTTATTGTATTAAAATGTGTTCATGTTGTTATTTACGTCTGACTTGTCCACCAAAAAGTTTTTTTTTCCGATTTAGAGGAGCTGGGAATCGAGAATAGATCCCAAAGTTTTGACTCCTTTTTAGTAGTAAAATAGATGTAATGGAACTAATTCAGTCAGTAATATGATGCAAAGTCTGATTCATTTCTACAAACTGGTTCATTCAATTAATAATATTTTTTTTATTTTTTTTTGATTGCAGCTGTTCTTTTGCATTGTTGCGTTATGGCATCACTAGAGAGCATTTCTTTGACTCTGTCAGGGTTATGTCACACTGAAATGTTCAGTTAAAGCCAAATGTGTGGATGCGTATTGCTGGTAAAGATTAATATTTTCATTCAATCAAGTTAATGAGGTTTGTTGCTACGGTTTCATTATGTGATCTGGCATGTCAAATAGCATAAGGCTGACATATATTGATTTGCCTACTTCTTGCCTCGCACAAGTTTACTGCATTAAAGGTTTGCACCTAAAACAAGACACTAATGCACAAACGTGGATCTGTTACAGGTGCCTGAGTTATATAAAAGAGCCAACTTTTCCAAAGTTTGAACTCTAGAAATGAACTTCCTTTTTGGTCTGGTTTTGTTCAAAATGGCGTCACAGCAGTTTGTTCTTTGAGTGCTTGAAGCTTGTAGAGACGTGGTTATTGAGATGGATAGATAGACAGAATGCAGGTGAAAAGTCGATGTGTGTGCCCTTTCATGATATGAGTCCTGGTGTGTGTGTGTGTGTGTGCGTGTGAGAGAGAGAGAGTGTGTGTGTGTGTGTGTGTGTGTGTGTGTGTGTGTGTGTGTGTGTGAGAGAAAGTGTGTGTGTGTTCGGTACCAGGAAGACAGGTTCTCAGTAAGAGCGCACAACATCTCTGTTTAGAATAAACCCAGAGACCCGCTGTCCTGCCAGGGCTTATCGTTTACTGTACCACCCATGACTCATCGCTTTCATCCCAGAGGCACATTTTATTGCTCAGAGGTCATTCAGGAGCCTTTCAGAAGCTGAAGTCTCCATGTGTTTTCCTATTTAACATAATCGCTGTCTAGGAGAAACAAGAGATACTGTTCATGACTTTCTTATACACGCTTACAAATGAATATTGTTTATTGACATCAGTTGACAAAAGATTCTTTCAAGAGGGAAAAGGTTGTTTAGATTATCAAAATGTTCTCACTAAGAAACAAAACGGTTCTTGGAAAAGCTGTTTGCTAAAAGGTTATTTTGTGCAACCAAAAATGGTTATTGTATGGCATAATTTCAAAACACCCTCTATTTGTAAGCGTTTACACGGATAGATTTACTGCTCAGAGTTTGCTCTTTCGGACTGAATGTAGTTGTCTGTTATTTATTATCTAAAGATGGATACTACGCAACATTTGTGCAGGTTTTTGCACCAATAGTCAAAGCCTGTCTGCAGATTTCAGACGGTCAGAGTTGAGACAGAAAGTTGTGAAATCTGTGCTAGGCACATATTCTGGTTTTTTTTAGCTTCAGACTTATCTATTTGAAGGATATGAAATGTGTTTGATATTTTGAGTTGAGTTTTGGGCATCTGAAAACATATGAATAAACATTTCAAATTGCTATCGTCTCCATGTAAACTATGAAAATGTGAATTTGTGAAAATTGGGACGTTGTGCGCACACCTGTTATGTGTTCAGTCTACAGGTATGTGCGCAGTAGTGTTGTTGTTATTGTTGTTGCTGTTTATTTTTAATAAATGTCCGCCATCTACTTCCTGGCATGCATAATACAGCGTTTTAGTCATTTTTGTTTTGACAACATTGTCATCCATATGCTAAACTTTAAAATATATAAAGGAAAAACTTCCTGCACAAGTGTTCATACTGAGATCTTTGACTTCAGATTTAAACTTAAAAAGAGAGATGTATGATTACTGGACTCCTGTTTTTCTCAGGAGAAACATATAGTAAAACTTATCTTATTTATATCCATTTGGTCTCATTGTCATCTAAGAAAAACTGTTCTTTCTTTCCTACATTGATTTTTTTGTTTGTTTCTCATTCAAAGTGAGGTGAAAAGGTCTCATTTGTGGCTTGAGTCACGTCTGATGTCTGGCTCTACCGTCAACATCTCATGATGATATTGGCTGCAGTGTTTGAGTAGCATTCATTCAGTGTTTCTCACAATCTTTTAAACCCTCGTTTGTCTGTAGACCTGTTCTTGACAACTTGTCAAGGATTTCTGTCGAGCAGCAATCTCTCTCTCACACTCTCAGCATGGGGCGACACATTGTTCTAGTTCATCAGACAGCAGACCGAAAAGTTTAAAAGACTTCGGCCCAATCAAAATCAGCTGGAGCCGTGAATGGAGCTGTGTAGTTCGGATCAAGGGATGTGTTTTGGCTTCAGGGAAGCCCATCAACAGCCTGTCTGATCTTGTCTGGAGCGCTGCCTGACATGGAATGGAAAATACCCACCTCCTGCATAAAAATCAAGGAGAGGTAAAAGACGGTGTGTGTGTGTGTGTGTGTGTGCGTGTGTGTGTGTGCGTGTGTGTATTTGTGTGTGTGCGTGCGTACACATATGTGCGTGTCAGCGAGTGACAGAGAGGAGGATACGAGACTGGCCTCTAGGAGAGGAGAGGCCCTCCTGTATGTGGTATTCTGGTGCCGCTGTGTTTAATCACATTACGAACACTCAGAAAACCCGGAGGGAGAGACAGGCTGCAATCCACTGAGCTGCTCATGAAAGCTGTCAAGAACATGACTAGGTTTAAGAAGGATTATGTTCGGCCTGAGAGAAAATGAAGCCTGTTCATAGGGACATTATGATTTACATCATCTCATCTTTAGCAACTAAGCACATTTCCTCCAAACAACAGCACATTGTTTATATGTAATGTGCTCACAAACAAATATAGCAAGCCATAGTTCTTGTTCACAAGTCCTGAAGTAATTTAATTTAGCATTAATTTAAAAATGTTGCCCCAACATGAGCTGGATTAGAGGTGAAATGTGTGTATATATATAATGGTCAGAACGACAAATGATATATAAAATTGATCATTTTACATAGAAAACTAAAATATATACAAAGATTTACATACTTGATATTTTGACATTTTACTATATATTAGGGTACTTAATACATTGTAACCACTTGAAATCAGTATTGCATGTATGTATTGAGTGCTATGAGTTTTATTTGTTATGAATAAATGAATGATGCATTTATATAGCGCTTTATTGTGCATTGCTCTAAACCCAAAGCGCTTTTCAGTCACACAGGCGTTAAACTCCTGCTCTTTACGAGATGTGTCATGGGATTTTTAATGACCACAGAGACCCAGGACCTCGGTTTAACATCTCATCCGAAAGACAGTGTTTTTTGTTAGGACCATTATAATTTAGTTTTCCCAGGAGGTGTCCCATCCAGGTACTGACCAGCTCAACCATGCTTAGATTCAGTGGGCAACCGGTCTTGGGCTGCAGGGTGATATGGCTGCCGGTATATACTTAGTAATCAATTATAATAAAGTTTAATTTACATCAAGGCCACTTCATAGTGGTAACAAGATTCTGAATAAATAACGTTTGTTTGGTTTAAAAATCAATGTTGTTTCTGGTTAAAGAGCAGCATGTTTAAGGGCCATGAAAGGTTTTTTTTTCTTTCATATTTTTTGAAGAAAGGTGCCTGACTGGACATTTGTTTTAGAAAAGGGGTAAAAGAGAAGCATTCGAGTCCCCCACACAGGCCTCTGGCACATGAGTGTCAATGTAACTCCAAGTGAACACAGCAGAGATTAGCACACTTCTCCTCTCGTCTCTACCCCTCCTGTCTCTCTCTCAGCGCTCTTGCTCCAGTCCAGACGATCCACTGCTGCTTTTCGTTCTCACATGTTCCCTGTGTGTGGAAGTAGGTCAGTGTTTGCTTTGTATTATTCAGCAACTGGGCTGATTGGAGATTGAGAGAGGGAGAGGGGAAGGAGGGGTAGACAAAGATCTTTAATGCAATCTCAAGGATGCATGCGCATCCAGGCCTCCCGTTGCATTAGTGTGTGTGTGTGGTGTGTGTGTGTGAGAGAACCGGTATATATGGTCTATGAGGACACAAATATTTATAATTACATGGGTATTACAACATGAAGGTAGTTTATGAGGACACTGCCTATGTCCCCGTAAACCAAAAGGCTTGAAAAACATACTAAATAGTGTTTTGTTTTTTTTATCAAAAAATGCACAAAGTCTGCTGTGAGGGCTAAGTGTAGGTGTAGGGTAGGTAAAGGGCAATAGCACATACAGTTTGTACAGTATAAAACCATTACGCCTATGGAGAGTCCCCGTAAACCACATATGCCTGTGTGTGTGTGTGTGTGTGTGTGTGTGTGTGTGTGTGTGTGTGTGTGTGTGTTCTGCAGTCTCATGCCAGCCTGTGTCTCGATGGTTCATTAGCAGGAGTCGCTACTCCGCGGACCGAAGGTTGTCAGCTAAGATCAGACCTGCATTCCACGGACACTGAGTGCCGTTCCCAGCAGGCCTTGCAGCACACAGCATGCTACTGTTCCCAACCCTCATCTGACGCTGGCTCTTCCACTCCCGATGGCTCCTTTCCCTAAGATAATGACCCAATGTACTTTCCTCTCTTGCTGTTTGCTACATTCCTCAGCCGGAGGAAGTCCGTGCAGGAAAAGAGCTCCGGGAGTCCAAACAGAGTGCTTGTTATTGTGGGGAAAATTAAGTCAACTAAACCTTTCCAGTGGTGGGGCTGCAGGGCCTTCTCTGCTGGCCATCGAAAAAGAAATAATTGTGTGTGAAAATTGTTTTATTGATTATTTAGATATCATTTTCATTTCTGTAATGTCCACAAATTGCCTATGATTAGTTTAGTTGAGGTTGAACTGGAATAGTTCAATAGTAGAATAATAGTTCAATAGTTCAATGGTTCTGAGCAACTATACTCTGAGTATAGAGAGTGGCAGATATCACCAGCACTGGCTGCCCAAAGAGAGCCGTATCTGCCCGTACTGTACCCATGGAGGAGAGAGAGAGAGAGAGAGAGAGAGAGACATACTCTGAGTATAGAGACGGGCAGATATCGCCAGCACTGGCTGCCCAAAGAGAGCCGTATCTGCCCGTACTGTACCCATGGAGGAGAGAGAGAGAGAGAGAGAGACTCTGAGTATAGAGACGGGCAGATATCGCCAGCACTGGCTGCCCAAAGAGAGCCGTATCTGCCCATACTGTACCCATGGAGAAGTGGAGACCGAGCAACACTTCCTCACCAGCTGCCCCAACTATCAACATATTAGAGACACTTTTTATCCCAAATTTGAAACACTTTGCCCTGACTTCAAATTATTAAACAAGAAAACACAAATTCAATATTTATTAGGTGAAAAACAAGATTGCATCTTATTAGCAGCAAGATACATTGACGCATGTCACAAAAAGAGGGAGGAGTTGACAAATCAGTGATGCGCCCACACACACACACACACACACACACACACACACACACACACACACACACACCAAATGTAATTTTAAATTGTTCATGCAATCCTAAAATGTTGGTTTGCATTTTCTTTTTTCCTTTTCTTTTTTATGTATGCATGCATGCATGTTTTTGTTGCATGTGAATATGTTCTATATTTACTGTAAGCACTATGCTTTGGCAATACATTGTAAAAATTGTCATGCCAATAAAGCACACATTGAATTGAATTGAATTGAATATCCTAGTCTAAGTCTAGGCCAGCACTACAGACAGTGCTACCCTTGTGTTGAAAGACGTCACATCTGATTTGTTACGAGCATTACTGACAGAATCATCAGCCAATCAAATGTTGACGTTCAATGACAGCCCGTCCTCCGGGTCTAGCTACGTGCCCAGTGCTACCCCCAGCGTTAGACCGACCCTTTAGACAGGGATTTCCAAGGAACGAAAGCAAAACTCAATGAAAAGAAAACGACAGCCGCAGCCACCGGCGCCTCTACACCAGGTCTTATTGCCAATCTACTAAAAACACCTTTTTCAAGGCACTCTTTTGCAGACAGAAGAGAATAACAGAGAAAGGAAGACCTACCTCCCAAACCGAATTCACTAACAAAGGCCAGCAAAGTTTTTATGTGCCAAAGATTGCAACTATGAGTGCAATGAGTAGCTAACAGCTAGCACCGAGCTATTTTGTTGGCCGTGTTTACTTTTAATCCGAGTAAAGGGACCCATGGACTTTATTTACAAGCGACAGAGCTTTATTATTTAATGAGTATTGTATCATGCACATTGTTATGGAGGTGTACGTGGTGCGTTGATAATACTGTGGTGTGGTGTGTGGATGTCCAGCGTTTGTACAGTTTTGCTGCTGTGGGTGTGTCGTCATTTTAGACAGAGAGATGTGAATGTGCATAGTGACCCGTGTACTGGCGGATTACTTATACTGACCATGTAGAGAAATTTACTCTGCATTTAACCCACCCTAATCAATCAAGTCAAGTTGAGCTTTATTGTCATTCTGCTACCTGTGTGGACATACAGTGGGATGAGATGTCGTGCCTCACAGGACCACGGTGCTACATAAATACAGATATACAACATGAAGTAAAACAGTATAAACCTATACACAACTAACCTACTGTCAGCTTTGACTATGCATATGCTATATATAAAAGTGGTTACCTATACATAAACTAAAAAAAATACAAACTGTACAACTGTGCAGATGACTCCAAATACTGTACATGTGCAAAAAGAGAGACATTCAAGCAGCCTGTGGCGGGGCTTGTAGTCAGTTATGGTATAACACTCAGGCTCCATGTGTCTGCTGTCAGTGAAGTGAGCATTGATTTTTTTTTTTTAGCATATGAACGTTTTGCATTTTTGATGCAATCTAGCCTACTGTTGAAATTGTTGATCAGCAGTCATTGTTAGTGAGAGCCTGTGTACGGTATAATGTGCATGGTATGCGTATGGCTGTGTTAGCTGTAACAGACATGTGTAAGATGTGTACATGTTGTTTACAGTTGCTTACTAAAACCCCACGGTACTCCACTGCCTATTACAAATACATCAATAAAAGGCATTTTTATGCTATGTGTGCATTTTATGCAATACAAAGAAGATTTGTACATTTTTTAAAGAAAGTGTTAGTGGAGCATGTTGCTAGGGTGTCTTGGGTGGTTGCTAGGGTTGTACTATACAGTAACTGCGGTGTTTAGTAGCTGTTAACTTGCTACTTGGTGGTCCAGTCTGGATTCTAGCAGAAGCTTGCATTAGTACTTGACTGCATGTAGTTTAGCATTGATACGTGGTGCTTTTAGTAGCTGTTAACATGTTTCTATGTGGTTAGTGTGTTTGGTTGTTGCTAGGGATCTCTGGGTGGTTTTTAACATGTTGTAATGCAGTTGCTAGGGTGCTCTGAGTTATAATACATTGCTAGTCAGTTGTTAGGGTGTTCTGTGTGGTTATTAGGGCATTGTTAGGGTGTTCTGCGTGGTGTTTTTTACCCTGTTGCTGTGCAGTTGCTATGGTTTTCAGAATATTGGAACACTGCAGTCATGTTGTTAGAATATTCTGTGTAGTTGCTGAGGCAATTCCAGCTGGTTGCTGCTTGGGTTGTGCCTGGTTGCTAGTGTGGTTCTAGGTGGTTGTTAAGGAGTGTTGGGTGGTTTTTAGCCAGTTGCTGTGCTGTTGCCAGGGTGTTCTGAATATGCAGTTGAGTTGCTGAATGGTGTTCTGAATGGTTGACACTTTGGAGACCGTTTAGCTAGTTGCTGTAGTTTTTGTGTTGCTAAGGCATTGTTATTTGGTTGCTAGGGTGTTCTGCTGATTGGCCAAAAAATTGAACAGTTGTAAAAAGTAAGAGTGCATTTTCTTTCTCACAGTAAACACTGCTCTAAATGTGTATTTCTGTGCAGTGTGCTAATTTATTCAGTGCAACTGATATTTAAAACTCGAGAGACCGAGTTTGGGTTATTTATGCGTCTACACTCTGTTTTGATGTGTTTTGTTTTCCGGCTTCCTTGGTTACACTTCTACGAAAGTGTGAAAACAGAGGCAACATTTGAACCACGTTGTGTGTCTATGAGTGGGGTCACATATAGTTGAAGAGTTTTACGTCGTGTTGCTCTGAACCAGTAGTTTATGCATTATTTTCTTTGCTGATGCGACTGTTTCTGTGTTTGTTTTGTAAACTCTTTGAGGCCTTGGGAAACACACCCGGTATGCATGTAAAGCACTTGTTGCAGTTTCTACTAACCTGTGCGAGCGAATGCATAACCACAGACCTTAAATGCCCCTGTAATAGTTTCCTCGTGATAAAGATACTGGTCTCACGCTTCAGGAAGAGTTCCAGTCCCGAGCGTAGCTGTGTATCTTACTATTTACAGTTATGCATTTATCCAAAGCTACTTACAGTATATTCAGTCTATACGTGTTTTATCAGTAGGTGTGTTCCCTGGGAACTGAACCCACGACCTTTGCGCTGCTGATGCAATGCTCTTCCACTGAGCCACAGGCCACTATTTAGAGTGCATGTGAGAGACAGGGTTATCAGGGTCACTCCAGTGTTGTCTCATAGGGGGGAAGAAATCACAAATGATATCTCCTTAATATCTCATTTGTTTCTGCTATACAGCAATGAGAATAAATCAAGATAATTTTGCTCCTATTTTTCCTGTTAAAGTGACAGTCCAACCAAAATTGTAATTTTGTAATTTAATCATCCTCAACTTGTTCCAAATCTGTATGAGTTTCTTTCTTCTGTTGAACACGCACACACACACACACACACACACACGCCACACACACACACACACACACACACACACACACACACACACACACACACACACACACACACACGCCACACCAGACACACACACACCACACCACACCACAAACACACACACACACACACACACACGCCACACCACACACACACACACACCACACCACACACACACACACACACACACAAAGACGGTAGCCATTGACTTTTATATTATGGGAAAGTACTGGAACCTGTTTATTTCAGTTATGAATACAAAGTCACCAAAACAAAGTGGAAATAGCAGTCATGTGTTTGTTATGGCTAGTTTAATTGACTGTTATTTATGATAAGGGCTCTTACCTAGAATGATTTAGAAGCTCAACTAATGATAAATGGAGTAAATAAACACTCTGGTTACAGAGATTTATTCTTGTGTCAAAGCTGTATTTTCAGCATCATTACTCCAGTCTTCAGTGTCACATGATCTTCAGAAATCACTCTAATATCCTGATTTGCTGCTCAAGACATAATTATTATTATCAATGTTGAAAACTGTTGTCCTGCTTCATATTTTGTGGAAACTGTTATTTCCTTTTTTTTCAGGAATCTTCTAAAGTTCAAAAGAAGAGCGTTTATTTGAAATAGTAATGTCTTGTACCATTATAAACATCTTTGCTGTCACTTTTGATCAATTTAAAGCCTCCTTAATAGTTAAAAGTACTTTGATTTGAAACAAAACATCTTACTGAATCCAAATTTGTTGTTATACTTATCAATGACTCAACATTAATCCACAATAGTTCATTGGATGAGTAATTTATTCCTTGTTTTCTCAATTTCCTAAACTGTGTAGCCTTGAATTATATTTGTGCAGATGTGATTCATCTCTGAGCTGGGTGCTTTGGTTATTGGAGTAAAACTATTTATTGACGTGTTTTTTTATGAGTCCTAACGGAGAAAATGTGTGTCAAGGCCACTGATGTAGCGGGCATTCACTGTTGCACTCTTTAGCTGTATTCGTTCTGCTGGCGACTCTAACTGTGTCCAGGCCCATTACAGGCCCATTACAGGGTAAGAAGTTGTACGGTACAGATAAATGCCCACGATGTTGTTGAGAAATGGCTGTGTTGAACATATAATGTTTTGCTTGATGTATGAAGACTGAGCGACTTCCTGGCATCATGGGACAGGAAAGTTAGCGTCAATCCCTGCTTTCAGAAACCGTTTTTGGGCTGAAGAGGAAACATATATTAGTGCTGAAAACATTCTGGACATTTAACTTTTAGGCTATGATCTATTAAAAGCGTTAAAGGTTTCGCTTTGCAGTTTTGAAAGGTTTAGTGCACAGACGACGCCACTTTTCCACTTTGTAAAGAAACACTACGCAACTGCGCACATGCATTCATATGGATTGAAGATTCATTCAAGATGCAGATGAGTCTGTTGCTTCATCAGATTTGGAGAAATGTTGCATTACATCACTTGCTCAGTAGTGAATCCTCTGCAGTGAATGGGTGCCGTCAGAATGAGAGTCCAAACAGCTGATAATAACATCACAATAATCCACACCACTCCAGTCCATCAGTTACTGTCTTGAGAAGAGAAAAGCTGTGTGTTTGTAAGACGTTTTTAACTTTGAACCATTGCTTCTGGCTAAAATATGAACGGGATAATCAATGGCTAGCTGTGCATTAAAGGATTTTAATGAACAACGTGGATGCAAAGAACCGGCCGGCGAAGTGCATTTAAAATCCTTTAATGATTGTCCCGCTTATTCCATGGTCATTTGCCAAGTTATAGACTAGTTAACACTTTTATTGCTCTTTTCAGCGCAATATTTGACCGAATGGGTAAAAATGACAGTTATTTTATGGCGCTAGCATTCTGCCAGCTTCAAATCAAACACAGAGATGCGGTAAGACCACATTTATTTGAATGATTTATAGCGTGTATTCCAATTAATTATCGATTGATTGATTGATTGATTGATTGATTGATTGATGACAGTTGTGTACCTGCTTGCTGCACATCTCTCTCTACAAACAATTAACGCTACTTCAAAAACAGTGATTTTATCACCTCATTGCTGGGAAATATTATGTAGCGATCTAGTATCTATCTTTTATTTTTTATAATAAAATTGCAGGCAAGCATTGACGTGTGTGTGTGTGTGTGTGTGTCTGTGTCTGTGTCTGTGTCTGTGTGTGTGCCTAGTGTGTGTGTGTGTGTGCCTAGTGTCTGTGTGTGTGCCTAGTGTGCATCAGTTAAAGCAGTGCATTCATATAGAACGGTGATTAAACTGACTTGGAACTACCTGTGTATTAAACATTATACTGCATACCTGCCAGCCAATCAGAATCCAGTATTCAGACAGACCATGGAATAAGAGTCCATAAGCCATAATATTGCTTTTTCCATTGGAAAAAAAGAGATGAATATTTTCACTGGAGGAAGCATTATGGATTACGAACTCATAATTTGGTCAGAAATTACAGTTTGAAGATTAAAAAAATATATGATCTAATAAACAAACTACTTTTGATACTGAAAAAACACTGGGAGAGCCGTTTTATGGAGTGTCATGAATTCTGTAATAATGTGTTCAGTTAAAATCAGTGTATTTGTTCTCCGTTGAAAGCAGGCTGTATGTGGGTGTCTCAACACTGTGAAGGTGACTCAAAAAATAGAATAAATCGAAAAGTGTTTCATTGAAAACTCTGAGTTTAAAGAGTTTTTCCTCTCGGTTGAGTCAGGCGCCCTTGAGATATTTTCTCCATCATATGTAAATCTATTAGTGGAAATATTCAGCTGTTACCAATAGCAACCCATAGCCAGCGCTTTAATGATACAAATAGTTTGACGCCTACGGGAAAATGGATGGTGTGTATGTCTATCTGTGTGTGTGTGTGTGTGTGTGTGTGTGTGTGTATCAGTGTCAGTGTGTGTGTGTGCGTGTGTGTGTGTGCGTGTGTTAAGATTCATTCACATACAGAATCACTGTTAGACAGGAATGACAATAAATGGAGAGCAAATTTAGCTGAAGTCATCTGCTCCTCATACGAGTCATTTCATCCAAACAGTGTCTCAAACTGGGCTCAGATTGGCAAAGATACCAAAATCTACAAACAAGTCACAGATCTCTATTTTAACTCAAACTTTTCTTCTCCAAAGATCTGAACTGCTCCACAATTTTCTAAATATTCTGTTATACAGTGCATCCACCCCATAATGACAACGTGAAAGAAGTTTGATTTTAAATCTTTGCAAATTTATTAAAAAGAAAAATAACGATTAAGCATAAGTATTCACAGCCTTTGCCATGAGAAAATATAACTCAAAATTGAGCTCAGGTGCATCTTCTTTCCTCTGATCATCCTTGAGATGTTTCTACAACTTGATTGGAGTCCACCTGTGGTGAATTCAGTTGATTGGGCCTGATTTGGAAAGGCACACACCTGTCTATATAAGGTCCCACAGTTAATGTACATGTCAGAGGACAAACCAAGTCATGCAGTCTGTAGACAGCAGAGACAGGATTGTATCGAGGCACAGATCTGGGGGAAGGGTACCAAAAAATATCTACAGCATTGAAGGTTCACAGAAGCATGTCGTCTCTGTTACCCTTAATGGAAGAACAGGATGCACGATATACTCTTCCTAGAGCTGGCTTCCTGGTCAAACTGAGCAATTAATGGCCTTGTCTAGACTGCTGACCAAGAGCCTGATGGTCACACTAGTTGAGCTCATGATCATATGTGCAGATGGGAGAAACCAAACATCACTGCAACACTCCACCGATCTGGGATTCATGGCGGTTTGGCCAAACTCAATCCTCTCCTCAGTGTAGAGACATGAAAACACACTTGGCATTTGCAGAAAAGCACCTAAAGGACTCTCGGACTCTGAGAAACGAGATTCTCTGGTTTGATGAACATCAATTCTAAGCATCATGTTTGAAGGAAACCAAGCACTGCTCATCTCCTGCAGAGAACCATCCTAAAAGTAAAGTGTGCTGCTAGCAGCAAGAGTGATTTATAGACAACTCTGTGGATGTCTTTGAGAGAACCAGCCACAGCCTGGGATTGAAAAAATCGAATGTTTCTGGAGAAACATGAACTGTTTTAGTAGTCCCGGCTCATGCTCACTCATAAGGTTTATGTATTTGTTTGTTTGCTTATATATTTATTTTTGGTAAAATAGTCTTTTGAGCTATCATCTATGCAAAGTTGTTTGCTAGCATAACTGCAATAAAGTAACATCATAGTTAACAATTATTTGTTTGCATAGGAGCTATATATCTAAGAATGTGATATTATTTCGGTACTTATAGGCTATAGTTTGACAGAATGATCTAATTCAACACGTCATGGGAAGTCAATCTAACGTAACATTTTCTTCTATTGATATTGTTTATTTCTTACTCCTTAGTTCATCAGGCTCTTGATGATTTAATCTATGCCATCTTTTGTCATATCTGAAGGCCATAGTTCTTAACTGTAGCTTTTGTTATAATGAGACTAGCCTATTAATCATTACCAGGCCAATAATGTCTTTTTATTTGTATTAATCAATATAGTATTTGTTATTAAGAGACACCGCCTGCACATTTACAACCAACAGCTACAACATGCCACAGTTGTAATAAAAATATATAGGCACAAATATGTTCCCTTAACAGATTATCTGTTTTAATATGAAGCCATTTAATCCAACAACAAAGCATTTT
Source organism: Gymnocypris eckloni scoliostomus (assembly GCA_027564155.1). Taxonomy (NCBI): domain Eukaryota; kingdom Metazoa; phylum Chordata; class Actinopteri; order Cypriniformes; family Cyprinidae; genus Gymnocypris; species Gymnocypris eckloni. Next base: position 38,622,340 of record CM050415.1, read on the forward strand.
AAAGATTGGCAGAAATCATCATCTTATGTATTTTAAGTGTTAATGTGAAATACTTTGGGCTTAAATTACATTTTTTTGTGACAGTGTTAATATCAGATACAAACAACTTAAAAAAAATTACATTTAATATTATTTGTGCAAAAATGTTTTATCAGATACATAGTCATTTAAATAAATGCATTTATTTTTATTTTTATTTGTAGAAAATGTGTTAGTACTTAGTCAGCTAATATGTAAATATAAGTGTGTGCGTGTGATGCATAATCCAAAAGAAAATATTGCACATAATATTTTAACAATTTGCTTTAGTACAAAGCAATATAACAGCTGATTAATATTAAATCTGGTCATAAATTGTGAGATCAACATGTGAGCAAGTGGTTAATGATTAGCACACCACAGGAATCTCTTCCCCTAATCACTAAATGATAGTCATGAGAGTAAGCAGGTAGTTTCTGCTCTTGATTTTCTGATGACCCTTAATTCAACTCGTCTGATGGGACACAGATCTCAGGTAGTGCCCTTTATGAACAAGCACCAAGGTTCGTTCACCTTAGCTGACATACTTTTCATGCTGTGATTAAAATCAATGCGCAGATGTGGCATTAAATACAACAGATCGTATCTGGAGTGTGTCACTATCTTTAAAACCAATCTTTTGAAAAGAATAGTTGCCATTTATTTGCCCTCCTGTTGCTCAAACCCGTACGGTTTTGCTGCTTTTAAACACAAAATTCAAATGCAAGCTGTCGAGCTTTTTTATTATGGATACAAACGCTCATCAACATGATTTTGTGAATTAAATAGATTTTTGCATGGATTTTTATGGCATCTGTAACCAAATTTGAGAAAAAATATTTTACAAAATATATAATTTAAATTACATTTGAATTAAAATTAACTTTTATATTAAATATGATTAGTAGGCATTTTAAAGAAACCACTCAATAAAAAGTGTATATATGTTAAACTATTTTAGTGATTTTCTTTAATACAATAGAAATAGAAATGTGACAATTTGAAGACCGGCTAGAAATCAGGATATAATTGTAATTAGTATTTTTTTTTTTTATGTGTTACTATCAGAAACATGGCTAGAATTAATGAATAAATAAATAGATTATTATTATACATTATTATAACATTTGGTTTAACACACTGAAAACATATAATTTATTTATTGTATAAATATAAATGTTACTTTATAAATATACATTATATTTATTATTATTATTCGTACTATTATTTCAATCTGCTTTACATAATTTCAAATCATGAGATTAATTGCAATCGTTTTATTTATTTTCTGGAAAGTGTTAACATATGCAGCTAAATTGTAAATATATTTAGATAATATTTTATCAATTTACTTTAGTACAGTTATAATATAAAAGCCAATTGGTGAATTTCGGAAACAGTTATTTAATTATGTTGACTTTTTAATGTCAGTTCTTTTCTCACAACTGGTGTTTAAACTTGGAAATGATATAGCATTTATATTAATATATGTAGATGATCTATCAGCTTACAGAAAGGTAATTATCAGTATTTAATGATACTTTATGGTGCTTTCTTGTCTTTTCCTGACTATACAGCCCCACTGACTATCATTGAATGGAAAGAGTGGCGAAACGTCTCCTTCTATGCTCCACAGAAGACAGAAAGTCACAGGGGTTTCAAACGGAGAGTATTTGAGTTTTGCATGGATACACTGTCAGTCTTCACAGCAAGAATTCAGACACCTCTGTCAATCTGTGTGTACGTTTCTTTTGTAAATAACAAACAGAGCGGCCCGTGCTGTTCGATCTCACCTGCCCACACTCTTACAACTTCAGCTCGACAGCCTCCACATCTACAACTACAACCTTTCCTCTTCCTCATCGCCGTCTCTCTCTCTCGGAGGGGGTGGTGTAGGCGCTCAAAAGAACCAAGGAACATCGCTGCTACAGATAAAAATATCTAAAGGATGCACGTATTTGCGCACTGCTTGTGTTGGCGTTTGTGTTTTGTTGGCAGAGAAAAGCAGTGCTGCGGAGGATATTTCTGTAGATGAGCAGCAGAGTGGCTTTATTTTTAGATACATCACTCTGAGCACGCAAAGAAAGAAATTAGCCACAAAGCAGTTTGGGTGAAGAAGAGCCAGAGCCGATCCTCCCTAAACGCAGAATACGCAAGCTGCGTAGGCCCCGAAACAGCAGGGAGCCCCCTTGCTCCCAAAGAGGTTTTAATTTTAGTTCGTTTTGTAGTTTGGCCAGAGGTTATGAAAACATGAATGATCATATCTTCAGACAAACTGTAAAGAAAGCGAGTTGAAAGCATACAGAGCTGCAGAAGAGATGAGCGCTTTCTGCGAGCGCGATTCGAGATGGAGTGAAACACAGTTTTGTGTAGGGCCCCCAGAAGACTAGGATCGGCACTCAGAAGAGCCTCTTTGCAAACACACTTGACTCAGCGAGGGGATGAAAGGTCACACAAACACACACGCAGACGGCAGGGATGCAGCATATGTTGGCATACGTGTCTTGCTGGTTTGTGTTTTCTGTTCAGAGGTGTGGTTTGTGTGTGTTTGAGGGTGTTTATGTGCCGTCGTACGTCAGTGCACAGTGTGTCCTCCAGCTCAACCTGGACAGACCATCTGCCGGCACAATCGTCCGCCGGAGACCCGATGCTGGAGATTCTCTCACGTCAGAGCGGCAGAAAGAGAAACAATGGTGCAATAATAATCAAAACCTCTATTTTGGTGAATTGTGTGAACTGGTGTGTTTCGTCAGGCAGCAAGATATATAGAGCTGAGAATCATCAGCATAACAGATCAAATAAAACCATGTTTCCTAATGATATCTCCCAATGGTCGCATGTACAGCAGGGTGAAAAACAACAGTCTTAGTACCGAGCCCTGCAGTACTCCATACTGAACTTGTGCCTGAGATGATACCTCTTCATTTACTGCTGCAAACCTTTGTTACTTGAAATCCAATAATCATACATACACACACTGTGCATTTCTGTGAATTGTGGGAATTTCCATAGACTTCTATTAATTTTATACTGACTAAACAATATTTTATATCCTAAACCTACTCCTTACAGAAAACCTGTTTGCATTGTTACACTTTCAGATCAACATTATTTTGATCTGACACAATGTCAAAAATGTCAGGTTTTACTATCCTGTCCCCACGATGTAAACAGGTACATACACATACACACATTATTTATTTATTTGTTTTCTGACTGTTATTTAATATGTCAGGCTTTGCAGGGTTAACTACCAAAACCAGACACCATACTAATTTTTCAGGAATCAAGCATGCCTGTTGTCATAATATCAGATGTGTTTATAGTTATAGATTGAGAGAAATGGGGCAGAAACAAATGTGCTAAGAAACGTGTGCCTGCTTGTGTGTGTGTGTGTGTGTGTGTGTGCATGTTTATGTGGTTTATGAGGACACAAATTTGTATAATGACATGGGTATGACACAGGTATTACAAGGAGAAGGTGATTTATGAGGACATTTTCAGTGTCCCCATAATTTAAAATGCTTATAAATCATACAGTGTGCATTTTTTGGGGGAAAAGTTGAAATGCACCGTCTCCTGTGAGGGCTAAGTTTAGGTGTAGGGTAGGTGTAGGGCAATAGCACATACAGCTTGTACAGTATAAAACCATTACGCCTATGGAAAGTCCCGTAAACCATAAAACCAACATGTGTGTGTGTGTGTGTGTGTGTGTGTGTGTGTGTGTGTGTGTGTGTGTGTGTGTGTGTGTGTGTCAGCGTGCGTGTGTGTCAGCGTGTGTCTGCGCGTGCGTGTGTGTGTGTGTGTGTGTGTGTGTGTGTGTGTGTGTGTGTGTGTGGCGCTGTAGGAATGTGACTGCTAATTAAGTCATCTGTGAAACTGTGTTTGTGTCTGTATGAGTGTGTTTTGGGAAGGAATGGCACATACATGCATCCGGATACCTGTTGTGGTTAAAGAGCATACACACTGAATAGCATCATTACAATCTCGTGTTCACCACGTGAGGATCCATTCACACAGGCTATCAGCTGTACTAGAGCTGTCACGTGTTTTTTCTTCATAAAAGTGTAAAAGTGAACTTGTCAATGTATTTTTATACAGTTCTCAAAAAACAGGTTTTACCTTGGTATAACCCAATTCAATTTAAGAATTAATTAATTCAATTAGTGTTTGATGTTATTTACAGCAACTTTGACTACGTATTTATTTATGTTTATCTATTTATTTGTATTTATATTTTTTAGACGTTGTTGTTGATGTTTTTTGTTTGTTTGTTTTTAAATTATTATTAAAATGTTTGTGCCTTTAATTGATAGGTTGGTGTCAGGTTGAATCATGGGCGCAGTAACAGCGGATTTGACACATATGGTAGGCTTTTGTTAGAGAACCCAATTTAATTCTCCTTTCATGATCTTTTAAATTGGTCTAATCTTGAATTGGGCTTGTTCTTTGTAGTCTTGTGAATTATGGCTTTGACTGTAAGTGAAGTAGAAGCACAGCGCCGGTGTGTAATTTTCTCCACAGACTGACCTGAATGAAGCCCTAATTAACAGAGACACACTTGAGTTTGATTCAAGCACCTTCTGCATTCATTCATCTCTCTGCCTTCCTCCCAAACAGATGCTGTTCGTGTAAGATGTTATTATACTTCTGCAGCGAAGGGCCGAGATCAGACATTAACGTGACGTGTGACTGATATAAAGATAAATATTACTGGGCGACTGACGTCAGACCATAATCAGATGCTATATCTGACCCAAAGATATAACACAAATCACTTTCGTTCACTTTTGTGGCATATTAATATGATTTCTGACTGATCATGTGTTTTTGTGTATTTTGGCACTGAATTTTGTGACACTGAAGATTGGAGAAATATTGCTGAAAATTACGTTTTGATCACAGAAATGAATTACATTTAAAAACATATTCATATAGAAAATAGCTATTTTGAATGTTAATATTTCACTTTTTTAATTGTCTGTATTAGAGATTGTAGAACACAAAACTGCACTAAATGGCCTGAAATGAAAACATAAATACAGTAGAAGTAATGTGAGAAGTCGCATGCCAACACATGACTGTAGTTTTCCTCAGTGGTGATCTGTGGGAAATGACTTGGGTGTACACATTTACATCAATCTCTTCACAGCCGTTTTGGTAGAAATGGGAACTTACAAGATCAGATCTGACCCGATAAACCAGCACTCTCATGGACTCCAAGCAATGTAGTCCTGGGCAAAACAGGTACAAATAACTTTCGAATCAACAAGAAATCAAAATGCACTCATTTTATCTTTTTTAAGCAAATGTCCCTGGTTGCATTGTGCATGATTCAACAGTGTCTCAATATTCATTGTGTCTCAAATCAAGTATGGACCTTTTTTTTCAAGAATATGGCATTGGAACGACACGTGTTTGAGTAAATGATTAAAGAATATCACTTTTAATCGGTGGTGAATACAGTTTTGTGACGTATAGTGTTCACAGCTGGAGCAGTGCCATTGATTTACTGTATAATTGAACTGGTAACTTATACACTATCAGATAACAAGAGGTCATCTTACAGGAGGTTATCTCATTGGCTGAGATAAACGAAGATTTCACTGGCAGTTAACAAGCCTAACATAGATGATGAAGAAAGATTGGAGACTGAACAATAATGTCAAGTATTTAGAGATGTGGCAGGGCGATATCAATATTTTACACTCCAAGCGTGTATGGGAAGGTACTGCAACTGGTCACACATATTTAACAAATTGTTTTTATTTTAAATATTGCTGTGGTGTGATAAATCATTTTGTGCGTGTACAAATATCTCATGCAACCTCTGTTAACTTGCATGAATATTAATTGCTTTAGCAAAATAATTAGAAATGGAAAATAATCAAATAATTAGCTACATTGTGCATATCACACTTCAGAACAAGGCAACTTCCAAAGTATTTTGTAATCTAGTTAGTTAGTTAGTTAGTTAGTTAGTTAGTTAGTTAGTTAGTTAGTTAGTTAGTTGTGGTTAGTTTGAAGTGCCATCTTAAATAATTCTGTGGGATAATTTTTAAGTAATACAATATTCTAGAAATATAAAAATCTAGTTAGTTAGTTATTTCGTAACTGCTCTCCTGAATAGTCCAGTGAAATAATGTTATAATGTTATATTCTAGAAATATAAAAATCGAGTTAATTAGTTAGTTAGTTAGTTAGTTAGTTAGTTGTGGTTAGTTTGAAGTGCCATCTTAAATAATTCTGTGGGATAATTTTTAAGTAATACAATATTCTAGAAATATAAAAATCTAGTTAGTTAGTTAGTTCGTAACTGCTCTCCTGAATAGTCCAGTGAAATAATGTTATAATGTTATATTCTAGAAATATAAAAATCGAGTTAGTTAGTTAGTTAGTTAGTTAGTTGTAGTTAATTTGAAGTGCCATCTTAAATAATTCTGTGGGATAATTTTTAAGTAATACAATATTCTAGAAATATAAAAATCTAGTTAGTTAGTTCGTAACTACTCTCCTGAATAGTCCAGTGAAATAATGTTATAATGTTATATTCTAGAAATAGACCAATCTAGTTCATTCTTTAGTTAATTAGTTAGTTGGTTAGTTAGTTAGTTAGTTAGTTATAGATAGTTTAAATAATCCAGCAGAATAATTTGGTAAGTAATAGAATATTCTAATAATAGAACATGTTTAGTTTTAGTTAGTTAGTTAATAGGTGTTAGTTAATAAACTTACTTGAATAATTTGATAAGTATGAATTTTCTACTAATAGAAACATTTAGTGTGTGTTAGTCAGTTGTTTAGTTAGTTGGTTTGTTAGTTTTTACATGCCATCTTGGATAATTCTGTGAAATAATGTTGTAAGTATGTATGTAAATCTAGTTTATTAATATGATTACTCTTGTCATTGTTGTGTTTTATTTTCATGTCATATTCATTCATTTGTTCATTCTTGTATTTGATTATTTCTTTATCATATTCCTGCTTGCATACAGTATATGCACAAATATCCCATGTGACCTCTCAGTTAAATTGAGCTCATAAAGCTGCATGCAGTAATTCAAAAAGACACCGAATGCTTCAAATGTTTTCTTTTCTTGTTTTATTTCGACGTAGTTGACAACACGCAGTGTGTTGATGTATGGTTAGAAAAAAATCCGTCCTTGACAAGAGTAAATGGGGGCAAATATCCCTTGTTAATTTCTGACCCGGTTATCTTTTCCTATATGGTTCTTGTGCACTGTAATAAAAAGATAAGACATGATGTGACATTCTGAGAAACAGCCACAGATATCAGTTTACATGTGTTTAACGGATTGGACTGGACTGGCTTATGTTCAATGATAGGAAAATATAACAACATAGTTATTTCTAGAGCCATTTATTGTCATTTCTCAGCACATGATTATATATGTGACTGATTTGATTACTGGATCTAGTTTTAACTTTGTTTGTTAGTATCTGTGACTCCTCATATGCTGAACAAAATGATTTTATTATAATTTTTACATGTTCTTTCATCTGGTGTCTGTGGCGCTCGTGGGTCATACAGCACATCTCCAGTCATCTTTCATTTGAAGATTAAACTATTTAAGTCCTGTTGATGGCAAACCATCTCTAATGAAACACAGTGGGGGTAAAACACAGTGCTGCTTCAAACCCAATTACATCTGTCGCTTTCTCATCTCTTCATGAGCTAAACACACTGTGGCCCATTGAAAAGGACAATAATCAGACCCTGATGAAAGACTCATTTTCTCTGCCCGCTGTCGATCTGTATTCTTCTCGATAGGGAATCTTTCTGAGCTCACATATCACCATGGTAACTTTGTAATGAGTAAGTCTGCAGCGATATTGAGATTTTATTCAACACCTGTATGTGTGTGTGCAATGATACTGAAGGAAATATACATTGGCACAGTGGCAGACGCAGGGTTACCGTGGAAACCAACACCTGACACTTGAGACTCACCTGTCCCCTGTGTGTTACTGAGTGTACATAATAATCCAGTGAACAATTCCCTGAGTGAAGAATTATTATATTAATGCAACAGAAAACATTTAGTTAGTTAGGTAGGTCGGTATGTCAGTAGTACATAATTATATAAGGAAAGGATTATTATAAAAATACTACACAAAACAGTTAGTTTGTTTGTTTGTTTGTTTGTTTGTTTGTTTGTTTGTTAAAGTGCTCTTTTTGGAAATAATCCGGAAAATTACTCCATGAGCAAAGGAATAGTTAGTTAGTTAGTTTGTTTGTTTGTTTGTTTGTTTGTTTGTTTGTTTGTTAAAGTGCTCTTTTTGGAAATAATCCGGAAAATTACTCCATGAGCAAAGGAATAGTTAGTTAGTTAGTTAGTTAGTTAGTTAGTTAGTTAGTTAGTTAGTTAGTTTGTTTGTTTGTTAAAGTGCTCTTTTTGGAAATAATCCAGAAATTTACTCCATGAGCAAAGGAATAGTTAGTTAGTTTGTTTGTTTGTTTGTTTGTTTGTTTGTTTGTTTGTTTGTTTGTTTGTTTGTTTGTTAAAGTGCTCTTTTTGGAAATAATCCGGAAAATTACTCCATGAGCAAAGGAGTAGTTAGTTAGTTGGTTAGTTGGTTAGTTAGTTAGTTAGTTAGTTAGTTAGTTAGTTAGTTAGTTAGTTAGTTTGTTAAAGTGCTCTTTTTGGAAATAATCCAGAAAATTACTCCATGAGCAAAGGAATAGTTAGTTAGTTAGTTAGTTAGTTAGTTAGTTAGTTAGTTAGTTAGTTAGTTAGTTAGTTAGTTAGATAGTTTGTTTGTTTGTTTGTTAAAGTGCTCTTTTTGGAAATAATCCGGAAAATTACTCCATGAGCAAAGGAATAGTTAGTTAGTTAGTTTGTTTGTTTGTTTGTTTGTTTGTTTGTTTGTTAAAGTGCTCTTTTTGGAAATAATCCGGAAAATTACTCCATGAGCAAAGGAATAGTTAGTTAGTTAGTTAGTTAGTTAGTTAGTTAGTTAGTTAGTTAGTTAGTTAGTTAGTTAGTTTGTTTGTTTGTTTGTTAAAGTGCTCTTTTTGGAAATAATCCAGAAATTTACTCCATGAGCAAAGGAATAGTTAGTTAGTTAGTTAGTTTGTTTGTTTGTTTGTTTGTTTGTTTGTTTGTTAAAGTGCTCTTTTTGGAAATAATCCGGAAAATTACTCCATGAGCAAAGGAGTAGTTAGTTAGTTAGTTAGTTAGTTAGTTAGTTAGTTAGTTAGTTAGTTAGTTAGTTAGTTAGTTAGTTAGTTTGTTAAAGTGCTCTTTTTGGAAATAATCCAGAAAATTACTCCATGAGCAAAGGAATAGTTAGTTAGTTAGTTAGTTAGTTAGTTAGTTAGTTAGTTAGCTAGTCAGTTAGTTAGTTAGTTAGTTAGTTAGTTAGTTAGTTAGTTAGTTAGTTAGTTAGTTAGTTAGTTAGTTAGATAGATAGTTTGTTTGTTTGTTTGTTTGTTTGTTTGTTTGTTTGTTTGTTAAAGTGCTCTTTTTGGAAATAATCCGGAAAATTACTCCATGAGCAAAGGAATAGTTAGTTAGTTAGTTAGTTAGTTAGTTTGTTTGTTTGTTTGTTTGTTTGTTTGTTAAAGTGCTCTTTTTTTGAAATAATACGGAAAATTACTCCATGAGCAAAGGAATAGTTAGTTTGTTTGTTTGTTTGTTTGTTTGTTTGTTAAAGTGCTCTTTTTGGAAAATTACTCCATGAGCAAAGGAATAGTTAGTTAATTAGATTTAAAGCGATCCTTTTGTAAATAATCCAGTAAATTTCTCCATAAGTAAAGGAATATTATATTAATGGGATGGAAGAATAGTTAGTTAGTTAGTTAGTTAGTTAGTTAGTTAGTTAGTTAGTTAGTTCGTCAGTTAGTTAGTTAATTCGATTTAAAGTTATCCTTTTGTAAGAAAAATCCAGTAAATGTCTCCATATGTAAAGTAATATTATATTAATGGGATGGAAGAATAGTTAGTTAGTTGGTTAGTTAGTTAGTTAGTTAGGTAGGTAGTTAGTTAGGTAGTTAGTAATGAAGTTATCTCTTTAGAAGTAATCCAGTAATTATTTGATTTTAAAGTGCACCCTTTGGGAATAATGGAGTGAATAATTCCATAAGTAAATTAATGTTATAGTTATAGAATGGAAAAAATATTAAAATCATTTAAATAGCTTTTGTTTTAATGTGCTATTTTGGGGAATAATCCACAAGTAAAGAATATTACAGTAATGGAGCAGATTTGTTTAGTTTGTAGGTTGGTTAGTTTTACAATGACGACGATAATCCAGCGAATAATTCCATAAGTAAAGGTTCACATTTTACCCCAAAATAAAACATAATCATACATGTTCATACTAACGTCCATCAGAACCAGACTTGTGGCTGAATATTGAGTGTTGATATGTAAATAAGGATGGTCATATGTTCATGAACTCGTATTGTGCCGTTCATTTCCCATAATTGCATTTCTGAACGTTACAGAATGAAGCACTTTTGCTGCAAAACAGAGCAAACAAATTGCTGTTTCACACAGAAACATTAATGAGATTGACTGTAAATGCAGCTTGGCATCTTCTGTCTGTGATTGTTGTTGGCTGAGCAGAGCGTGTGGTGTTTCACACCTCCCCGTCTCTCCTCTCACAGAGATGGGAAAACTCACAGAGCTCAATTACTGAGAGATGTCAACTTCCTGTTACTGTCATGCAGGAACAAAACTTTCCTTCATGGACATTCATATCACACTGATTATCTAATAATCAATAATCACGATCACTGTGATCATTTGTATTATGGAAAGATATCTGAAAAAGTAGCAAAAAGGTAGTTAGCATAATAAACTAATAAACCATAAACGTGTGCAATCACACTTAAACATTTGTTATTTACTGTCAGTTAGTTAGTTAGTTAGTTAGTTAGTTAGAACCAGTAATAATTTAACTAACTAAAACTAACTCACTCTTTTTCTCTGTTCCATTAGAATATTCGTCTTATGGAACAGGGAAAATAGTGAGTGGGTGAGTTTTAGTTAATTGGTTTAATCATTTAGTTAGTTGGTTTTAAAAGGTTAGTTCACCTAAAAAGGAAAATTAGTCCATGTTGTTCTCACCCTCAAAGCGTGGGTGGCGCATACATCCTATATCATCCGCCTGGAACGGCTTGCACGAATGACAGTCAGCAGAAGTGAGAAAAAGTATTTATATCATTTTAAATATGGATATTTTTCTTACAAAAATGCATGGATTCGCTACAGGAGGCCTTTATTCCCCCACTCTTTAGTTTTAGTTAGTTAGTTAGTGAGTAATGTGCCATGTGAAACACATTTTATTATGGATGCGCACACTACTTTATTTGACTACTTTTGGATGGTTGAAATAAACAATGCCCACCTACTCCCTTTCTAACGCTTGGAAGAGCAAGCTAAATGTTTAATATAACTCAGGTTGGACTCGTCTGAAAGATGAAAGTCATATACACTTAGGATGCCGTAAAACATGGGCTAATGAAATGGGGAAAAAATGTAGTTTGTTGGTAAGTCTTAAACAGCTTTTTTCTTTGTAGGAATCCAGTGAAATAGTTTGAAATAAGTAATCGATTATTATTATTAATTGATAATCTATATAATATTGTAGTAGTGGAAAAGTCAGTTGTTGTTGATGTTGTTATTATTATTATTATTGACAGTAGATGTTCACATGGTGAGGCGCTGAGGGCTGAGAGAGAATCACGTCACCAGCAGATCACCGCAGAACATTGTAAGTCTTTCAGATGTTCTCCAGGAGGATTTAAACCCACAAACCTTGAGCTCTTAAAACATCTGACCCCTAAGCCGCACCGTGGCATCGGATGCTTCCAGAGAGCTGAGAGAAGCGCTGGTTAACCGCTCAGTCCCTGGAGTTCAGAGCTGGGCTATCCTGTGGTGAAAAACAGTCATTGTAAGTAAGAACACTATACTGTGAACTGTTCTGACTAAACAGTGTTTTCTGTGTTCAGCCCAAAGGAAGTCTACAGTGATCATGAGCCTCACGACGTCACCGTGCGTGAAACGCTTTAGATCTTGTGAGTTCCCTCCAGAGTCCAAAATTAAAGCAATGATTCACCCTAAAATGAGCTCTTTAATCGGTGTCGTGCACACAGATATGCAGTGTTTTGAGTGTATAATGCACAATACAGCATATTTCAATATGTGGAAGCGTGAATGAGAATGGCAATGAAATAATCAATACTCTTTTAGTCTGTATAAAAATTTGGTTAAGTCAGTATAATCGCTGATGGTTGGCTTCCTCTGAGGTCCTCCGAGGGGTTGTCATCGTCTCTTCTCAGGTGTTCGGTCATCTCAATCGTTTAAGGGTTGGATCCAGACTGAAGCGTGTGTAATTATGGGATGTTAATCCCGTGGCAGAAACATAGAAACAGTAAGACAATTAGCGTAGCAGTTGTTCCATCCAGGAATAACCCTGGATGAAATTATCAGTATAACCCAAGCTAAAGCATAATAATGTGCGTTTGTTCAGATATACCTGCAGTACAAGATTGTGAGATGCATTATATGAATGCTTGGCTAAAGAGATGTGTCTTTAATCTAGATTTAAACAGAGAGAGTGTGTCTGAACCCTGAACGTTATCAGGAAGGCTATTCCAGAGTTTAGGAGCCAGATATGAAAAAAATCTACCTCCTTTAGTGGACTTTGCTATCCTAGGTACTACCAAGAGTCCAGAGATCAGAGACGATCATCTTAAATTAATGGAAAACAAATTAATTTGCGTTTACTTCTGGCTGCAGTCGGCAGACAGACTAATTCAATGATGGCACTGGAGAACTAATGTGTGTGTGGTTATCCAGCTAAAACAGTGTTATTTTTCTCCAGTAGCAGCATGCTAATTCAGTTTTAGCAGTCTAAATTTAGTGACGTGAACACAAGTAAAGAGTGAGTGACTGATCATCCAATTAGGACCTCTAATCTTACCGTGGTAAAAGGTCCTTCACATGATTATTCAGTAAAATATACCCCGACAGTAAAGAGAAAACATCAATACAGCATGATACAAATTCTGAGTACAGTACTAAGCACACGGTGTGTGTGTGTGTGTGTGTGTGTGTGTGCCTGTCTGTGTGCGTGCGTGCGTGTGTGTGTGCGTGCGTCTGTCTGTCTGTCTGTGTGCATGCGTGCGTGGTTGTGCAGCAGTCAGATGTTCTCAGTAATCGGGATTATCTGCGTCTTCTCTTTTGCACTACTGAACAGGTCAAATAAATCCTAAAATAACCCACTTTCTCTGAAAAACATCCACTGCTCTGCTGAGATGCCAGGCTTCTCTTGTCTTTCAGTTTGGAAATTGGAATATATATATATATACACACACACACAATATGTATGTACTGGCCCACTTTACATATTCTGCAAAAATTTAGAGTTAATGATTATATTGCATTGTATATTTTTATCTTTCTAATCTTTTCTTGCTCTTATTGGATAGCTTTTACTTATTTTAAAATAGTTTACCTCATTGTTCTATTATTTATT
>CM050415.1:38640866-38793366 GCA_027564155.1 Gymnocypris eckloni scoliostomus
CACGTGATCTTCAGAAATCACTCTAATATACTGATTTGCTGCTCAATTATAATTAATTTGTATTATCAATGTTGAGAACAGTTGACCTGCTTCATATTTTCTTCCAAACTGTGATACTTTTAAAATCCTTTGAAACATTAAAACATCCTTTACGGTCACTTCTGATCAAATGAATGCATCCTTGCCAAAAACAAAAAAGTACTAAATTCTTTATGAATATCATAAACGTTTTGTGTATTATTTATGAAATCTTATCAACTAATAAAGACACAGGCATACATTGCTGCAGTTATGTTTTGTTACATGCATGTATTTGGCCAATAATCCTTTTATTATCTGTGGTATGTGCTGCAAAGAGCCCACAGCTTGAATGCATTCACATAACTCCCACTATAGAAATGTGTCTATTTTGACTGTGATTCCCGCAGGCCTTCGGGATGAATACAGTAGTGCTGCAGGGTGTGACGGGTGACAGGGAAGCGGAGAGGACAGCAGCGGTGTCTGCGGGTCATTCGCTGAAGCGTGAGGGTCGTGCACCTGTGGGTGGACTGAGTGGGCCCAACATAACACAACACAACACAACACAGCATCCTTTAATCCTGTCATGCATCTCGCTATATTTAGACATTGCTACTGATACAACCCTATAGCCTTCATTTCTAGGCAACTGTATTTCATCAGACTCCTGTCAGACCGGCACATCTCTTTAATTGTGAAATCTGTCATTTCAATACATTGAGACGGGAGGGAAACTCAGTCTCAGCAGCGAATGTGTTTCCTCCGCATCGCATTGTATCTCTCAGGACAGGGAACAGATGAGATTGACCGTATCTGCTCACACACAGAGTAATGATGGATGGATGGATAGATCAGTGTCAGTATCAGTGTTTGTGTTGCTTGTTAGTGAGCTTTTAAGTGCATACAGTGAGATTCCATAGCTGCTGTATGATGATGATGATGATGAAGATGATGATGATGCAGCTGTCATGGCGTCTATTATTCTCTACTGTCACTGTTCATTCTCTCTCTCGTGTGTGTGTGTGTGTGTGTGTGTGTGTGTGTGTGTCCTACTTTTGTGCACGCGTCGTCACAACAGTCCTTTACTGTGGCAACCGCCGTTACTAAGCATATGACACATGAGACTGTCGCACGCTCCGTCTCACGCACCTGCCGGTGCACGCGCACACCCCCTGCGCGCTCACGTAGCAGCCGCTGGTGGATTTTTTTGGACGTGCATGACAGTAGATATTTAAATAATTTGAAAGCACTCACATTCGACTGTATAACAGTATCTTTATATCTAAGGAATCAATAGGCGATGAGAGCTGATTTCCAGGAGAGTGTGGTCATCAGTGTAAAAGACAGACGTGAAGCTGTTTTCACAGACTCACTCTACAGGGATCACGAACACATGACATTCAATGTGCCGTGGCCGTACCGATCTCACCGGAATTACCGACTGGCTGCTGCTATTGGACAAAAGTAGGTCAGTTCCAGCCGAGAGCGCTGAACGCTGCCCAGATGTTACTAAAGTCAGCGCATTGTGCAGCAGCTTCGCTGTGATTGGATGCCGTGCTCTGCGCACGCAACTGTCCACCAATCACACGCACGGGTGTTCTTGTTCTGGTGACTGTGGGTTACTAACACTGTTACTGTGTAGTCAGGGAGCATTGGCCATTCCAAGAAGATGATTTTGTGTTTAGGTCCTTCAGAATGCGGGAGGGCTTACTATAAAACAGTGCATTCAGTTCAACTTCTTTCCTGGTTTTACTTCATGCATATCAGAGTCTGATTGATATGATATCTATATTGTCCAAGCTGTCCTTTAAAAACACAGTGAGCTGCTTATGTACGCGGCGTTGTAAGGCAGCGGGCACTTTCTGATCACCGGGCTCGGAACAGTTTTATTAGTGTTAACTAAAACTAAAAGCATGGTTGTAAAAAAAAAGTCGAAATGTTGACATGATCATTTCAGTCAAAGCACTAAAACTGGAAGAAAAAAATAAAATGAACAAACAAAACAAAACGAAATAAAGAAATAAAAATGATATATATATATATTTATATTCTACATTATTAGTAATGTTTAATAATAATAATACTAAAGTCAAGTGCGTAATAAAATAGCTAAAGATTAAAAGGAAAATATACAAATGAAAACGAATTAAAATATTACATACATAAATATAAACTATGCCTATAATAGTATAACAAATAATACTAAAGTAACAATGCTGTGTTATAATGTTTAGCGTTTCTATATTAAATATTAATTTAATCCATTTGAGGTAGTAATTATGCATCAAATTAAATTATATTAAATCATTCTATTATTTTCATGTGTACCTCCTCTCACATTTCAATGCTTTTTATTGATATTAAAAATAGTATGTGGAGATATTGCAGTGGGAACAATGTAATAATCTTGAAACGCAAAAAGAATGAAATCGAGGACGTGCAACAGTGCATAGGGTCCTGACGGAAGGACACGCCCCCGCGCTCTCATTGGTCGCGGCTCTACTCAACAGCTTGGCTTGTCCGCTGACGTCACGGCCGTCAGTCTCCGCACATGGACTTGCGAATCAGTTGCGCTTTTGCGCTCCAGCCAGCCGAGCTCACAGACGCGCGAGAATATCCCCCGCTCATCGGTGCTGCGCACGGGCTGAGGACTGTATTCAGACACCCCGCTGTAGAGCTTTTATTTGTATAAGTTGGCTTTTTTTAAATTTCGTTTCTTCAGCAAGACTGATCTCGCCTTTACGCGATGGAGAAGATGTCTCGACCTCTTTCTATAAACCCAACTTTCCTACCTCCGACCCACGGCGTCCTGAAATCCCTGCTGGAGAACCCCATGAAGCTGCCCTTCCACCACGATGAAGGTAAAGGTGGTTGGATGTTGCTTTGGAAAGTTTAAATGGTCTTCTGAAACAGCTGTTGGGTGTCAGGCGCGGGTGCGCGCTTTGCTTTCATTATAATCTGCGCGTAAACGCGCGGCATGTCGCGGTGTTTTTCTGTACTTGCTCATGCATGCACGCTGTCATGTATAATTTATTTGAATTCTGATGTGATTTTTGATGAAATGTATGTTTATTCTCATATTTAAGTTGATATGTGCATTGCATTTCAGTGCGTTGCATTTATTTTACGCGCAAACATAAATCCATTGCGCAGTGGATTCAGCCGGGATGCATGATGCTACCTGTTTCAAATACGCTTATTTTACTGCCTATTAAGCATTTGCTCACAAAGAGGCAGAATAAGCAGTCTACTCAACCGTTCCTGACTTTATTTGGATAGATGAAGCTCATACGCAATGGAGAGGATTTGTATTTGTTCCCTATAGAGGGCGCCGCTGAGAGATGTGCTACCTCATTCCTCATAACACGTTTATAGTATAAATAAAAGGCTGTTTTATCTTTGGATGCACATATATGCAGGTCATGCATTGGCAAGATATAACAGATGCATGCGGTTTTCAGTGTGCACAATACATGTGTTGATATAGCTGTATTTTTGGATCGGTTCACCAGGTTTCTTCACTCATGTCTTTCTAAAACTGTACTTTCTTTCTTCTCTGGAGAAGTGCTGAGAAATAGCCATTCTCTTCCAGGGCTGAGCACCAAAATCACAAAAAGCTCCATCAAAGTAAAAGCTGGTAAAAGACTGCACTGTTGTGTGACTTCAGAAGAGTGCACTAATGTGTTATGGGCCACTTTTAAGATGCGTTGGAACAGGGCACACAGTAAAAATGACTTAAACTGAATCAAATTTTGATACTTCTGTGGTGCTTTTTATGGGACTTGAGCTGCAACTTTTGTTATATGAAAAATAAGTGCCTGAATATAGCTCAAAATTCCTTCTTTAGTGTAATATAATTTTGTTTCAAAATGTAAGTCTATATAATATATATATATTACATGAGAAAGCATTTAGAAATATTTTATGCATTTTGCATTGTGAAATTTACATTTTCACCCCAAATTCTCATAACTGCATAACTTTATTTTTGTATATTATTATTATTATAATCTGCATACATTAAATGTTGGTTTGGGACAACACATGCTAATTAATATATATAAAAAAACATTTTATTAAGATATATATATTTTTTGTTGCTAAATTGTGAAATTTTTGAGCACATTTTACCACAAATTTGTATTATTTGCATTACGGTGTAAAAATACTTTCATAAAGTTATTTATTTAAATCAGCATAAATGAAATACAGTTTTGGAAGAACACAAATGAGTAATGTATAACAACATTTTGCATTAAGAAATTAAAGCATATTTTAATTAGGTTGTTTGCATTGCAAAATTATGATAATTAAGCACAGTTTAACCCCAAAGTCTCAATACTTTATTACAGTGAAAATCATATATATACATTTACATTTATGCATTTAGCAGACGCTTTTATCCAAAGTGACTTACAGTACATTCAGGCTATACATTTATTATCAGTACATGTGTTCCCTGGGAATCGAACCCACAACCTTTGCGCTGCTAATGCAATGCTCTACCACTGAGCCACAGGAACATTTAGCAGCATAAATGCAGGTTTTGGACAACACAAAGGTGTAATAAATAATATTTTGCATAAAGAAAATAAGGAATATTTTTTATATTATGTCAATTAAACACATTTACAGTGAAACAACAGTTTTGAATATGGTAATGTTTTCATTAAAATCGTTATGCAATACAAAACATATATGCATAAACAATGTCAAAAATGTATTGTTTTGCCTGGACGGCTACAATAACACCTCCATCTTGTTCCTGCAGGGTTTGGGAAAGAGAACGAGAAGGAGAAGAAGTTGGAAGAGGATGGAAATGCTCTCAACACTCCTCAGTCCGCCTTCTTGGGCCCGACGCTGTGGGACAAGACCCTGCCGTACGACGGCGACAACTTCCAGCTGGAGTATATGGATTTAGAGGAGTTTCTGTTGGAGAACAATATTCCCGCCAACCCTGGCAGCGAGCAGAGCCAGCCTTCCCAGCAGCCGCCCTCCTCACCCACACCTTCGGTGGTGGATCTCAGTAACCGGACGGCCGCGTCCGTTCACTCCGGGATCGTGGGCCAGAACTGCCTCCAGAGTCCCAGCAGAGCA
The DNA here is from genome assembly GCA_027564155.1 of Gymnocypris eckloni scoliostomus. Classification (NCBI taxonomy): domain Eukaryota; kingdom Metazoa; phylum Chordata; class Actinopteri; order Cypriniformes; family Cyprinidae; genus Gymnocypris; species Gymnocypris eckloni. The sequence continues at coordinate 38,645,982 of CM050415.1, forward strand.
GGTACCGACCCGAGCCTTGAAATAACACTCGAAATCTGATCCATTCAAATTAGCGTGTTTTCCAAAGAAGATCCACTTTGGGTTCCAAAAAGAAGCTTTCGGTGAACAGTTCTAAAAAAGAACATATTTAGAATCTCCAGAACCTTCTGTGGAATGAAAAGGTTCCATGAATGTTAAAGGTTCTTCATGGAACCATCGGTGCAAATGAAGAACCGTTATTAATGCAGAGTTTATCATCTTCTACATGTCACTTTGGTTAATCATCAATGCTTTCTGTCAATATATCTGACCTCTACCCCTTTAAAGATTCGGCAACGTAATAACCCAGAACTCAAGGAAAACAGGAAGAAAGTGCATTTGAGTTCATTTGACACTGCAGCTGTTATAAGAGAAACTATAGATGATTTGCACATGGTGCACTTCATACTATGCATTAGTGCATTACACAGTGACAGGCGGAAAAATAGCTTTTTAAAATCATGAAATTAAACAAAATGTTTAGTAAAGGTTTTTGCTGCACTAGTGCAATATTTGATGTAGCAAACATTTTCCGCATTGTGTTAAAGAACTTAAAAATATATTGTATTTTAATGTCAATATTTTGTATATTCTTAGTACTACACGTACATATTTTAAATACAAATCATTTGTATTTTTAAAATATACAAAAATGTTTATATATATATATATTTACGTGTTATTTAATATATATGTACTTACTAATATACATATTTTGTTAGTATGAAAAATAATATTACAAATGTAAATATTTAAAATATGTTAAAAAAAAAATATATATATATATAGGTACATATTTGTAATAGATGTTTGATAATATATGTACTTAATTAGATCAATATTTGATAATTATTAGATGTTTTAATATAAAAAAAAAATCAATAATGAAATATAAATATTTTTAATACAAATATTTTATATTTAAAAATATAATTGTTTTTTATGTAATGTATAATTACATTTATAATACTGTATTATGCGTAATACTTATTAAGCATACTTAATAAGCATATTATTTAATAGTAATAATTAATAGTTTATGCATTTACTATTAAATCTGTTTATCATATATTATGATGTATTGTATAAATTAATTCTGTATAAATGACATACATGCATATAATGCTTATATTGGGACCTGTATTTTGATTGCGACTCTTTTTTCATGGGTGCATTAGAGGCATTAAATTCATTTTTTAATCATAAAAACACAAAAGTAGTGATGGTGTTTGCTGCACTAGTGCACATGCTTGATGTGTGTTTTACATTTTTACATTTACATTTATGCATTTATCCAAAGCGACTTACAGTGCGTTCAGGTTATACATGTTTTGTCAGTACATGTGTTCCCTGGGAATTGAACTCACAACCTTTGCGCTGCTAACGCAATGCTCTACCACTGAGCCACAGGAACACCTGTGTTTTGTTACTGCATCTGCCGCGCGTGACTGACAGCTCTAGCCAGTCGTCAGAGTCATCCGTCACATTGATCATGCATGCCTTCATGAAGCAGTGACACATACTTCACACGCTCCTACGGCATTACATCTGTCATGTCACATTATAACAACATGCGTCACGCCTTTAATTTGCATAAATGCAGTTAGTGCATTAAATCATGTATGTTTTATGGCTAGGCGAAACCCTACAGAGACATGAATGTGACATTCCTCCTGATAACACACCAAACTACAGCAGATAGACAGTGCATGGATGTTAGTAATGCAGGTATTTCAGCACGCATGGATGAATAGTGACTAACACACATGACTGGGTGAAGCTCACAAAACACGGTCCATTTAATCCCCAAAATCAATATCAGTAAAAATAATAGCATTTTGGATAAAGCAAATCAAGCATATTTTCATGACCATTTAAATTTTTTTGTATTGCAACATTAATAATTACGCACACTTTTGTCATAAATTCCCATTACTGAAGTACAGTGAAAACTTACTTTAAAACAGTATTAATAAATAAATACGCACGCAAGCATAAATGAGCATAAATTAAAAGCACAGTAAATGCTACCAAGGCACAATTACAATAATCTAATTTATTATTATTTATGTAATTTTTGCTAAATGTAACATTCCTAACATTGTTTTTTTTTATCTACAAATGTACATAATTATCACTGTTATATTATATCATTTGTAATAATATAATATAAAATAATAGTGAAATATAACCTGTTTCGACAAGTTTCAGGAGATTAATTTCATATATTTCTATAAAATTTTATTGGCATTTTTAATGTTAAGTGAGAAGTTGGCCGTTTAATATCATATTTAAGTGTAAGGATTTATTATATCTGGACTTTATAGGCACTTTAAATGAAACTAAGTGAAATTAATAATCTCAAAAGCCATTAAAACTTTTCTAAAAACTTGATACGAATTTCTTCTATTAAAAATATTGTCAATATATACAAGTTTTTAATATATGAAATATAGGTTTTTTTATTTAAAAGTGAAATGTATAAAAAAAAATCATATATTTTTGTATTTAAAACATATTTGATATAATGAATAAATTCTTTCTTAATTGTTCTTCCACTATAAAATGAAAGTTAAATTGAATTGTATGTATAAATTAAATAATATTTGCAAATGTCATTTCAAACTATTATGTTTAATATCATCACATTGTTTCGTAGAGGTCCATATCATGTGTGTAAATATCAATGAAATGTCTTTCTCTTTATTTGGTGAAATATTGAAGCAGACATGTTTTGGCTGATGATCCACTGATGTTGTGGACACGGTGCATCTGAAAGCAGCTGGGAATATTAATCTGCCAGGATTTACACTATAGTCACTTCAGGAGAATACAAGTGTAGAGTGTGTACAGTAACTCTGCCTGCTTTTATCAGACGGGTCTCTGTACTTCTATATTAGTTTGAAACCTCACGCGAGTCTTCTGTGTGTGTGTGTGTGTGTGTGTGTGTGTGTGTGTGTGTGTGTGTTCTGTCCAGACGGGCTTTCAGGCTCCGTTCTGCACATTTCGACTCACGTGAATCCAGCGCGTTCCCACAGCAGAGTGCGCATCCGTGTGATCAACCATGCGTCCAGCGCGTGTGCCGTGCTGCTTAGTGAGAGAGAGAATGACACGCCCCTCCCACATTTCTCTCCAGCGTTCTGATTAGGCCCCGCCCCTCGCTCTGTGACACGCCCCGCGGCCCCTCCCACTGGTGTCTGTGCCTCTGGCTGTGTTTCTCGCAGCAGAAGTACAGTATGTTCTCAATGAGACTCACATTGCCTGCGTCGTGCTGATTCACGTGCGGCCGCTGACGCGACGCTTGAGCAGAAAACATCGGAGGGAGGGAGGGAGAGAGAGAGGGAGGGAGAGAGAGAGAGAGAGAGAGAGAGAGAGAGGCAGAGAGAGAGAGAGAGAGAGAGAGAGAGAGAGGGAGAGGGAGAGAGAGGGAGGGAGAGAGAGAGAGAAAAAGAGAGAGAGAGAGAGAGAGAGAGAGAGGCAGAGAGAGAGAGAGAGAGAGAGAGAGAGAGAGAGGAGGGAGGGAGAGAGGGATGGAGAGGCAGAGAGAGAGAGAGAGAGAGAGAGAGAGAGAGAGGGAGGAGGGAGGAGACAGAGAGAGAGAGAGAGAAGTGGCATAGGGGTAAAATATATGACTTAATTAAAACATGTATAACCAAAATAAATGTGCAGTTAAAATTGGACAGCAAAGGACAGACTATTTTTCTCAAGAGCGAGGTGAGACAGGGCTGCTGCCTCAGCCCGACTTTATTTAACATATATATAAATGAATTGGCAGATCTACTGGACCAATCAGACAGTCCAGGACTAGAATTATTACACACAGAAGTCAAATACTTACTGTATGCAGATGACTTAATAATTCTATCTAAAACACCAGAAGGTCTCCAGAACAACCTTAACATTTTAACTAAGTACTGCCACGATTGGAACTTAGAAGTCAACATCCCAAAAACTAAGATTATGATATTTCAGAAAAAACCCAGAAATCTAGAACATAAACATATATTTACTTTAAACAACACCACACTTCAACATGCTTTACAATATAATTATCTTGGTCTGGTGTTAACTCCCACTGGAAATTTCAATTTGGCAATAAAAGCATTACTTGTAAAAGCCCGCAGGGCACTGCACGCCATTCGAACTAAATTGTTCAAAATAGACATCCCCATCAGAATCTGGACAAAGATTTTTGATAGTGTCATATTGCCTATTGCCTTGTATGGAAGCGAGATCTGGGGTCCAGCGAGTAACTACAGCCATAAAGATTGGCACAAACACCCTTTAGAAGCTCTGCATGTAGAGTTCTGCAGAAGCATCCTTCACGACAGAAACACACCCAATAACGCCTGCAGAGCGAGTTAGGCCGTCTACCCTAAACCTAGTCATTAAAAAGAGTTTTAAAGTTCTGGATCCACTTAAACTCTAGTTCTGAAGATTCTCTTCATTTTAAGGCAGTAAAAACACAATTAATGAGTGCCCAAAAAAGTAATCTTTGTGTAATGGTGTCAGATCTGACTAACAAAGCATTCAATATCACCAACCTTGAAAAACCTGGAAGAATCAAAGAAATTATGAATGAAGAGAAGGAGACATACATACAGCATTGGAAAAAACAAACCAAAGACCAAAGTCGTCTCCAATGTTATCTGAAACTTAACAGAGAGTACAGTCTGGCTGATTATCTGGTCTCAGTCAGTAATATAACTCACAGACATTTACTGACGAAATACAGACTGAGTGACCACCAGCTGGCCATAGAAAGAGGACGACATAAAAAGACCTGGTTACCTAAAGAAGAGCGAATCTGTAACGAATGTAGATCTGGATCAGTTGAGACGGAGGAACACTTCCTCCTCCACTGTGACAAATACACGTCCTTAAGAGACGCGCTATACAGTCAAATACAGCAGATTATTCCTGAGTTCCAGTCACTCCAGGAACATGAGAAATTAAGAATATTACTTGCTGAAGGACCTGCTTCCTCTTTGGTAGCACTTCATATTTATAAATGCCACAAACTAAGAAGTAAAGAGTGAACACATCTGCATTAGTAGTACCATTAATGTATATATAAATATATTTATGGATGTATTTTACATGTATTTTGTTTTGTTTTGTTTATTTATGGATGTATATTATATATATTTTTGTTTTGATTTTTATTCTGATATGTACAATGCTTTGGCAATATGTACCTATGTACGTCATGCTAATAAAGCAATATGAATTGAATTGAATTGAGAGAGAGAGAGAGGAGGGAGGGAGGAGAGAGAGGATGGAGAGAGCAGAGAGAGAGAGAGAGAGAGAGAGAGAGAGGGAGGGAGGGAGGGAGAGAGAGGGAGGGAGGAGAGAGAGAGAGAGAGAGAGAGAGGGAGGGAGGGAGGGAGAGAGAGAGGGATGGAGAGGCAGAGAGAGAGAGAGAGAGAGAGGGAGGGAGGAGAGAGAGGGATGGAGAGGCAGAGAGAGAGAGAGAGAGAGAGAGAGAGAGAGAGAGAGAGAGAGAGAGAGGGAGGGAGGGAGAGAGACAGAGAGAGAGAGAGAGAGAGAGAGAGGGAGGGAGGGAGGGAGAGAGAGGATGGAGAGGCAGAGAGAGAGAGAGAGAGAGAGAGAGAGAGAGAGAGAGAGAGGGAGGGAGGGAGGGAGAGAGAGGGAGGGAGAGAGACAGAGAGAGAGAGAGAGAGAGAGAGAGGGAGAGAGACAGAGAGAGAGACAGAGAGAGAGAGAGAGAGAGAGAGAAAGAGAGAGCACAGATAAAAGTGTTTTCACGACAGAGCTTGTGTTTTGAGTCAGTGCTGCTGGATGAAAAACATTCAGTAGCCTGAATTGTCAAGAGAATTTACTGAATTGCAATTCACAGAAATTCAGCACAAATAACGGCATAATTAATTTTGACCATTTTCTTCTTTAATATGTTGTAGCCTATACATTTGACAAATGAAGAGCAATGCAACTTTTTTTCAGAGAACTTAAGAATATGTTGTCCAATATTAGTCCTTTTAAATATATTTTTTATTAAATGAATACAAGTATATTTAAAAACATTAGAATATATTTTTAATACTATATTTATTTAGTATTTATTCAAATATATTTGCACATTAATATATAACACATATATACGGAATAAATTATTTCTTAATTGTTCTTCCACCATAAAATGAAAGTTAAATTAAATGTTATATATAAATTAAATCCTATTTGTAAATGTCATTTCAAACTATTATTTACATATTATACATTATATATTTACATATTAATAATTTAATAAATATTAATGCATTAATTATGTGAAATTAATTATTCTTCCACCTCCATGGTTTATAAAATAAAGGTTAATTGAATTATATAAATTAAATAATCTTAAGAAGTGAAGTATAGTTTTAAAACTTTTTGTCACATTTTCATAAACTTATTCAGAATATTTTGCATTTTTTAAAATAGTAAATGTAAATTATGATTTATTTATGTAAGAATTATTTAATTTGTAATATATTATATTGTGTAATATTATATGCATTTAATAGTATATAATTAATATATTATGACATTAATTACATTTGTTCTGGATTCATTATTGTTCTTCAACCATGGTTCATAAAATGACAATTAAGTTAAATAATGTTAGTAAATTAAGCAATAATTACACATTTTGCCCCATCGTTTTCAGAGATCTTAATAACAACTACTATATTTAAACATTTCTAAAATGTGTAATGTAATATATATATGTATATATATATTATAATGTATTATTTAATATTATCTTTATCTAATATTATATTTTTTTTCATATGTTATTGCATTTTGAATACATTTACTAAAACAAATGAATTAAAAGCAATTTTTCATATAGAAGTGAATAAAAATTAGATGCATTACTAAATTCTACATTTACTGCAGTCGCTTGCATTGATGTCAGTTTCTTTAGATTTCTGTCCCGTGGAAGTAAATGTAAATGACTTTTCTGCATCAGATTCACAGTTCAATAATTCCCTTCGGAGGTGGTGCTCTCTGTGGTGTCCAGCTGACGTCTGTGAGCCGCGGGTGGGCTTCACGAGAGGACTAGTGTTCATGTACTGTTAGCAGTAGAGAGCAGAGCGAACGAGGACCGGTGGAGGTTATTCATCAGCTGTGGGCTTCACGGAGAGGACTGGTGTTCATGTACTGTTAGCAGTAGAGAGCAGAGCGAACGAGGACCGGTGGAGGTTATTCATCAGCTGTGAGCGTCACGGAGAGGACTGGTGTTCATGTACTGTTAGCAGTAGAGAGCAGAGCGAACGAGGACCGGTGGAGGTTATTCATCAGCTGTTAGCGTCGGAGAGGACTAGTGTTCATGTACTGTTAGCAGTAGAGAGCAGAGCGAAACGAGGACCGGTGGAGGTTATTCATCAGCTGTGAGCGTCACGGAGAGGACTAGTGTTCATGTACTGTTAGCAGTAGAGAGCAGAGCGAACGAGGACCGGTGGAGGTTATTCATCAGCTGTGAGCGTCACGGAGAGGACTAGTGTTCATGTACTGTTAGCAGTAGAGAGCAGAGCGACGAGGACCGGTGGAGGTTATTCATCAGCTGTGAGTGTCACGGAGAGGACTGGTGTTCATGTACTGTTAGCAGTAGAGAGCAGAGCGAGCGAGGACCGTGGAGGTTATTCATCAGCTGTGAGCGTCCACGGAGAGGACTAGTGTTCATGTACTGTTAGCAGTAGAGAGCAGAAGCGAGGACCGGTGGAGGTTATTCATCAGCTGTGAGCGTCACGGAGAGGACTAGTGTTCATGTACTGTTAGCAGTAGAGAGCAGAGCGAGGACCGGTGGAGGTTATTCATCAGCTGTGAGCTTCACGGAGAGGACTAGTGTTCATGTACTGTTAGCAGTAGAGAGCAGAGCGAACGAGGACCGGTGGAGGTTATTCATCAGCTGTGAGCGTCACGGAGAGGACTAGTGTTCATGTACTGTTAGCAGTAGAGAGCAGAGCGAGCGAGGACCGGTGGAGGTTATTCATCAGCTGTGAGCGTCACGGAGAGGACTAGTGTTCATGTACTGTTAGCAGTAGAGAGCAGAGCGACGAGGACCGGTGGAGGTTATTCATCAGCTGTGGGCTTCACGGAGAGGACTAGTGTTCATGTACTGTTAGCAGTAGAGAGCAGAGCGAGGACCGGTGGAGGTTATTCATCAGCTGTGAGCTTCACGGAGAGGACTAGTGTTCATGTACTGTTAGCAGTAGAGAGCAGAGCGAACGAGGACCGGTGGAGGTTATTCATCAGCTGTGAGCTTCACGGAGAGGACTGGTGTTCATGTACTGTTAGCAGTAGAGAGCAGAGCGAACGAGGACCGGTGGAGGTTATTCATCAGCTGTGAGCTTCACGGAGAGGACTGGTGTTCATGTACTGTTAGCAGTAGAGAGCAGAGCGAACGAGGACCGGTGGAGGTTATTCATCAGCTGTGAGCGTCACGGAGAGGACTGGTGTTCATGTACTGTTAGCAGTAGAGAGCAGAGCGAGGACCGGTGGAGGTTATTCATCAGCTGTGAGCGTCACGGAGAGGACTAGTGTTCATGTACTGTTAGCAGTAGAGAGCAGAGCGAACGAGGACCGGTGGAGGTTATTCATCAGCTGTGAGCTTCACGGAGAGGACTAGTGTTCATGTACTGTTAGCAGTAGAGAGCAGAGCGACGAGGACCGGTGGAGGTTATTCATCAGCTGTGGGCTTCACGAGAGGACTAGTGTTCATGTACTGTTAGCAGTAGAGAGCAGAGCGAACGAGGACCGGTGGAGGTTATTCATCAGCTGTGGGCTTCACGGAGAGGACTAGTGTTCATGTACTGTTAGCAGTAGAGAGCAGAGCGAACGAGGACCGGTGGAGGTTATTCATCAGCTGTGGGCTTCACGGAGAGGACTAGTGTTCATGTACTGTTAGCAGTAGAGAGCGGAGCGAACGAGGACCGGTGGAGGTTATTCATCAGCTGTGAGCTTCACGAGAGGACTAGTGTTCATGTACTGTTAGCAGTAGAGAGCGGAGCGAACGAGGACCGTGGAGGTTATTCATCAGCTGTGAGCGTCACGGAGAGGACTAGTGTTCATGTACTGTTAGCAGTAGAGAGCAGAGCGAACGAGGACCGGTGGAGGTTATTCATCAGCTGTGAGCGTCACGGAGAGGACTAGTGTTCATGTACTGTTAGCAGTAGAGAGCAGAGCGAACGAGGACCGGTGGAGGTTATTCATCAGCTGTGAGCTTCACGGAGAGGACTAGTGTTCATGTACTGTTAGCAGTAGAGAGCAGAGCGAACGAGGACCGGTGGAGGTTATTCATCAGCTGTGGGCTTCACGGAGAGGACTAGTGTTCATGTACTGTTAGCAGTAGAGAGCAGAGCGAACGAGGACCGGTGGAGGTTATTCATCAGCTGTGAGCTTCACGGAGAGGACTAGTGTTCATGTACTGTTAGCAGTAGAGAGCAGAGCGAACGAGGACCGGTGGAGGTTATTCATCAGCTGTGAGCGTCACGGAGAGGACTAGTGTTCATGTACTGTTAGCAGTAGAGAGCAGAGCGAACGAGGACCGGTGGAGGTTATTCATCAGCTGTGAGCGTCACGGAGAGGACTAGTGTTCATGTACTGTTAGCAGTAGAGAGCAGAGCGAACGAGGACCGGTGGAGGTTATTCATCAGCTGTGAGCTCCACAACGATTGAGACAGTGACGTTAGTTTACATTTACATTTATGATATTTATCCAAATCGATGTACAGTGCATTCAGACACAGTGTTCCCTGGGAATTGAACCCACAACCTTTTGCACTGCTAACGCAATGATCTACGACCGAGCCACAGGAACACATAATAATAAACAATAAATAATAAACAAACAGAGGGCAGAAGCAGTGGCCTGACGCCGCCAGAAAGTCTCTTCTGCTCACCAAGGCTACATTTATTTGATTAAAAATACTATACAATCAGTCAAATTGTGAAATATTATTACTATATAAAATATCTATTTTATTTGTCAATATGATTTATTCCTGTGCTGCAGCGCTGTATTTTCAGCATCATTACTCCAGTCTTCAGTGTCACGTGATCTTCAGAAATCATCTGCTGCTCAAGAAACATTTATGATTATTATCAATTATAAAAACTGTTCATGGTTTGATGGAAACTATGATGCATTTTATTTTGTAGGATCTTTTTGATAAGAAGTTCAAAAAGGGCAGTATTTATTTGAAACAGGATTTTTTTTTACATTATTATAAATGCCTTTTACTGTCACTTTTGATCAATTTAATGCATCTTTGCTGAAAAAAAGTGTACAATTTAATCAAAATAATAATTTGAAAAATATACAATACAATATGTAGTGTAGTGCAGCCCCTGCTGGTCAATGTTGCAACTGCAAAAAAAGACAGGTTGTTTTTCCCTTGATGGCCATTTAAGAGCAGTAATGTATCTTTGAGGAAAACTGCATATAAGCAAAAGTAAGCACACATATGTGTGTGTCACTGTCTGCTGTGTTTGAGTTACTCACTGCTGTTGACTCAAACGATCAGACTGACTCAAATAAACCAGCTCCCTGCTGGCGGCTTCGGAGGGATTTCGTGTTTTCAGGAAAGATCAGGATTCCTGATCGGATGAAGTCCTGGACCGTGGATCAGTCCAGAAGCACACAGCCGATGGACAGCTGCTCCTCGCGCTGAATCCTATTAGTGCCTCGTATCTGCTCTCTGCTGCTCTTTAAAACAGTGTTATACACACCATTAAATCAAACTGAATACAAAGAGTCTCTTGTCAATGTAGAATAAGTGAAAACACGACTGAACCCAGAAGCGTATTAACCCTGGACACCAGGGTTATTATAGGCCAACTAATATAAAATACACTTTTATATGTCTGCTAGTTGCCAATTTACCAACATTTATAATTTTATTTAACTTGATGTATCATCAGAATTACTAAAGATGAAAAATAAAAAACATAAAAAAAATTATTCTTAAATATATATATATATATATATCCATCTTATATTAGCTAGTTATCAAGGCAACATTTCTTATTTTATTTCAGTTTAACAAAAAATGAGTAAAAAATGACAGACATTATATATAAAAAACTACAAAAAATGTCAAAAGCTCACAACAAAACAGAAAATATATGTTTAAAATGAATTCAAAACATTAAAATTATTATTAACTCTAATGAAAATTATATATGTTAGTATGATGATGCTAAAATAATAATAATTGGACACTCAAGTCACTTTGGTTTTTATTTTTTATTATATTGCATTATATTTGACTTATTATTATTATATATAATATTTGGATAGGGAGACATACTATACTGTTTTGAATTTTATTATTATTAACATTTTCTGACTTTTTTCCCTTAATTTCCTTCATATTGTAAATGTACATTTATTATCCATATATTTTTACATCTCTTTTTCATGTGTGCTCGAGGTGTTTCTGTGCAATAAACAGCACTTGCTTGCCATTCAGACATTAAAACTGCTCATTTTATGGCAGATATATATTCGCTGATGTCCACCGCTTGCGGCTCGCTTCACTTCTTATCAGCGCTCTTATCGCTGGTGAAAATAGAGCTTGTCAGGGTGTCTTTTTCCTGCAGCTGTCCACTTCCCCGAGCGCAGACGCCTCCCTTTCCTCCGTGTGTGTGTGTGTGTGTGTGTGTGTGTGTGTGTGTGTGTGTGTGTGTGTGTGTGTGTGTGTGCATGTGTGTGTGTGTGTGTGTGTGTGTGTGTGTGTGTGTGTGTTTGAGGAAGTGAAGGCCAGGGTTCATGGGAAGGTCACGATCACACTCCTGCACACTCTGCTGCCCAGCACTTGCTCTCTCACTCTCACTCGTGCTCTCAGACTCCGCCCACCGCTCCGGACAGAGGCCTGTGATTGGCCAGCAGACCTCCACCCCTCAGGCCCAGATCAGACGCTCTGAACAGACTGACCCTGTGTCTCAATGTGCATACTATCCACCCTATCTGCCCTAAACAGTATTGAAAATGACTAATGACTTTTTTACATTTCACTTCTGATTATACCCTGTATAATTTAGTATGTGACGAATAAACAAACCTTGAACCTTGAACCTTAATATCACATAGAATTTAGAATGGATAGTATGCACATTGGGAGAGAGAGAGAAAGCAAGCTTCGTCAGGGTTAATTAGCGATCTGGGTCATGACAGAACCTCCCATGGCTTACAGCTGTGACCTCTGACCCCTGCTGTGTGTTTCTGTACAGCTCCTCATATTCCGCTGCTGCGGCTCATGAAGGACAAGCAGCTTTTGAGTTTAATTGTATATTCTGGTTGTGTGACTGTTGCAAGTGTCTGCGTTACAAGCAGTTAACATTGTGTTAGTGTGTGTTTCAGTAGAATTGTGTGTGTGTGTGTGTGTGTGTGTGTGTGTGTGTGTGTGTGTGTGTGTGCGTGTGTGTGTGCGTGTGTGTGTGTGTGCGCATGCATGCGTGTGCGCGTACGTGCCAGTTTAATGACCCTTAAATCAGTCAAGAGTTTAATTTGATCTTCTAATCCTTCACTAACGAACACACACATTTACGACACACACTCGCTTGCTCTTGTGTTTCATATATTTGTTCAAATCAATCACGCAGTTGCCTTTACTGCGTCAGTGTGCAGTGTTTTAAGGCAATAAGCTTAGTTATATTATATTCATATATTACATTATTATATAAGTAAATGTATTTATAAAATAATACAAATAATATTATTAGTCATATTATTATTTTATAGCACAAATTATATTATTTTATTAATTTATTTTATTTAGTCATTTATCAGACGAACATTAAACAATGATCTAATTATAATAATTGTTTATTCATATAAATACAGTTATACAAATAATAATATAGCATTTACAATATTATTTAAATTATTAATTGTTGTTATAAATTATACTATTAAACAATTCTATAAACAATAATTTATTTTCATAATTTCTATTATAAAACAATAAATTATAATGTAATTTGTAATAACAATGATATATATATATATATATATAGTTAGTTATTAACATATTTAAATATTATTATTTTGTAGCAAAAATTATAATAAGCAACTATAAAACTAATATTTATTTTATAGTATTTTATATTTAACAATATTACTTATTTAGATGATTATTATGTTAAAAAAAAAAGTAACAAACTTTTTTTTTTTTTTTTTTAGCAAGTTTCTTTTCTATAATGATAATAAACATCGTTAAACAAATCCTGATTGGTTTTCTCTCCTCTCTTTCTCCCTCAGTTCTCCCCTCACGGGACACACCCAGTCCCATAGATCCAGACTCCATCCAGGTTCCGGTCAGGTACGAGCCCGACCCCGCCGACCTCGCCCTCTCCAGCGTCCCGGGACAGGAAATCTTCGACCCACGCAAGCGCAAATTCTCAGCAGAGGAGCTGAAGCCGCAGCCCATGATCAAGAAGGCCCGCAAGATCTTCATTCCAGAGGACTTGAAGGTAAACACAAACACCTGAAGCACAGAGGGACGACAGAGAGCAGCCAATCAGAGAGTTAGTCACGAGTCATGTGACTGTAGGCAAACGATATTGTAAATCAAGTCTAGAAACACATCAGAAAATAATAAAGACCCCTATACACAGTGGTGTAGTGGAGGGTATACGCAGGTATACGGCGTATACCCACATCTTTATCAGTCAGCATTCCGTATACACACATCTAAATCCCGTCTGATGCGCATCATTCAGTAGTGTCCTGCACTAGCCAAATCGTGACAGTCCAGCATATGAGTAACTAATTCAATCACATGTGAATAAATGCAAATATTCCCTAAAACATCCAGTAAAGACAGTGATGCGGTCAGGAATGAGATGTAAACACTCTCGTGCAGTGTATGTTTCATTTATACTCGAAGCCAGGTGGCGCTTTCGCGCATAAAGTCAGCGATATGCCAATTTTTTAATTGGACAAAAAAATTAGTTTATTTGACATTTCTGTCTCCCTCACTTCGGAAATGATTAAGAATCAAGATTTTTTGTTTGTTTCAAGAAGAGATCACAATTCTCCCACAATCCTGACCAGTCAACTAAACAAAATAGCATGTAATTTACTAGAGGTTCAGACAAAATGTCAATTGCTGCAGTCTGTTTATATATTTTAATCATTTATTGCTAAATCTGCACCTCTTCTGTGGATAATATTATTTTTTATAATGATCCTTACTCAAGCAGCAGAAGTTAAGTGACAGCGTGCAAATATTACTGGCCCATTTTGGAGTGAACTAAATATGCAAGACTAGTTTTACACGTCACTCTTTATGATACAGGTCGTTCATCGTTTCCCGGGCCGTAAAAAAAAAATTGGGGGTATAAATTAAGAGTATACCCACTTCTCCAGGCACCACTACACCACTGCCTATACAGTTTGTGTATGAAATGTATTTAGATTTATTCCGTTTTTTTTTTTTTAAATATTTTTTGCGGAATTAAATATTTAATGGAATTTTGTCACCAGCGTAAATTCCAAATGGAATAACTCGTTTTTCGTTTGTTTCTCTCTCTCCATCTCCACACAGGACGACAGATACTGGGCACGGCGCAGAAAGAACAACTACGCAGCCAAACGCTCCCGGGATGCTCGCCGGCTGAAAGAGAACCAGATCGCCATCCGCGCGGGATTCCTGGAGAAAGAGAACGGGGCGCTCAGACAGGAAGTGGCCGACCTGCGGAAGGAACTCGGCCGCTGTAAGAACGTTCTGGCCAAATACGAGGCACGACACGGCCCTCTGTGAGCCCCTCCCACTCCACACAAACCCCGCCCACCTCCACAAACGCCCCGCCCACCACCAAACCCCCAGGGACTTCTGCACGCTTCTCAAGAGGCGACAAATTCTCCTTTCCTTTTTTTTCCCACGTTTCTCTTTTCACTTCTCTCTTTACAAACCGCATTCTTTAGTTGAGTTTGTATTTCATGCGTGTCTTTTTCCTCTTCCTTAGTTTCGCACATTCACATCCCTCTCTTTCCTTTTATTTGTTTCGTTCATCCGTTTATTCCTTCACCAACGATGGATCTTTTCTCTGGAGATGTTTTCTCTGGAGTGTTTTATACACCTGTAACACGAACTGATGAATATTTTTCATCTGTCAATCAACCGCTCGGCCCAGCCCCCTCTTGCCAGAGGCTCCGCCCACTCCCTGTTGCTCATGCTACTTTTTGTGAATATTAATATATTTTAGTTGAATAGCTGTAACGCCTTTCATTCTGTGAAGTGTGTAAAACACTAGCTAGCGTAAGAACATGATGATTGTTCTGTTCTTTTCCTATTCTATGTGTTTTATTTCATCATTTATTTTAAACCAACACCAGCGTGGTTTTTGGCGTCTTTCCCGCATTGTCCATGGAGCAATAAGCCTGAATCCGTTCAGAGGGCAAAACACATGACACGTAAGCTAGATTCTGCAAAGCCTGTTTCATAGCGCTGTAGTGCGGAAACTTTCCCTTCAGAAATGCTGAATCCATATTCGTCTCGCTCTAGCTCCCTGCACTAATGCGTGTTTCACAATCTGATCTGGTGCAATCTTTCTACCTACACTATAATCTGCCTGATGTATTTATGGACTTTCGTTTTTTCGTTGTTGTTTTTTTTTTTGAATGGAATAATTTTTGTCAAAAATATTCAGCTGTTACTTACTACTATTGTTCTAGCTGTTCTTATTGTTATGGCTGTATAGTAATTTTTCCTGATTGTTTATGGTTTATTGGATATTTCAGCATGACTATTGTTTCAGAGTTGCAGCCTAAATCTAATTGTGAATGGGTCTTTTTCTGTTCTTTTCTTTTTTTAGGACGGGCAATTATTCTATCCTCTTTATTTTTATTGTTATAATATATAATGTTTTTTTAGCCAGAGCATGTTTTAGG
Organism: Gymnocypris eckloni scoliostomus; assembly: GCA_027564155.1. Lineage (NCBI taxonomy): Eukaryota > Metazoa > Chordata > Actinopteri > Cypriniformes > Cyprinidae > Gymnocypris > Gymnocypris eckloni. Next base: position 38,661,904 of record CM050415.1, read on the forward strand.
ATTTAGATTAGTCAGTACAAGCAGATATGTGTAGTGATTTATTTTCTCTCGTTTTGTTTTGTAGCTTCGCGTGTCTTTCGGCTGTAATGAATGTGTTTGAAGAGGTTGAACAGGATGGTGTTGTCTCAAATACTGGGCTTGTTTACTGCAGACCAAAATATATAGCACACAGATTTATTGATAAAACAGAGTTTTAATGTTTATATATTATATATATATATATGAAATCTATTCTAAGTTGCTTTTTTTGTACAGTATTTTTCCTATACAATACTGTCTGAATATTTTCAAGGCACAACAAATCCAGAGTATAGTGCAAGAGACATATATGATAGCTTACATATATATCTATTATTCAGAGCTAAGTGACAGTGTTTTGATATATTGTGAAGTATATACGTAACTGGGAGTAAATGCGAAACCCGCTATCATGTCCTCGATTTTGGGCATTAAAAACCTTCTGCACCCTCGTATTCAAATAGCCTTTAGTCTTCTGTCTCAGGGAACGCTAGCAGCCGGACCTCAAACCATAACTCGTAATAAATATGAAATATATATATTGCTGTGTTCTATACATCAGTAGTTTGTTCCTCTAGGCAGGAGCTGCAATTCCTCGGTCTAACTCACACTCTCGATGCTGTGTGATGAGTTTCATTGCAGAGTATTTTACAGTATTGCTATTGGTTCTTTGAATGGAAATCTAAAGGCTATGTTTTTAGTCTATGTATAATAGTCTTTCACAGCAGAGTGGTGATTATTGAATGTTTAGTGCAGCAGCTCGGAGAGCTTTTGCTTGGTTGAATGATAGAAAAGTCTTGTAGTCGATCGATGGAGTCACTGGGTTTGAGTACAGGTTCTGTAATTTGTATTTTTTCTGGTCTGAGATCAGTTTTTTATTCTATTAGAAGTTGCAGGGTTTGAATCCAGGACTTCTGATCTCAGGCATTTGATGTGCTGGTGACTTTATCGACAGTAAAAGTCCTCGTCTGCCCCAGTTCAGGCCAAAGTTGAGACGTGTATTATTGAGGATTGCTTCATTTAGTTTCCCTTGATTTTCTTCTTCATGTCAGTTTGTTTGTGGTATACATGCAGATGTGAGACACGTGTATAAAGCCCTGTGTAGACTGTTTCTATTTGTGCAAAACTGAAATAAATCCAGGATTAAGCCAAACCACTTTTCGTGAATCATGACCACCGGAAATACCTCCCTGAGGACGTGAAGAAGACCCAACCCAGTCTTTCACCATTTCACCAATGTGTTCCTCTCCTGGTTAGATGGGAACGTTATTACAGGTTAAAAAGGTTTGAGTCCTAGACCACCATTTATGCGTCTTTCATGTGCTATCAAATAAATATATAATACATTTAGGCTTTTATAAGATTTAGTATAGACAATAAACTCGGTGTCCTTCATGATTTCTATTCTTTCGGCATCAAAGCAACTGAAGGCGATTAATTCGTTATTAACCAACTCCAGAAAAGATCAATGTCCCATAGCAAGTGAAGGCAGCAACAACTCAAGCTGGACATTTCGCCTACATAGCAGATCATGTTGTATTCACATACATCGTTCCTTGGATGAAGGCCATGGGCTTTTCCAGGGAAGGACACAGCAGTGAGATTGTGTGAAACGGGTTGGCGTCTCTCTTTGGTCAAATTCACTACCTCAGGCCTGAACATTGAACCTGTTTAGTCCAGTGCCTTGAATTACCACACACAGTTTAAATTAGCCTACGTGGACCGGATCGGACCTACATGGAAAGAGCTCCCGCGCTGCTCCAATCAGACTGACCCCTAATCGCACCCTTATTCGACTCGAGCTCTGAATCAGACGAAGAGAAAAGAGAAACCCGACCTGCAGACAGTATCTGGAGACGTTTGATCTTGTGTCAGAAGCCTGAAGCTTTCCTCCGTTTGACTTGTTTCTCTGTACATTTAGTGTTCAATAAACACTTCACTTTTTCTCTCAACGTCTCTTATGCTCTTTTCTCATTACTTGGTTTGTCTGAATTCTAGGCATTAAAACTGGTATTTGTTCCATGCGTTTAAATAAATACATAAATACTAATAATGAGGAATTATAAGTCAGGTTGGGCATTTTGATTAAAATAATACAAACGTGTTTTGTTTTTCTCATAGGAATATCATGCACTGATAAATCACTCAAAAACGTTATTTCAGTATATGAATTATTATTACACATGTATTGTTAATACATGTCTAATTAGTATGCATGGCTTATTAATAATATAACATAATATAATAACAAAAAATACAATATAGCAATAAAATAATATGAAAATATGACACATTCTAAATATATTTCTCCTTATAGCAATACTTTTTGTGTTTGGATTACTTTGATAATATCTCTAAATAGTACATATCTTTACCAATTTCTATTCAAAGTAAGCCGTTTCAGTAACACCACAATACACTCATTTCATGACATTAATACACTGCATTAACATGAATTAACTATGTATTTGTCAAGCAATTAATCTTTATGTTAATTAATAAAAATCCAATTGCTCACGCAAGTTACCAGTGTATTAAATAACGTCATCATGATATTAACACATTGGTAAATGTTAAGATTAATGAGTGCTATAGAAGTATTAATTCTATCTAATGTTAACAAGTGAGATCTTATTGTAAAGTGTTGAGTGGAAAATGATTCAAAGTAAATCCTTCACCTTTGTTTCAGCGTTTGAAAGAATAATAGCGCCTTGTGTCGTGTGTGAAACAGATGAAGTGATCACAAACACATGCATGAGAGTTACTGCTCGTGTTTATTAACACTTTAGAAACGTGTTCAGTATTGGACACACCAGCACCGAAATACTCGAATGATGTGTGATGAGAACATCAGAAGCGGGTTGTAGACAGATTTGAGAAGACCAGTGCAGAATTATGTGCCAAAACAAGATTTGTACAAAAGTTTGTCCCAGAGTAGAAGAGGTGGTCGAAATAACTGAACACTTCTCACCAAAATCATAATAAAACTGCATGACAAGAACAGGACAATAATTCACCTGCAAAAAGAAGAACATGTGTAGAAAACCTGCTTTCAGGTTGCATAAACGTTATTTTAAAGACTGTCTTCCGATGCGACATGAGAAGAATAAACATGTTTAGAGACCACAGTGAAAATATTACAAAACAAGCGCGAGATGCGAGAGCTGAATCCCATCAGATCAGTGCTTCAAGTCAAACGCATTCACAGTGTCACAGCGTCTCCTGAAGAAACCAGCGAAGGTCCTGGGAACGAGAAAAGATGACCCTGCAGCAGACAGGCATGATGTGCATGACGGGACGATGAGCGTTTAGCTGTTTCACAGGAGATATCATGGCAGGAAGAGAACAGTTCAGAAAGGTTTCGTAAATCTCATTAACCAGTAAAGAACATTGTAGAGTCATATTTCACTTCAAATCAAAATAAAACATTATATTTGCATTGTGACATTTATGACAGTTAAGCACATTATCCCCAAGTCCCCACACACACACACGTTATTAAATTATATATATATATATATATATACATAAGATGTCATGAGAATGTCATAATGCAAAATATATATATATACACACACAAACAAACATAATGGTCCTAAAATTAGTATGCTTTAGTTCCTTGCAATTGCAATTTTTCAGCAGTTTTTTCAAGATTTGGGGGTGAAATAGGTCCCGTTTTTGTCAGATTCATACCAGACACAGGATGTCATTCAAAAGTCATGGGCTAAACACAATCAAAAATCCATCGAATATTGTGCCAAAATTGAGAAACCTCTCAAAGTGTCTTTAAGGTGGTTCAGGCAGTGAGATAAAACATCCTCTAGCATCATAAACCTGGTTGTGCAGAGAAGCATTCAACATCGTTTCTATCCACCATCAGCCTACAAATGAAGTATCAAAGAGAAGTGGTTCTTCCTGTTAGAAAAGAGCTCTGTGCAACACTGAAATCCTGCTGAAAGAGCAGAAACACGGGGGAAGGAGACGCCAGGGGTGTAGAAAACCACCAGCGCTTCGTAGAAAACACCTAGATACATGTCTGAAGCAAAAACCCAGTGAGCTGAGATGCAAAAATACAGAGTAAAGAAACGTAATTCACTACAGAGGGTATGAAACTGTTACTGAGTGTGTGTGTGACTGAATGCACGGAAAAATCAGTAAATATCAAAAAGAATCACAATTCATCTGCTTCAGTGGAATATATTTACACAATACTGACGAAAATGAAAAACACACAAACAATGCCGTTTGTTGCAACTGTTGAAAATGTGCTTTCAGTACTGCGACACACACACACACACACACACACACACTTCACAGATCCCAGTCGGTTAGAAAACCGTAAACATTGCACGGTCGTACTGGGAAACGGTGTTTGGAGCATCCGGTTGTGATGTTTGGTGACGGAGGAGGACATGATGAGGAAGAGGAGCTCAAGCATCCCTGATGTCCTCCAGCGGGGGACTGCGGTACAAGTACTTCCAGATGGCGTAGTAGTGGATGGCGGCAGCAAGAGCCACGAACACGTGCCAGATGGCGTGAGCGAACGGGATCACACCGTCTGATTTGAAGAAGACGACACCCAGGCAGTAGACCAAGCCTCCGAACGCCAGCTCGTACAGCCCGTCTGTGTTACTCTGATCAAGAAGCAAACACAGTTACTGGCATGAAATCAGTGAGTTAACTTGTGTTTGACACATTGATAACATGCAAAAATCCATTAAACGAAAGGTTCCGAAAGAGAACACGGATGTCATAGAAGAACCATGTTTGGTTCCACAAAGAACCTTTCAGCGGCCAGTTGTTGAAAGAACCATGTTATCTTAATGTGAAGAACATTTTAAAACCTCTTTCCACTATAACGAACCTTTTGTGCAATGGAAAGATTGTTAGAGTTTCTTTATGGAACCTTGTGTGCCGAGTTCAAGGTTAATTCTACATTTTCTTCAATTGTTTTATTCTACAATAAAAACATCAGTAATATGCCCTTGTTTTTGTATTTACCTCTTTTTTTGCAGTTGTTTATAATAAAGTCAAATACTCTTAAAGAAATTAAATGTTATTTGTCCCACTATAAAGAATCGTGTGATCAATAGAAAGGTTCCAAGGATGTTAAAGGTTCTACATCACCATCAATGAGAATGAAGAACCTTTATTTTTAAGTGTAATTGACTATATATGTACACCTCAGATGTGTAAAAGGTCACTTAACAATGTTGCATATCGAGTGCTGCAGGAATGAAGTATATCTGGAGGCCAACACCCTGAAACGAGGTCACATGTTAACATGTCAAAGGGTTTTTGGGATGGATTTTTGATTTAATGCCTGAAATAGGGGTCTGTGGTTAACACAGCTTAAGTTCAGGGTTAAGCTCAAGATATTGTCATGTTTTATTAACAAGTGTCCAAGAGGGACCACAGAGGTCGTTAAGGACATTAATCATCATCACACTGAACAGACAAAACAAATTGGTTTTCACAGCCTCATTGTGTTTTGGAGAGGATGCTAACTCAAACTTTCAAGGAAAATGTTTTATAATAAAGACTAAAAGAGTTGTTGGACGCTTAACAATGGTGACGTTGAAGTCATGTGACCATGGTGCAGTTGATTTATAGCCAACGTTTAGCTTTTTACTTCTGCTGATTGCATTTAGTCTTCAAATTCTTAAAGTTGTGAAGATTATCATGATGAACAAAACGTTTAAGCATCAAAGTTTTGCTTGTTGTTTTTCAAGCAGGAGTAACCACAAGGTGTCAGTGTCTGAGACATGAGACGCATGTAATGAACACAGTTCTGCTGCGGTCTTTGACTCGAACACCATGCAAACCTACAGTAAAGATGATCAATAGTGATTACAGTTCAACGCTTACTTCACCGAACCCACGTCTTTATTGTATCGCAGAAAACACACTGTACACACTGTATATGTAACCGGTGAATCTCACAAAACCCAAAACCCATTTCCCCCAGAAAAAAATAATAATGAAAACTGATATATAAATCATATGAATATATGATTATATTGTATTTTTAATATTAGGGTTGTTTGTGAGCAATAAAGCATAAAAATAAAAAAACTGGTTAAAAGAAAAAATTATATATTTCTAAGTCCATTACATTAATGTCGTAAAAGAAATATTCTCATTAACTCATGAAATATAATCTTTTAAATTGTTTAAAAACTAAAATATTTGAGTGCATTATATTAATACACTTACTACATAAAAATCTAAAAATTATTTTTGAACTAGCCTAACATGTATATTTATAAAAACAATACTCACTCACTCACTCACTCACTCACACACACTCACACACACTCTCTCACTCACTCACTCACTCACTCACTCACACACTCACACTGTCACACTCTCACATCACTCACTCACTCTCTCACTCACTCACACTCTCACTCACACTGTCACACACTCACTCACTCACACACACTCTCACACTCACTCACACTCTCACACACACTCACTCACTCACACACACCTCACACCGGGGCCGTTGAATGCTTGAATCTGATTGGCTGACGAACGTTCTGAGGTGTGCAATTATTTTCAGGGAAACGCACGGCGAACGTAGTTCCAGGCACCGCATTACATGTCCATATCACTTCGCCAAAGGATTTGCTCTATTTCAAAAGATCCTTACAGCCTAAACCAGCAAAAGAACCAGAACCCACAACGACACTGGCCAAGCAAATAAATATAGTAAACTAAAGGATACAACTTACAGATTATATTCATGTTTTTATTATGTACGAAAGCACATACTCTATCTCTCCCGCTCTCTCTCCCTCACAGACACACAGTTTGCACACACGCTAATGTGTTATTATCAGTAACAGAGTAAGAACTTGTACCAGCATAAGAACAGCGTGTTCCTGTGGCTCAGTGGTAGAGCATTGCATTAGCAGCGCAAAGGTTGTGGGTTCGATTCCCAGGGAACACATACTGACAAAACATGTATAACCTGAATGCACTGTAAGTCGCTTTGGATAAAAGTGTCTGCTAAATGTAATGTAACTTAAAAACTACATGACTTCTCACAAGCGAGGTAGCAACGACGCTGTTCGTGAAGAAAAAAAAACTAGAGACATTGCTGCTGAACACTTTTGAGAGACACACAGAGGTTCTCTCTCTCTCTCATAACTTAGTTATTAACTGCATTAGTCTGCGATCAACGGCTCGAGCCTCCGTTACGGTCTAAAATGACGTTTTGGAATTAGCAAGGGAGGCGTTGGATGAGATGCGGAAGAAATAATCCTACTCACAATAGCCATTAAAGTGGAAAAACGGACGAATGCCTTGACATATATCATCTGATCGATGTGTTGAGGTGTGGCAGCCGTAGTATAAGCAGAATAACTGACTCGTTGAATTATTAGAAAAATAATGCACGACCTTTCGCATCGCAGCCGCATCACCACCTCGGGTGTGCATTATTCTTCTAATAATTCAACGGCCCATCGTCAATTATTCCTTACATATATATATATATATAATAAATTACTACATTTTATATAAACTCAATTCTTTAAATATTAATGCTTCTTTAAAAACTAAATGTTTTTGATTCTGTATTTTTTTTGGCGGGGGGGGGAGTGGGTTCACATGTAATTGTCCATGTGTTAAAGTTTATAGTCAATTCTAGTCAGGTGTCGCGGTGACTCAATCTTGATTCTGAACTGTGGAAATCCCAGATCAAGTGTGATCAACAGCTGACGGATCTCACACTCACGTGACGGTGAACATTTCAGGTGTGACAGGTACAATGTGAACAGCCCGTGGACTCGAGAACTGGGTCAAAGGTGAAGGTGAGCAGATCTCCTTCAGGGGGGGGACATTCAAGGGAAGGCTGAAAATGTCTCGTTTCACAATAAAACATCATGATGACCAAACACTTAGTTTTCTTCAAATCTATAATACAGAATTACATTTGGATGTGTACATCTACACCCTGTTCTCCGTCCTCTGCAATGACTCCTCCTACAGCAGCTGTAAACGCTCAGGTTAATTAGGGGTCTGCTGATTAGTCCTTGGCTTTCATAGATCAGATTAAGTTGAGCTGATAGACTCACCATCGATGTCACGACCAGCGCAGGAAAGAAGCCCATGGCCAGATAAAACGCCAGCTCCACCAACTTATACCTGACACGAACACATAAACCATGACCATTAACCTCTCTCACCTCAGGCCAGGGAGCTTCTACAGGGAAATATTGAGCATTGTCTATTATGTGCATGTTTAATTACCCAGTCTGTTGTGCTTAATCCACATACACTTTAAGATATGATGTTTTGCAATAAACCTTGAAATACAACTGCTATATAGTTTTGTTCATGCTTAATAGATTTTCATGAAGGAAGTGTAAACCAATATAGCTAATTACACTAAAGTAGTTTTTAATAATAATAAAACTATTATTATTATTATTATCACTTATTATTATTGTTCTATAAATAATAATATATGATTGTATTAATAATTTATAAATGATACAAATCGTAATATTTTAATATTTACTATTTTATTTATTTAACATGCATATGTGCTCACTTGGGTGGCTGTACGTGATTGGGACTTTAACATGATAAATAACTGTGGTTACCTTAAATAAATCACAACCGTCAAAATTGTACATTCAACAAAAAAATTAACACTTTTTGCATGTTGAATATCAATCTTATTTTAACAATAATAATTTATAAATAATACAATTCATAATTGGAATATTTTATAAATTGTATGTATTTAACTGAAGGTGTCCTCACGGTACTGTGTGTGACTGGGACTTGCTAAATTCTTGAGGTTGCTCTACCAATAATCACAACCAGTCTAACTGTACATTCAACTGCATATAATTTAACACTTTGTGTGACTATTATCAATTGTGCATAATTATGATATGATGTATCTGGCAACCCCTGACACTGAGGTGACGTCAAACGTACTTCTCGTGGTAGTTGAACACATAGATGGTCCCGGCGGCCGCCATCAGCCACACAAACCAGCGCATGTGAGCGGCGAGCGGCCCGAGCTCCCGGAGATTGAGCCTGCGGGAAAACACACCCTCGTTAGTGCTCATCTCACACTCACACACACACACACTCACACACTCACACACACACACACACACAAACCAGCGCATGTGAGCGGCGAGCGGCCCGAGCTCCCGGAGATTGAGCCTGCGGGAAAACACACCCTCATTAGTGCTCATCTCACACTCATACACACACACACACACACTCACTTACTCACACACACACACAAACCAGCGCATGTGAGCGTGCGGCCCGAGCTCCCGGAGATTGAGCCTGCGGGAAAACACACCCTCATTAGTGCTCATCTCACACTCACACACACACACACACACTCACTTACTCACACACTCACACAAACCAGCGCATGTGAGCGGCGAGCGGCCCGAGCTCCCGGAGATTGAGCCTGCGGGAAAACACACCCTCATTAGTGCTCATCTCACACACTCTCACACTCACTCACACACACACACACACACACACACACATAATCATCCATCAGCCACACAAACCAGCGCATGTGAGCGGCGAGCGGCCCGAGCTCCCGGAGATTGAGCCTGCGGGAAAACACACCCTCATTAGTGCTCATCTCACACACTCTCACACTCACTCTCACACACACACACACTCACTCTCACACGCACACACACAAACCAGTGCATGTGAGCGGCGAGCGGCCCGAGCTCCCGGAGATTGAGCCTGCGGGAAAACACACTCTCATTAGTGCTCATCACTCACTCTCACACTCCCTCTCACACACTCACTCTCACACGCACACACTCACTCTAACACGCACACACTCACTCTCACACGCACACACACATAATCATCCATTAGCCACACAAACCAACGCATGTGAGCGGCCCGAGCTCCCGGAGATTGAGCCTGCGGGAAAACACACCCTCGTTAGTGCTCATCACTTACTCACTCAAACACACACACACACACACGCACGCACGCACACATAAAAAAGTAGCAACCAAGGCTTTCTTTGAATGAATGCATCTACAGGTGCATTAGAATGTCATGGAAAAGTTCATTTATTTCAGTAATTCAAATCAAATTGTTAAACTCGTGTATTAAATAAATTCAATGCACACAGACTGAAGTAGTTTAAGTCTTTGTTTTTTTTTTAATTGTGATGATTTTGGCTCACATTTAACAAAAACCCACTACTATATAACAAACGTCAACTGTTTAATTATATATATCATTGCAACTTGTGAAGTTTATTATTGCACAGCTCTTATCTGCTAAATGCAACTATAAGGAGTGAAGATGTTTAAATGTTATGCTCTGAGATGGTAAAGCTGCTCTGAAACGGTGTATTAGAAGCGCTATATAAACACATTTGACTATTAAAACGAAGTTTCCACATTACACGTGATGTTAAAGTTTCACTCAGTAGCAGAGTGTACTCAGTACAGAGGTTAAATCTCACTTTACTGCTGTACTTGAGCGCTCAAGCACACTGACTTATTCACACTCGCAGAGTAACGTGACCACCAAACACTGTCAGACAGAAACTGTGTTATCAGATCAATAACTTCACAGAACCAGACCGAAAGGAGCCAAAAATGATGCATGTGAATGTGACTCCTCTTCCGCTAGTGTAAGACTGTTAGATAGGAGATAGTGTTACAAATAATGCATCGCTTGTGGACCCTGAAGCTTAAATATTACACAGAAGTAAAGGCTATATGTGACCCTGGAGCACTAAACCAGTCTTAAGTCGCTGGGGTATATTTGTAGCAATAGCCAAAAATACATTGTATGTGTCAAAATTATGAATTTTCTTTTATGCCAAAAATCATTAGAACTTTAAGTAAAGATCATGTTCCATGAAGATATTTAGTAAATTTCCTACCGTAAATATATCAAAACCTAATTTTTCATCAGTGATATGCATGGCTAAGAACTTCATTTGGAAAGCTTTAAAGTCGATTTTCTCAATATTTAGATTGTTTTCCTAAAAAAGCCATACATCAATGGAAATATTATTTACTCAGCTTTCATATGATGTATAAATCTCAATTTTGAAAAATTGACACTTATGACTGGTTTTGTGGTCCAAGGTCACATATGGCATATTTAACATTAGAAACAGTTCCACCAAGGTATGGGATAATACCAAAGTACCGAATGCTTACTGTATACTGTATTTACGGTATTAAATATTTATTTAAATAATCTGATACTTTTATTCAGCAAGGATGCATTACATTGATCAAAAGTGACAGTAAAGATATTTATAATGTTACAAAAGATTTATATTTCACATGAATGCTGTTCTTTTGAACCTTCTATTCATAAAATAATCCTGAAAAATCTAATGTTTCATGGTTTCCTTAAAAATATGAAGCAGCACAACTGTTTTCATCATTGATAATAATCATAAATATTTCTTGAGCAGCAAATGAGTATATTAGTATGATTTCTGAAGATCATGTGACACTGAAGACTGGAGTCATGATGCTGAAAATACAGCTTTGATCACAGCAATAAATTACATTTTATAATATATTCACATAGAAAATTATTTTAAATGGTAAAAAAATATTTAACAATATTTTTGAACAAATAAATGCAGCCTTGCTAAGCTGAAGAAACTTCAACTGTACTCATACCAAACGTGGTATTAACAAGTTATCATCTCAAAGAAAAAAACATGATCTTTTAAATATAAAGCTGCAAGTATGTTTAGATGTATTTAAGTTTTGAAATCTAAATATGACAGCAATAAATGTGTATAAAGAAAACATACCATGGTGTATAAGAGGCAGCGATAAAGAAGTATATGACGACTCTATCACACATGTGGAAGCAGTGCTCCATGGTCCTGAGAAATAACACACAGGGGACGATATTAATGTGAAGTGTTCACACTAGAGTTTGTGTACCATGTGCACTCAAATATTAAAGTTGATCAATATAGAATCAAAGAATACAAACTTCTGTCAAGAAAAGCTAAATGAAAACTAAAGAGCACAACTAGTTAAAGGAATAGTTCACTCAAAACAGATTTTTTTTTTCACTCTCAGGTCATCCAAGATAAAGATGAGTTTGTTTCTTCATCAGATTTGGAAAAATGCAGCATTACTCATCAATGGGTGCCGTCAGAATGAGAGTCCAAACAGCTGATAAAAACATCACAATAATCCACACGACTCCAGTCCATCAGTTAATGTGGAAAGACTGTGTGTTTGTAAGAAACGAATCCATCATTCTGACGGCACCCATTCACTGCAGAGCATCCATCGCTGAGCAAGTGATGTAACGCTGCATTTCTCCAAATCTGAAACAAACTCATCTGCATCTTGGACAGCCTGAGGGCGAGTATATTTTAGGATGACCTATTCCCGTATTTCAGTGAACCACTTGAAACAATAACTGAAGTGATTCAGTCTCTCATTTAAATATGGAGGTCACTCCCAGCGTTCAGTGTGATGCTGTACGATGGCAAGCATACCTCATGTGGCTCTTTTTCCAGGCAATGATGTGAAAGACCGTGGAGATGAGGAACAGAGCGATCAGACCCATGCCGTACACCCAGGCCGTGATCCGCTCCCAGCGGTCATCAGAGAGCCGGTGTAACAGAGCCATTCCCACGAACGCCGGCACAATCAGCAGCTAGGAGGAAATAAGCATTTCATTTCATAAACACTTGGGTGGAGCTCTTTAATGCTATTCATTAAAGAATGAATGTTCATTACCGCATGGGTGTAGCAGTTGGCCGCGTGCTCGTAACACGTGGGCTGGTAACGGCAGTTCACCGCCGCCCGGGTGTTCATAAACCTGAAACACAACAACCACACAGTCATGTTTAAAAAACAGACGCCGTTCATCTGACATATTTTTGTTATTGTTAACTAAATTTTTTTTTTTTTACTAAAAATAAAAAAAAAAAAAAAAGTGTGTTATACTTTACGTAAATATTCCAGTTAGTTCCCAAAATTACCAAAAAATACAAACCGATAAAATAATGGAATTATAATACAAACAAAGTGACTAAAAACTGAAGCTAAAATTTAAATGAAAACAGAAGAATGTATATAAAATTCTAAATTAATCGTGAATATAAATGAATGCTATATTAACGATACTAAACATATATTGCAGATGGACACAAATTACGTAGTGACCAAGAATCTTTAAATATTTGTCTGAAAAAATATATATTATAATTTCACGCAAAAGCCTTGAGATCAAAGTTTTAACATTTATGCTTCTGTATCAGTCTAAACTATAAATAATTATTTTTTTAATAACATATGCATGTGTTTGTGTGCGACTCATTCTGAGCCGGGGTTATTTCTCTCTTATCTTTCACTATCACCCCATCAGTAAATGACCCCTAGCCTCATAACCTGCAGGGTGTGACTCGTGCACATGGTCTGTTTTTCCTCTGTGTGTGTGTGTGTGTTGTGTGTGTGTGTGTGTGTTTGTCGGGAACTCCTCAAGGATGCAGCAGTGATGTCAAGCATGGTGAGGAGTGTGAAGCAGTGGTGCATGCTCATTAAAAACACACACGCATCCGTATCCATGCTGCATTCCCTGCCTCCCAACACCCATGCAGACCAATTCAGACACTGCTGATGTTTGGAGAGCAGATATCAGACCAGAAAACCAGTCAGACTGCAGAAATGAGTCAGTGTAGTGAATACTCGCATTTCAATGCAACGTCTCATCTCTTAACAGTGCATTTTACTGATATGATCAGACCACAGGACATGCTTTAAACTCAATGTGTGTTCTGAACTATAATATAAATAATGCATGCAGCTACAATAACAACAAAATAAAGTCTATCAATGAAATTAAATGTGCAAGATGAACTTTTATCCCAGTGCATGCATGGTCTGATTTCTGCATCAATAATAGAGCTTATGGTCTGATCTGTGATTATGCAATATACAGTCAACAAAAACACATGATCTCTAATCTATGCATGGTTTTATCTCCAAAAGTCAATAAAACTGCTTATTGGCTTGCGTTGCACATCAGACCACAATGAATACAGTCTGGTCTCTTAATAGTGAATATAGAGTCGTTAAAACACACTCTGAGTGCATTAATAAACAGCATGCATTAAAATGAAAGCATCACATCAGGATGTGCCTGTATGTCAGTGAACGGTCTGATCTCAGTACAGCACACAATCAACACAGATGCATGATCTGAACTCTGGATATAGCTTACAAGATGCATAATCTGATTTATGAACAAACAGACAGTAAGCAAGCAATAACAGAGACATCTTACAATGCATTAATAACCATAACAGCACGTAATCGGACCCGTCAGCTGATCAGCCTCTGTACTCACCTCTGAAAACTATTAACTCTCTTCATCTCGTGAAATCACTAATAAAAACAGATCTGAGATCATCAAATCAATCAGATGTCCGAGGCCTGCGACGAGATCCCCATTCACAAAAATCAATCCCAGACCGAAACCAAACGCGTCCGTGGCACCATAACTGCTCAAATACACCCTAAATCATCCATAAGACACCGTTTCGTCACATCATTTCATCTCGCGTCCGATCCCTCTCTCTTTCTCTGCCTTTATCTCTCTTTCTGTATCTATAGAGTGCGGTCAGCGTGAGGCGGTCGATGCGTTCGACCAATCATCGGCCGGAAGGATATCGCTTTGTTTGACGCAACAATAGAGGGCGGGGCTTATGGTGGCGAGAGAGTTGCTATACCTGTTTGAATCCTGTCCTGTTATTCAAAAGTGACATTGAAAAGGACAAATGATGACGCTTTCCTTTGTCAATCAGTTGAAATATAAAACGATAAGAATTAAGTGTAACTGTAACACAAACCTGTTGCCATGAGCAACAAATCACTCTTTTCTTTATTTCTACAAATGTACTCTACCATGCTTTTGGACATGTTGGCGTACAATCTTTAAATAACCTCGGAGTAATATGTAAATACAGTGCTATATGCATAATGTAATCATTTAGTGCTTTGGTGTCAAATGACCCATTGAACAGGCAATACTGAGGTACTTTAAATACACGGAGGTACATGTAAATACCTGTATGTGGTTTTACCAGGTGATACCATGATACTGCTGTTCAGATCTGTATCATCTGATATTTGTATTATATCATCGAAGTGAGGCATCATTGCTTTTCTCTCAGATTGCTTGCATTTTGTGTGTTGTTGTGTAATTGTGCACTTGTGCTCCTGTTTTGTGTGTAGTTGTGTAATTGTGCACTTGTGCTCCTGTTTTGTGTGTAGTTGTGCACTTGCGCTCCTGTTTTGTGTGTAATTGTGTAATTGTGCACTTGTGCTCCTGTTTTGTGTGTAATTGTGCACTTGCGCTCCTGTTTTGTGTGTAGTTGTGTAATTGTGCTCCTGTTTTGTGTGTAGTTGTGTAATTGTGCTCCTATTTGTGTAATTGTGCACTTGTGCTCCCTGTTTTGTGTGTTGTAGCACTTGTGCTCCTGTTTTGTGTGTTGTTGTGCACTTGTGCTCCTGTTTTGTGTGTAGTTGTGTAATTGTGCTCCTGTTTTGTGTGTAATTGTGCACTTGTGCTCCTGTTTTGTGTGTAGTTGTGTAATTGTGCTCCTGTTTTGTGTGTAATTGTGCACTTGTGCTCCTGTTTTGTGTGTTGTTGTGTAATTGTGCACTTGTGCTCCTGTTTTGTGTGTTGTTGTGCACTTGTGCTCCTGTTTTGTGTGTAATTGTGCACTTGTGCTCCTGTTTTGTGTGTTGTTGTGTAATTGTGCTCCTGTTTTGTGTGTAATTGTGCACTTGTGCTCCTGTTTTGTGTGTAATTGTGCACTTGTGCTCCTGTTTTGTGTGTTGTTGTGCACTTGTGCTCCTGTTTTGTACTGAATTTGTCCCTCAGGGATGCAGGAGTATTTGACTCGTTGGACTGGCGCTTCTTCTGAACCATTCTTTGTATGAACACACATACACTTACGCATTAAATGTGTCCCGACCCGCATGTTTCCATTAATGCTGAAGGCAAACTTGAACAATATTAAAGTGAAACAGTGTGTTTGGTGAAGAGCAGGGATTCTGTGACCAGAAGCAACGTTACATAAACCAGCAGCAACGGCATTATGACAGAACATTTATGTAAGGCTGTTAACTGAACTGAGAAGGAGTCCGTGTCATGTTTCGGCACATTTGGTCTTGTTTTCTTGTTTTGAGAGTTTGACAGAATTCTTCTTGTTTTCAGAGAAACTGTCCAATTGTTTTCCACTGGTGCAAGAATGGTCCTCCTTATGCCACGCAAATACATTGTTGAATATTAATACGCTACTCATTCAGGACCATGATGACAGTAACAAGATCTATTAACTGCACTTTATCTGTCTGACTGTAGGTCGAATTGTCTCAGGCTTTAAATATTTACCAGGTCATATGATTGTACTGAGCTAAGGGGAAAATGTTCTCATTAAGTTATGAAAACGTTATGTCTGAGTATTCTTGAAACATTCAACACATCGGCCTGGTTTCACAGACAGGGCTTAGACTAAGCCAGGGTTAGGCCATAGTTCAGTTAGGACATTTAGGTCATTTTTATAAATGTGCCTCAGATAAAAACATTACTGGTGTGTATCTTGAGACAAAACAAGGCATTGATATATTTTAAGATCAGTCAGTGCACATTTCTTTCAGTTGAAACAGCTCAGACTTTAGGCTTAAACCTCGTCTCTGAAACTGGGGATCACCTTTTTTTAAATATATATATATTTATATAAAGTACATTCTTTTTTATGTGAATGTTAGCGACATCATTAAGGGAATGTTCTGTTTTAGAATTTTGCAAACATTATGGGAATGTTACTAATGTTACCATCTGAAACTAATAAGTAACGTTTAAAAAACGTTAATGTCCAACTAAACTGTTTCAGAAAAACATTCAATAAACAACATTTCTGTGCTAACATTTTGAGAATATTATTAAAGAGCAGTTAATGGTCTGAATGAACGGTCTATCAATGTTACTAAAAGAATGTGACACTGAGAGAACCCTACCAGAATATAGCCTGCGGTACTGAGCTATCCCAACCAGGGGATGTTCCCAGACGCTTGATAATGTTCTGGAAAGGGTCTCTTAAAGTTACGAACAATAATGATTAAGCTCAGATGAGCTTTATTTGTCACATACACAACTATACAGAGTATAACCAGCAGTGAAATGTGTTCTCTGCATTTAACCCATCTAAGAACACACACACCTGGAGCAGTGGGCAGCCGACGCTGTGGCGTCCGGGGAGCAGTTGGGGGTTCGGTGCCTTGCTCAAGGGTCTCACCTCAGTCGTGGACAATTCCAGCCGGAGCCAAGATTCGAACCCACAACCATACCAGGTTACAAGTCTAACGCTCTATCCACTAGAGCCACGACTGCCACATGACAAACATTTCCTCCAGTAACATTAATAGAAGTCATCTGGTCTTTAATAATGTTCCCAAAACCTAAGCACACAAACATTATTGTCATGAAACCTTTTTCTTAGAAAAGACTAAAAAAACATTTTAGTTGGAAGTTCTTTGTAGGTTTTTTAAAATGTTCTTCAAAATTAACGTTACCATAATGTTTACAACACGATTAAATGGAATGTATCTTAACATTTGCATAACCAAGTATACACATATTTTTTAAATGTTTTAAAAAGTGTCCATTTTTGAACATTCTGAGAACATTCAGAAATACCGTTTTCATAAGTTAATGGGAATGTTCTTAGAATGACCTCTACACCATTCGGACAGTGGCCATATGTCTGTGTTTAAACACGTCCTCGGAATGGTTCTTTCCTATGTAGCTGTTACATCCCACAATGCACCAGGAATAGAACTGAGAAGTGCAACCACACGCATCAAACAATAAAACAAAAATACTGCAACAACACTGCAGCACAAATATAAATAAGTCCTGAAAACCATCACAAGACCTGTGATTTGTATTTGCAGGACATGATAGAGTGTCGTATGAGTTTAAATGGCATCACTTTTAAACATAAGAGGAGTTGGACAATGTGTGCTTTAGTCTCTTCGGCAAATGCAAGATAAGCACATCCAGATAAATCCACGGCAGCCCTACTTCTTCAGCTTAACCGCTTCTGTAACAGTGACAGAGGCCCTTAGAAGCCACGTGTGTTCATGGAAATAGCAATGATTTGCACCCTCTGCGTGATAACGGCTCTCGGAAACCAGCAAACTCGTGATGCTAGAAAGAGTCCAGTGCAGCTAGAGGAAGTTGAGAGGACTAAATAAACCGGGGAATTACACTAAGACACTAGCAGGAAAGCTGATCCTTCTCTTCCTTCTTGTAATCTTTCATGACGGATTTCTCTACAGTCGAATCTTCTGCTCAGTCTGAAAACATTAACATAACCAAGCTGCCGAAATTTGGTCCATGTTTTGCTAATGTTCCCATGAAAATGTTATGTATATGTTCTCTGTTTTTTTTTTTCGCTATGCAAACATTAAAGCGATTGTCCACCTCAAAATAAACATTTAGTCATTTAGTCATGCTCGACTTGTTCCAATCCTGTATGAGTTTGTTTCTTTGTTGAAAACAAAAGGAGATATTTTGAAGAATGTTGATAACCAAACAGTTGATAGACATTGACTTCCATGGTATCCCCCCAGCCCCAGACTATGGAAGTCAATGGCTACCATCAACTGTTTGGTTATTAACATTCTTCAAAATATCATCTTTTGTGTTCAACAGCTTTATTAATTACAGTACATACAGGTTTGAAGGTTCCCTGATTATTCTGAAACAAATAGTAAAAAAATATTAATAATAAGTTAGACGAATGTGCACGTTAAGAACATCTGTTTCAGGTTATGAAAACGTTATTTCAAAATGTTCTCTGAATGTCCAAAACACACTTTTAAAAATGTTTTAACAATGTATTTTCTTGGTTATACGAGCGTTACGGGAACATTATAGGGATGTTATTTTGAATGTTCGCTGGACGTTTTGAAACGAGGTGCTAATATTGCAGAAATAAACCATTCCACTGAGTGATGTGTAAATACCATTTTTGTGATATGTTTTGAGAACATTAGTAAAAGACCAGATAACTCTGGCCAAATGTTTTATTAACATGTTCATAACTTTGAGAGAACCTAGCTGATAACATTCCTCGTTAGCTGCGTATGTCATTATAATGACTTTATCACACTTATAAAACTAAATTAAAAACAGAAGTGTTTTTACTCAAAATAAACTGCATCAAAGATATCAGTTCCACGTGTGCACTACGGAACTTTGAATTCTATCTCGGAACACTGCAGAAGGAATGGAACACAACCGAGACACTTTCCTGGATGAAGTCCTCTGCATTTTTATCTCACGGTTTCTATGTTAGCTCATCTATATGAGGTTGATAACGAGCTCCTTTATCAATCTTTATCACGTTTTGGGTGTGTTCATCTGCCCCAAACAGCATATCAATATTTCTACATCTCAAACTTAAGGTCGGCTGGTATTTTCAGGCCTCACCATTCAGCTAGACTGCAGAACAACATTCAAGCTAATTTGATTAGCGTTTGGCACATATGCACTATTTCTCCTTTCACAACCACTCCAGACAAGTGACCTGTAATGGCTCGTGGATCTTTTGGTAGCCTGGCTTGCCCTGACACTGGTCCAGATGGATTTAAGGTCATCTAGATCATCACAAAAAACAGTGTAATGCTGTATCAGGATCGTACACTCGATGTGATTTAGCCAGACATGTTCCTGGACCAGCATCATCTGTTGGTCCGAGAATAATAAATCAAATGTCCTACTTTGCTAAATCACATTAAACGTACTTAGATGAATGTTATAATATACATGCACACAAACACACACACATAAAATATGTAATATATATATTTCAATTCAAATCAACTGAAATGCTAATTGGTAACCTAGCCTAGTCTAATGTTCTTATAATAAAAAGACTATCCATAGATCCAAGGGACAAACACACTGCCCGAACCAGAGCCCCAAACACAGCGCTGACCTCCCTCCCAGAATCCTCTCTGTCTGTCTCCTGACAGAACCAGTCCAGATCAAACATGCTCCCCTGGCCCGGTTTCTGTCATGGACATTTGTCCCAGATGTGTTCATTCCAGTGGAGATGTCAGTTGTGTTGTTCTCTTGCATTAACACCAAGTAAAAATGCTTTTCTAGCTAATAGAGCTAATGCTAAAAGTTTCTTTTTATTTCACAGGATCGTCACTATAAAGACCCCATACAATAGCTTGATGAGTAATAATGGAAATTAAACTGAAAGAATGTGTCCGTGTGTGTGTGAATGGGTAGTGTGCTCTGTGTGTGTGTGTGTGTGGTGTGATGTGTGTGTGTGTGTGACACATTCCTGGATCAACAGGTGTTGACCCTGGAACAACATTGTTATTAACCAATCAGATTTGAAGAACAAGTTTATAACTTTTGCTAAGTTAAGGCTTATAATCAGTGTTTGTTGCTTGTACATCAGTGTCATTCATCTGTCATTTCCTCTGATTTTAGGGATTACTCATCAGGGTAAGGTTAGGTTTAGGTGTAGGAAATTTTCAAGATTACATAATTTGTTTAAAATACAAGTGAGTTCCAGGGAACAATAGAAATACCCAGGAACACATCTAACTCAGCAAAATCAGGACGTGTTGTGTGTTAGTGTAACAATAGCACATACAGCTTCTGTTATCTTAGTATAAAAATTTACGCCTATGGACGAGTCACGTAAACCTTTGAAACAGATGGAGTGTGTGTGTGTGTGTGTGTGTGTGTGTGTGTGTGCGTGCGTGCGTGTGAGTGTGAGTGTGAGTGTGTGTGTGTGTGTGTGTGTGTGTGTGTGTGTGTTAATGATGGTTCGACAACGATACACTTCCACAGATGATTGTGTTAAATTATATCTAATCACCAGCGCTGTGAGCTGACAGGCATTTTTATGATGCTCTATTTGGATAAATTATGAATTATTCTTTGAAGAAAGTGATGTATGCAATATGGCAGATACAATTTCCAAAACAGTAAATATACAGCTACACTATTGTTCAAAAATGTTTGGGATCAGTCAGATGTTTTAATGTTTTTGAAAGTAGTTAATTCTGCTCACCAAGCATTTACTTGATAAAAACTACAGTAAAAACAAACAACTACAAACAAAAATTTGCTGCTCAAGAAACATTATCAATACTGGAAACTGTGATACATTTGTACATATCAATATCAATTTATTTTAGAATAAATAACTTACTGACCCTTTGAATGGTATTTTTACTACTGAAAAAACGTTAATTAGGCAGCTAATCAAGTAAAACAACAGTAGTTGACTTATGAATTAGTTGGGTCTAAATGTTTATTTTGATAGAATGTAATTATATTTTTTCATATATTAGCCTATTACGTTTAGTATTTAAATATTTGATCAGTTTTATTACTGGTTATGATATTTTTTGCATATAGCATATGTTGACACTTTTACTCATTTTATGGCCTTATGCTCTTAGGACAAGATAGACTAAATTGATTTTCTTTCTTTCTTTTACGTAAAATGTGGTTTCTTTATTCCACTTACTGATGATTAATCAAACAAACAATCATGAAATTGTTATCGAAATTAGTTGCAGCTCTTAAATGAATCTTTCAGAATCGTTCTGGGGAAGGTATAAATATATAATGTAAATGTCCTGTATTTGTTCAAAAGCTTCTCGCTCTGAGAAACTGAAGTGTAAAAATAGCTAGTAAGTACGAAGTGATGTAAAGCTCAGCAGCTAATGAGGTCAAGAGATTCAAACCCTCACGATACTGCAGACACACACCCAAACAAAAACATTGAACAACTTCAGTCATGGATAATCTAACACACAAGCCAATGAGATCAATGTGTGTGACATGCCAACTCAGAATAGATGCTATGGTGTCTTGAACAACTCTTTATAAACCAATCCCCGGCACTGCAGACACTTCTCAGAAAAGGCTGACCTCCATTACACTGATTCATGATCTAATGAGATTCAGAAAAACACTCTTTTATAGCTCAGGAGACTTATACATTGTCTGTTACGTCACATTTAAGCACCAGCTCTGTCTCGGGTGTTTCTCCAACAACAGTCAATAGTTAGCCAAAAATGTTTGACATCTTAAAGTAAAAGATTGTAAAAATGCTAAGATAAACACCTGCTAATCGGCTAATGGCAAGTTCCCTTAGTAATGGCCCAGGTAACACATTTAGGTTATAAAAACACTGTGGGCACATTATTTTGATGAAATGCTGAATTGTCCAGTTTTCATGTCACGAGTATAAAAATGTTACAAAAACATTTCTTACAAAAATATTTTCCACACAAAATATATCATTATTTGAAAGTTCTTTTTTAATAGACAAGGAACGTTAAAATGTCCTGTTTTCTTCTTGTAATCAGAATATTATTTAAATGTTCCAAAAACAATTTTACAGTGTTCTACTAACTCTATTTTATATTTACATGTAGTTATTTATCAGACACTTTTAACCAAAGTGACTTACGAATGAGGACAATCGAAGCAATCAAAACCAACAAAAGAGTAATAATATGTGAGTGCTGGAGGGTAGAAGACAGATAGATAAAACAGAATTAGAATAGAGATTGCTAGAGTTAGGGTCAGATAAAGATGAGGAGATGTGTTTTTAGTTGTTTCTTGAAGATGGTAAGGATTCAGCTGCTGGGATTGAGTTGGGCAGGTCACCAGATGGGAACAGTTAATGTAAAAGTCTGTGAAAGTGATTTTGTGTCTCTTTGGGATGGTACAGTAATGCGTCGTTCACTTGCAGAACGTAAGCTTCTAGAGGCACATAAATCTGAAGTAATGAATTTAGTTAAAGGGGTGCAGAGCCAGAGGTGGTTTTGTAGGCAAATGTTAATGCCTTGAATTTTATGCAAAATTAAATTTTATTTTAACTAAAATGTAACATTATTTGAACTTTATTTTGTAATATTCCAATGTTAAAATGTCTGGTGTTATTGTTGTGATTAGAATGTTGTTTAAAGGTTATGAAAAAGTTTTTATTTTCATAAAACATATTTTATTTTCAACCAAATATAATGTTATTTGAAGATGTTTTTTTATATTCTAAGATCATTAACATTTCTAGTTTCGTTGATGTAGATGTTGCTACTTTATTTTTAACAGTAATATTCTGGAAACTACAGTTGCTGATTTTTACTGTAAACTCAATACATTTCTAAGAACAATCCATGTATATTTTTTAAGAATGTTTTGTCCTAACATTTATATAACTTAAAAAAAAATGTTTTAATGAAAATTGTAAGAACACCTCTGTTAGACGAGGGGACATTTCTAAGTAGCTTTACAGTAAAATACTGTTAAATGTACGGTCTTTGGAAGTATATGCAAACCATCATCTTATAATTTACAGTAAAAATCCTAAACTCCCTGCAATTCCCGAAACATATTTACCACAAATTAAAGTACAATCCCGTAAAACCTAAAAAGTATTTTTAACGGTAAAATATTGGTAACCACAGCTGCCTTTTTTAAACAGTCCACGAATGTAATGTTCAAATCATTAAATTCTGTAAGAATCAGTACAGTTTCAATCGCAGACTTTCTGTAGGCCTAAATCTGAGCACAGTTTGACAAATTATCAATTTTTAGAATGGACGATTTTAGAATCCATTTTAGAACATTAGAGAAACAGAACAAACCTCTATTCATTCTCCATTGAATATCAATGCTGCAGAAGAAACAAGAGACATGAAAGAGATGTTTTTACTCACCGTTTCTTCTGATAATCCAATCCCGACATGATTCAATCTAGCACCGAAGTTATGAGTTATTTAAAAAAAGATGTTGTGCACAAGTTATAAATGAGAGATACAGTCCTTTGAGTATGTACAGTAGATAGAAAAAATAATGTGTGCTGTACACTGAAAAAAATGATTCATTGAATCTACAATTTTTTAAGGTTAGTGGTTGCAATCAATTTATTTTAGCTACATTTAATAAAAAAAATTTTTGAAAGTCAGTCAACTCAATTTATTTATTTAAATGTAGCTAAAATAAATTGATTGCAACCACTTACCTTAAAAAAAATTGAGTAAATTCAATGAATAATTTTTTTTCAGTGTAGCTGCTGTTAGCAGTCCTTCTTCTTCCAGCATGTCAGACCAAAGTACACTTTTTCTCGGCGCTCGGAGGTTCGTAAGTGGTCACCGTCTTGTTCTGGTCCCACCTGGCGTTGGCGGGCGAACTCTGCATGACCACCAGCCGGATGGGAGTGGGGTTGATGTTGGGCACGGGGTCGGGTGCGTACTCCTTGGTGGGGTCCTTGCCCTGGCAGTCATAGAGGATGCAGGAGATGAGGAAGACGAGGAGGAGGATCACATAGCTGGCGATCAGGATGATGAGGTTGAGGGTGACCGGGTCTATCTCCAGGTCGTCTGCGATGAATCTCATGTTGGCGGCGGGACGGTGAAGGACTGAGACTGGATTGTGAGCCGTGTTTCTCAGGACATACAGACCTGTGAGGGATTAGCAGACACAAATCTCTCTCTCTCTCTCTCTCTCTCTCTATCACTGTCTGTCTGACTGTCTCTCTATTCAGTTTCATGTGCTTTATTGGCATGACTAATAATCATACATCTGTATCGCTAGAGCATTTGCGGCTTATATCTCTATCTGTCCATCGTGCAGTTTTAATGCATTTTATTGGCATCACAAACACGTTTGTACTGCCAAAGCATTTTCAGATGAGTTGCATATTAGGACAAAATTAAAACATTAAATATTAGCAGTTAATGTCAAAAAATACTGTAATCCACAGCAGATCTTTATTTGTACCTTCTTCACTAACAAGACTGGACAAAGAAATCAGGAACAGAGTCTAAAATATAATACACACTACCGTAGCTCCATATTCAGATACATTGGGCCTAATGTTTGGGGTAGGTGTTTTTAAGACTGCATTTATTTATTCAAAAATATAGTAAAATTTGTAAAATATATTACAATTTCAAATAACTTTTTCCTATTTGAAAATAATGTAAATGTAATTTATACCTATACATCAAAGCTGTATTTTCAGCATCATTACTCCAGTCTTCAGTGTCACATGATCCTTCAGAAATCATTCTAATATACTGATGAAACATTATTATTATCAATGTTGAAAACAGCTGTGCTGTTCATATTTCTGTGGAAAAGAAAGTTCAAAAGAACTGGATTTGTTTGGTACATACATCTCATTGAGGACTGACTAAAATCACTGTAGACATATGCACACAGATTTGTATATGTATAAATGAATGTACATCATTGGTTTTCTAGCGACTCCAGCCAAACATTAGTGCAGTCTGAAATCTAGGTTAAAGTTATTGGTGCAGACGGAGATGAGGCCGTGTCTCTATTGTTTTCTGTGTTTAAGACACATGCACTGATTGTGTGCGTGTGTGTAAAATACAGCGCAGGGCTTCTGTGTAATCCTAATCTTGAGTGTGAGGAGGGATTGAACCATCTGTTTTAGCAGCGTTCACTCTAAATCTATCACACGCAGGACAGAGAAACACCACCACTGGAGACAATGTTATCATCCTCAACTAAAACAAGAAAACAAATCTAAATCGAAACTATTGGAAATGGAAAAAAACTGAAGGATTCAAGATTTTATTTGTCACATACACAATTATACATAATATAACCAGCAGTGAAATGTAAGTGCACCAACCAATCAATCTCCCTCTCTCTCTCTCTCTCTCTTGTCTTGTCTGTCCGTCTGTTCGTCTGTCTGTCTGTCTGTCTGCCCGTTCGTCTGTCTGTCTGCTGTTCGTCTGTCTGTTCGTCTGTCTGTCTGTCTGTCTGTCTGTCTCTGTGTCTGTCTGTCTGTCTCGTGCTCCGTCTGTCTGTCTGTCTGTCTGTCTCTGTCTGTCTGTCTCGTGTCTGTCTGTCTCTGTCTGTCTGTCTGTCTGTCTTCGTCTGTCTGTCTGTCTGTCTGTCTGTTCGTGCCCCTGCCCTGTGTCCCGTCTGTCTGTTCGTTCTGTCTGTCTGTCTGTCTGTCTGTCTGTCTGTCTGTCTGTCTGTCTGTCTGTCTGTGTCTGTGTCGTTCTGTCTGTCTGCCCGTCTGTCTGTCTGCCCGTCTGTCTGTCTGTCTGTCTGTGTCGTCTGTCTGTGCCCTGTGTCTGTTCTGTCTGTCTGTCTGTCTGTTCGTCTCTGTCTGTGTCTGTCTGTCTGTCTGTCTGTCTGTGTCTCTGTCTCTGTCTGTCTGTCTGTCTGTCTGTCTGTCTGTCTGTCTGTCTCTGTTCGTTCTGTCTGTCTGTCTGTCTGTCGTCTGTCTGTCTGTCTGTCTGTCTGTTCGTCTGTGTCTCTGTCTGTCTGTCTGTCTGTCGTTCTGTCTGTCTGTCTGTCTGTCTGTCTGTCTGTCTGCCCGTCTGTCTGTCTGTCTGTCTGTCTGTCTGTGTTCGTCTGTCTGTCTGTCTGTCTGTCTGTCTGTCTGTCTGTCTGTCTGTCTGTCTGTCTGTGTCTGTCTGTCTGTCTGTCTGCCCGTCTGTCTGTGTCTCTGTCTGTCTGTCTGTCTGTCTGTCTGTCTGTCTGTGTCTCTGTCTGTCTGTCTGTGTCTCTGTCTGTCTGTCTGTCTGTCTGTCTCTCTGTCTGTATGTCTCTCTGTGTCTCTGTCTGTCTGTCTGTCTGTCTGTCTGTCTATATATCTATTTATCTATCTATCTATCTATCTATCTATCTATCTATCTATCTATCTATCTATCTATCTATCTATCTATCTATCTATCTATCTATCTATCTATCTATCTATCTATCTATCTATCTATCGAAATAATATATTATTTATATTAATTTGCATAAAATAAGTATAATATGAAATTATATGGTAAAATATGTGACCCTGGACCACAAAACCAGTCGCTGGGGTATAATTTGTAGCAATAGCCAAAAATACATTGTATGGGTCAAAATTATAGATTTTTCTTTTACGCCAAAAATCATTAGGATATTAAGTACAATGTTCCATGAAGATATTTAGTAAATTTCCTACCGTAAATATATAAAAACTTGATTTTAAATTATTAATATGCATTACTAACAACTTAATTTGAACAACTTTAAAGAGGATTTTCTCAATATTTAGATTTTTTTGCACCCTCAGAGTCCAGATGTACAAATAGATGTATCTCAGCCAAATAGTGTCCTATCCTAAAAATCATACGTCAATAGAAAGCTTTCAGATGATGTATAAATCTCAATTTCGAAAAATTGACACTTATGACTGGTTTTGTGTTTCAGGGTCACATATGTGCAATAATCATTGGCTGTGCACGGAAAGGCCAGCTTGGGGTCAGAACTGAAACTGAACAGTGCATTACAACATCTGACTCTCAATGCATGTCAGACAGAGACAGAAAGGCATGAATTTTCAGATTAGAACATACCCATGAAATGTATATATGCTGGATATGAATAGTTTACTCATTCCTAAAGCAGATCACTCATCATGACAACAGCTCTATTCATATTCTGTGCAATGTCTCTTCTGAGCAGCAGAGAGCAGAAGAGCTCAGGGCTGAATAATACAAGCCTCAGTCTTCAAGAACACGTGAACTTTGACCCACAGTCATTTGAAGCAGATACAAGGGCAAGTTATGCTCCTGTATTATTCGCTATGCTGCAATGAAAGTACAACGAGTTCATGAAATGATACACATTCAGAAATATATTTTTTAGATGCAAAATGTCAGAATATGACATTTAAATACTTGAATACTAGAGGTTTAATCACATCACTAACACTAATAAGAGCAATAATAGTAACGACTGTTAATAATTAGAGGAGCTCTGATGGCTCTCAGCCTGAAGAACAGATTGTTGCCTTCGTTCGCAGACATTATCAGACTGATAAGAGAAATCTCAGAGATACGGCGGCACCACAACATCTGTGCATGCATTTTGCAATCACAAGCTGTTTTTCAGCGTGTCAGATATTTATATAATGAATAAGCAGGAATTAAATGTTTCTGCATCATCAGTTTGTGTATTCGGAGGTACGGGTGGAGTCTGTCCTGTCTGTGGTGCCAAGCAAGAGAGAGAGACGGGGAATGTTTTACCTCCCTGCTCCACGATCAAGTTTGATAATGTCAGAATCCAGACTTTAAAAACAAAGCCCCCCTCTCTTCTGCGTCAATACCCACAATTCTGCTTCCTGATGCGTAAAGAGTCGTTTATTCCTGTTCCTGCATCTCTGCTCTGTACGTTTACTCTGGTGGAAAATACACCTTTCCTCTCTTGCAATACCCTGAATTGTGTTCACTAAAGTACAATTTGACAATTATTAATAGTAGAATTGGTTTGCAAAGCAGTTTGAACTGTTTAGTGAATTAAAACAAATTTTAAGTGGATTATTTTAAATGAATTAGTCAAATTAGACCGCAAAGCACTCTGGGTATTTTGTGAATCGCAAAAGAATCATTCATTCTAGTCGATTCCTTTCTATTAATTGCTCAATTCATTTCACAAAGTGAATGGTTGTTTTGTGAATCTTCTCTTTTTAACGAATCGATCAAATCAATTAGCAAAACAGCCGATTGCGAAAAGTTTCAATTGTACACTTATTAATTGTAGAATAGATTCGCAAAGTGGTCTGAACGAATCGTTTTGTGATTTTCAAAAGAATCGTTCATTCTTTGATTCTTTTCACCGAGGCGGTCAGAATGGATCACAGACCGCTTTGAACGGTTGTTTTGTGATTCGCCAAAGAATTGGGAAAAATTATAATAATTGTTTGGTGAATCGTTCGGGTCACAAAGCATTCCGAAAAAATATTTAGTGAATTGCGAAATGATTATTCATGCTAGTAGATTATTTTCAGTGAATTGCTCAAATTGGATCGCATGGTCTGAGCATGTTTTGTGAATCACAAAAGAACCATTCATTCTAGTCGATTCTTCTTCAAGACACAGACAAATTGGTTCGGAAAGTGCTTTGAATTAATCATTTTGCAATTTTATTTATATTAATTTGCATAAAATAAGTATAATATGAAATTATATGGTAAAATATGTGACCCTGGACCACAAAACCAGTCGCTGGGGTATAATTGTAGCAATAGCCAATAATACATTGTATGGCTCATAAATATCGATTTTTCTTTTACGCTAAACATTCTTAGGATATTAAGATCATGTTCCATGAAGATATTTTGTCAATTGTCTACCGTAAATATAGCTACACTTAATTTTTTATTAGTAATATGCATTACTAAGAACTTAATTTGGACAACTTTAAAGATTATTTTCTCAATATTTAGATTTTTTTGCACCCTCAGATTCCATATTTTCTAATAGTTGTATCTCGTCCAAATATTGTCCTATCATAACAAACCATACGTCAATAGAAAGCTTTCAGATGATGTATAAATCTCAATTTCGAAAAATTGACACTTATGACTGGTTTTGTGTTTCAGGGTCGCATATGTGCAATAATCATTGGCTGTGCACGGAAAGGCCAGCTGCACATGGGGTCAGAACTGAAACTGAACAGTGCATTGCAACATCTGACTCTCAATGCATGTGGTGCACGCTGTGGCTTGACGCTATTTCACTCTAGAGTACAACGCGTGAGGAACATTGACACGAATCATGTGTAAGAGTCTTGAAACCCCTAGAAAGCATTGCATTTCCCCGAAGTTCATCAGCTGAGGTCAAAGACAGACTTTCTCAATGCCTTTGGCAGCAGTTTGAACATGCGGTTCACGTCGGAGGACATTTGGCAATTGGTACGATAAACCAAGAAGACACATATCAGGGGTTTGCCAGACTGAAATTGTGTAGCTTAATCCAATTTCACACTTATTAAGACCCAATAAACTAACATTTGGAAGCTTTGTTGGAAGAAATAGTACAACACTACAATTTGCTTGTAAAGTTCTGTTTAGTTTGCAAAACTACATGAACCGGCAGAGGTTTCCAAATTAACTTCATGTTGTGTGAACTCACGTGCTGAGAG
Source organism: Gymnocypris eckloni scoliostomus (assembly GCA_027564155.1). Lineage (NCBI taxonomy): Eukaryota > Metazoa > Chordata > Actinopteri > Cypriniformes > Cyprinidae > Gymnocypris > Gymnocypris eckloni. The sequence goes on from CM050415.1 coordinate 38,691,949, forward strand.
CAGTGTGTGTGTGTGTGTGTGTGTGTGTGTGTGTGTGTGTGTGTGTGTGTGTCTGTGTCTGTGTCTGTGTGTGCGTGTGCGTGTGTGTGTGTGTGTGTGTGTGTGTGTGTGTGTGTGTGCGTGCGTGTGAGAGAGTGTGTGTGTGTGTGTGTGTGTGTGTGTGTGTGTGTGTGTGTGTGTGTGTGTGTGTGCGTGTGTGTGTGTGTGTGTGCGTGTGTGTGTGTGTGTGTGTGTGTGTGTGTGTGTGTGTGTGTGTGTGTGTGTGTGCGCGTGTGTGCGCGTGTGTGTGCGTGTGCGTACGTGTGTGTCTGTGTCTGTGTCTGTGTCTGTGTCTGTGTGTGTGTGTGTGTGTGTGTGTGTGTGTGTGTGTGTCTCTGTGTGTGCTGCTCTGAAACTATTTATTCTGGACTGTGGATATGGGTCCATTAGACATGGGCAGCGAGACTTATTTGATTATGTGAGAGAGGGACTGAACTTCATGCCCTGAATGTTCACACACACCTGCCAGTACACAATATATGTGTGTTATTGTGAATGAACAAGGTAACATATATGTAGCTGCTTGTGTAAACTGATTTTTCAGATTGGTATGTGGTTGCTAAGGTGTTCTGAGTGGTTGCTAGGTGATTTCTTATTTGCCCACGTCCAAAGAGCTCATCTACAATATGCTCTTGTCTCGATCACAGATGGTTTCATTACTGTACTTAAAGGGGACAATTCACCAAAAGTTATACTTTTCATTACTTCATTTCATGACTGCAAACTGAAAATAAACAAGAGCGTTATAGCTACTAATGGTGATTTCTAATCATTTATTTTCAAAATGAAATGAAAATGGGTTTACAAAGCATATCCCGAGATATCCAAAATATCCCGAAAATAATCAATTCTAGTCGATTATTTTCAGGGAATCAATTCACAAAGTTGTCTGTACAACTTGTTTCGGGAATCACAAAGGAATCTTGCATCGTCTTTTCGGTGAATCGGTCAAATTGGTTTGCATAGCGGTCTGAATATTCATTACTAAAGAATCATTCATTCGAATCGATAAAAGAAAAGGTAAAATGGGTTCGTAAAGCAGTCTGAATGACTCATTTCGAGAATTACTAAAGAATCGTTCATTCGAATCGATAAAAGAAAAGGTAAAATGGGTTCGTAAATCGGTCTGAATGACTCATTTCGAGAATTACTAAAGAATCATTCATTCGAATCGATAAAAGAAAAGGTAAAATGGGTTCGTAAATCGGTCTGAATGACTCATTTCGAGAATTACTAAAGAATCGTTCATTCGAATCGATAAAAGAAAAGGTAAAATGGGTTTGTAGAGCGGTCTGGATGACTCATTTTGAGAATTACTAAAGAATCGTTCATTCGAATCGATAAAAGAAAAGGTAAAATGGGTTCGTAAAGCGGTCTGAATGACTCATTTTGAAAATTACTAAAGAATCGTTCATTCGAATCGATAAAAGAAAAGGTAAAATGGGTTCGTAAAGCGGTCTGAATGACTCATTTTGAAAATTACTAAAGAATCGTTCATTCGAATCGATAAAAGAAAAGGTAAAATGGGTTCGTAAAGCGGTCTGAATGACTCATTTCGAGAATTACTAAAGAATCGTTCATTCGAATCGATAAAAGAAAAGGTAAAATGGGTTCGTAAAGCGGTCTGAATGACTCATTTCGAGAATTACTAAAGAATCGTTCATTCGAATCGATAAAAGAAAAGGTAAAATGGGTTCGTAAGCGGTCTGAATGACTCATTTCGAGAATTACTAAAGAATCGCTCATTCGAATCGATAAAAGAAAAGGTAAAATGGGTTAGAGCGGTCTGAATGACTCATTTCGAGAATTACTAAAGAATCGTTCATTCTAATCGATAAAAGAAAAGGTAAAATGGGTTCAGAGCGGTCTGAATGACTCATTTCGAGAATTACTAAAGAATCGTTCATTCTAATCGATAAAAGAAAAGGTAAAATGGGTTCGTAGAGCGGTCTGAATGACTCATTTCGAGAATTACTAAAGAATCGTTCATTCGAATCGATAAAAGAAAAGGTAAAATGGGTTTGTAGAGCGGTCTGAATGACTCATTTCGAGAATTACTAAAGAATCGTTCATTCTAATCGATAAAAGAAAAGGTAAAATGGGTTTGTAGAGCAGTCTGGATGATTCGTTTCGAGAATTACTAAAGAATCGTTCATTCGAATCGATAAAAGAAAAGGTAAAATGGGTTTGTAAAGCGGTCTGAATGACTCATTTCGAGAATTACTAAAGAATCGTTCATTCGAATCGATAAAAGAAAAGGTAAAATGGGTTCGTAAAGCGGTCTGAATGAGTCATTTCGAGAATTACTAAAGAATCGTTCATTCTAGTCTAATCTTTTAATGAATCGGTCAAATCAAGGCAAGTTTATTTACTAGCACATTTCATACACAGTGGTAATTCAGTGCTTCACATTCAAATGCCCTTTTTTAAGTCGCTTTGGATAAAAACGTCTGCAAAATAACTAAATTAATAAATAAAATGAAGTGAAATAGTCATACAAAATAATAATCACAACAATAAAAACAAGGAATTAAATAATAATAATCACAACAATCACAACAATAAAATGATTTTGAGTTTTGAATTTAAAATAGTTAAGAATAGAAAATGATTAAACATGTTCACGAAAGCAGCCCTAATGACTTATTTCACGAATCACAAGATGATCGTTCATTCTTGCCAATTCTGTTTAATGAATCAGTCAGATTTGGTTGACAAATCGTCCTGAACAACTTACCTTGGGAATCGAAAGATAATCTTTTAATCTAGCCGACTGTTCTTTGAATCGGTAAAATTGGTTCGCAAAGCTATCTGAACAACTTGTTTTGTGAATCGTGAATCAAAAAAGCCTTTCCTCGCACAGAACGCAATGGGAAGAGACTGCTCACGTAAGCTTAGCCTGTGGTTTTGGATACTTGAGTAATGCATTTTGACTTCACAAAAATGTAAATGGGTGTATGTGCTTGTGTGTGTGAAAGCAAACCTGCAATGTCACTCGGTCTGTGAGGTGTCTGGGAACCCTTTCCTTCCTGAGGGCTGCAGTGTTTGTGTTAGATCAGCCGAAAGCCCTTCTTCTGGGTGTGGGAACGACTCCTCCCTGCACTCCACATTTCCTCTAGTCAAGGACTGAGCGGCCGAAGCCCAGGCCGATCTGAGCCGCTGCATGTCAGCATGAACACAGGCACAGCTTGGGTTCATTGAGAAACACATAACCGCATGTTCAGAAATAAGATTTCATGCAGAAGACTTTACAGGTAAACCTTGAGTTATAGTTTGCCAAGTTGGCATCTGAAATAGCCTACTGTTTGATTGAGAGTGAGACTAGATTAAATAAGACTGTATGTACCAATATAATAAATTAGTTAGTTGTAATCCAGCAATTAACTGTGAATGGTAGATCATTTGAAAATAAGTGGTAAGTTCATATTGAGTCATTTGGTTGTAGACCTCATCTGAAATGCAAGAGCAGAGTGAGATTAATGTTTTTTTCTGAGGAGAAACAGCTGTAGACTTCAGCAAAACAGCTAGAAATTGCTGTTCATTTTATCTTACTGCTGTCTAGGAACAATTGAGATATTTTTACTATGGGTTGTAGTTTATAGTATAAATGAAATCAGCAATTTTCAAAAGGCGTCACCTGTATATTTGAGTTGTTCTGCGATGGTCACACGCTTTGCCCTAGTTTCAGCCTCTCTTTTGAATCTCCATAGGAAACCCTTTTCACGCTCATCCCTCGACGGAGGAGGCAGGAATGTTCACAGCTAATTTAAAGCCTGTCTGTCCAATAACGCCCTGCGATCTCATAAACTCACCCTCCTGCTGTGGCCGACAGTAACCTACAGAGGCTTGAATGGTTAAAAAAAAGAGGAACATTTATATGTCAGTGCTTTTGCATTCTCTCACAAAAGTATTGTGTTGCCCCAAGAAACTTTGCCCCAAGCTAAACTTCTGTGATGGAAATAATATGAGGTGCGAGGAAAAACAATTTCAGTGCTTTTGTGAGCAAAAATAAAATTACTTGGTAAATCGCAACAGTTTTGCAAGAAATCACAAAGTTTCTTGGGGGAATGCAATATTTTTGCAAAAGACAGCAAATTATTTGCAAAGGAACTTAGAGCAACACGAAACTTTTGAAAAGGATCGTTTAATGTTTTGTGAGCGAACGCAGAGTTTCTTGGGGCGACGAAAAACATTAGCAAGAGAACGCAAATGTTATATGAAAGAACGCAAAGCTTCTTGGGGCAGTAATTTTATAGAAAATGCTAATTTTCATGGGGAATGCGAATGTTTTGCGAGTGAATGCAGAGTTTATTTGGGGTAACGCAATACTTTTTTGAGAGAAAGCAAATGTTTTGTGAACACAAAGCTTCTCAGGGCAATGCATTACTTTTGTGAGGAACACAACATTTATTCGGGGAACTCAAATGTTTTGCAAACAACATAGAGTTTCTCGGGGCAAGCAAACTTTTGCGAATTAACTCACGTTTTGCAAGAGAATTAAACATTTAGCAAAAGTACTGAAATACAATTTTTTCCATCTCATCTCATATTTTTCCATCAACATATCTCTTTAGAAGCTCATTAGTAATTTGTTTGCTTTTTTAAAGGGGTCATCGGATGACCATTTTCCACAAGTTGAAATGATTCTTTAGGGTTTTACTGAAAAGTCTATAGCATACTTTGGTTACAATTTCTCAATGGTAGTGTAAACAACAAATTTTTTACCAAGCTCTGTTTTCAGCAAGCTGTTTTAGTCCATGTTGCTTTAAATGCTAATGAGCTCTACTGACCCCGCCCCTCTCTTCTGTGGAGTGACGAGCAGACTTTAAACTTCAGCCGCGAAACTGGCTAAGCAGCACATTATTAGGAAAGGCGATTTGAAAAGATTCATATAAACTCTTATACTCACTTCTTCTGAAGATGAAGCTGGATCACGAATGATTCGCGTGAACAGAGACGCATTTATGTAGATCGGCGCATTCACTTCAAAACGAAAGTAAGGTTAATCCTCTGCGTCTTCAGCGGCTCAGATGTGGGGAGTAAGTGATGACTGCTATATTCATGATTACATCCAACAATAAAACACCTCAATCGCTTAATCTGAGACATTTTGTCTTCACCTGCAAAGGAGGCGGACAGCTCTCAGCTCACTCAGGGGGCGGGGCTAAGGTAAGACGGTCTTGTCAATCAACTATTGTGGGAGGGGCTTGTACAGAACTACATCATTCTGACAGGAATCTCAGAACGGCTTGATTTGAGAAAGAGGATTTTAAAATAGGGATTTAAAAATAACACTGGGTGGATTTTTATCATTATAGGATGGATGTGTACACACACTTCCAACACACATTTATGTTCAAACTACTTGTAAAGTGAATTTTGCATCCGATGACCCCTTTAAATTTATCTTACATAGAAAGTTTCGTGTGACTTCAAAATGTGTTTAAAGTTTCCGTGACTCCAAAAACTCATGAGACGAGGGTTCACAGGAGTTTGCTGTGAAACGGTTTCAGCACACAAACCAGAAGTAAATGATCTGCTGGTTGTGTGTTCCACAATGCACCAGTCTTCCTGTGACTAAACACATAACAGACCCTCAGCCGTCGTGTCACAGCGTTTAATGCGTCTCTGGAGGCTGGCGGATGAACTGTGAGCGTTTTCTCACAGCAGGCCGAGGTGAGATAAAAGGAAACATAGCGCTGTGAAGACCGTCATGACATCACCGTTAAATGCTTCTCGACCTCCACAGCTGCTGAGCGAGACACACCCTCACGCTTCCTGCATGAACCATCTCAACAATTCACATCATTTACCCTGGGAAAAACACCTCGCTGCCAGCCACGACTTTCCAGGTCCCAGTAAATGAGAAACCCCCTGTTATTTTGTGGTCACAAAAGCCTAATAAAATGACCTTCGATTTCATTTTAATAGTGTGTCACGAACCAGATCAGATTGGACACTGATGTAAACTTGTATAGAGATTGTGGGTGGATGTAATACTAGATGTTTTATTCTGAACTACTGTTTAGCCCGGAAGCAGTCATACAACGTTGCTATATGTCAAGTCCACTAAATTCAGAATTTAAAGTCATTACTTGCTGGTAATTTTTAGACGTTCATTATCACAGAAAATAATGTCTTGTGCTACTTTTTTGTTTGTTTGTCGGTTTGTTTGCAGTTACAAGGTGACATATGGCGTATGAGGGGAAGAACATAATGTTTTAATGTCTGATGATAAAAACCAGGCAGAAGAAGTCCAAACAAAAGCCATCTGCTTTTGGAAAAGAAAAGATGTATGGCCGGACTTGGTTCTGTGCATTAAGTGTTGACTGGAGCTTGCAGATGATTGTAAGAGAGGGGTGGATGTAAAGACTGGAATTTATGACAATTTTAATAAAAATAATGAGGTCCAGAAATTTTAAAAAGAAACATGCATGAAAAAATATTCATAGTAAGAGCAATAACACACATTTAGAAATTAATTCTCATTTCATGCAGATGTTAAACTCTGCTGGTGTTGACACCGTTTACTCCCATTTTGGTCAAATCAATTTGAAAAGCACTCTCAACAACTTAACAACGATTGCACAATAATAATTTATTCTACACTCAAAAAATGGTGCCATATAGCACTAAAAGTGGTTCTTTGGCTTTGTAATCATACAGAGGAATCATTTTTGGTGCTGTATAGCACTAAATCTTGGTTCTTCAGTGGTTCTTTGGCATGACTGAGGGGCTATATAGCACCGCTACCATATACAGAACCTGATAAGCTCCTGTTTGGTTCTACAGTGGTTTTTCAGCCGTTCTTTGGGGTGATTAAAGTGCTATATAGCACCACTTCCATACAAAAAACCTTTTTAAGCCCCTTTAAAGGTTCTTTACGAGCCAAAGAACCACTGTTGGTGCTGTTTAATACCAGTGCTGATGTCATGTTTTCCTGAATGCCAGCTTTAAAGATCATTGTCTAAAGAGGTTGTTCAAAGGTCAGTCGATCCCACACGTCACAAACAAAACAAACGTGTTCATGTCATATATCCACGGAAAGCTGAGATTCTTGTAATTTCAACTATGTAAACCATTTTAAGATACTATAAACACAGCATGTACAATCTGTGTCTTTATCAGACCGCTTTTTGTTGAGATAATGCAGACATGCATAATAGTACAGACATACATAGGAATAACACAGTAGGGATGCAATATAACACCAATATAAGAAAAAACCCACAAATTAAATAATGTACTATGTACAGAAATAGAAATATAGGAAAAAAATGTTTTTAGATTATAAATTATAAATATATATGTAATTTTAAAAGTGTACACATTTTGGATTCTATAAATAAATGTCACTATAATGTGTTTATGCTTCAGTTACTATGTGTCAGCAATTATTGACAGTGAATCTGATGAGAAACTGAATAGCTCTAAGTGTAACCTTTCATTAGAGCCCAAAATGATGACTGTACATTAAAGCATTCAAGAATTACAGCAGTGTATGTGTGTTGGTTACAAATATGCTGATTTGATGCTTAAGTGTACATTTTTTTTGTGCGTCTAGACATAAAATTAGATAAACATGTGTAAAACACTAATTTTCTAATATAATGTTTATCAAATGGTAAATTTGGCTTGGTAAGGCTTCATTACTGTGATCCCAATGTATTTTCCAGTTCATACCTCCCAGTTATAGTCATCTGCAGGCATCTATTTACAAAAGAAATGCAGGCAGAATTATTTTTCTTTTTAGTGTATTCAAAGTGCTATTACTCAATATCAGGAAGACTTACAGTGATTATGACGGTTGAGAAACAAACCTCAGAGTGTCACCTTTCAAAGGAGACCAACACCATTGCATTTATCATCCAAATGGCTCAAGAACAGCAACAATTTACTTTGGGTATGCCTTTTTAGGCGTTTTAGGCAAATTTTACAGGAATAAAAGGGTTAATTGAGATGATTTTGGCTCACATTTAACAAAACCCACCAATTCACTATCTCAGACAAATTAGAATACTTCATAAGTCCAATAAAAATATATTTTTTGTGAATTTCAATAGTCTTTTGGAAAGTATGTTCATTTCCTGTATACATACTCAATACTTGGTAGGGCTCCTTTTGCTTTAATTACTGCCTCATGCGTGGCATGGAGGTGATCAGTTTGTGGCACTGCTGAGGTGGTATGGAAGCCCAGGTTTCTTTGACAGTGGCCTTCAGCTCATCTGCATTTTTGGTCTCTTGTTTCTCATTTTCCTCTTAACAATACCCCATATCCTAACTGCCTATTATTTGGACATTGGCGCTTTGAGTTCTACACATGAGTTCACACGAATGTGTGTGCTTGGTAACTATGACAAGCTTTTGGACCTCTTTGTTTTCCCATTTAAAATTTTATGAGCGGATTAGATGTGTGTGTAAATGCGAGTGTGTGTTTATGTGTGTGTAGGTGTGTGTGTGTGTGTGTGTGTGTGTGTGTGTGTGTGTGTGTGTGTGTGTGTGTGTCAGTATGTTGTGTGTGTGTGTGTGTGTGGGGGGCATGTTTATGTGGTTTATGAGGACACAAATTTGTATAATGACATGTGGTATGACATAGGTATTACAAGGAGAAGGTGATTTATGAGGACATTTTCAGTGTCCTCATAATTTAAAACGCTTATAAATCATACAGAGTGAGTTTTTGAAAGTAAAAATGCATACACACCGTCTCCTGTGAGGGCTAAGTTTAGGTGTAGGGTAGGTGTAGGGCAATAGCACATACAGCTTGTACAGTATAAAAACCATTACGCCTATGGAGAGTCCCGTAAACCATAAAACCAACATGTGTGTGTGTGTGTGTGTGTGTGTGTGTGTGTGTGTGTGTGTGTGTGTGTGTGTGTGTGCATGCATGTGTTGTGTGTGTGTGTGTGTGTGTGTGTGTGTGTGCATGCATGTGTGTGTGTGCGTGTGTGTGTGTGTGTGTGTGTGTGTGTGTGTGTGTGTGTGTGTGTGTGTGTGTGTCCTGAGGCTCATTGATACCAGTGCTGATGTCATAGTGTTTTCCTGAATACCAGCTCTGAGATCATTGTCTAAAGAGGTTGTTCAAAGGTCAGTCGATCCCACACGTCAAGAAACAACACAACCCGATGTAAGAGCTATTGACAACGACACTGGAACCGCTTCCTTTGATATTACATTGAACCGTTTTCACAAAGCTTTCTTCTTCTGCCCAAAACTACCATTCTGAAATGTTAATCATTTTTTTGTTGTTGTTTGAACATCCTATAGGTACACATTAAATGAAACAGAGGTTTCTAAACAAATACAAAAAATATGTATTTTCTAATATCACTGTTTATTTCATTGTAAGGGTGGAAAATTATGACTACTTCTGAATCTCTTCTGCTTAACAAAGCTGCATTTATATGATCAAAAATACAGTAAAAACAATTATATTTTGAAATATTATTATAATTTCAACTGAGTGTTTTCTATGTAAATATATATTTTAAATGTAATCTATTCCTGTGATCAAAGCTGTATTTTCAGCATCATTACTGCAGTCTTCAGTGTCACATGATCTTCAGAAATCACCTCATATGCTGATTTGATGCTTAAGAAATATATTTTTTGTGCTTATTATCAGTGTTGAAACAGTTGTGCTGCTTTATGTTTCTGTGGTGGAAAGATTTTTTGATGAATAGAAAGTTCAAAAGAACATTGTTTACTTGGAATAGAAATGTTATTGAACATTATAAACGTCTTCATTGTCACGTTTGATTAATTTAATAGGCTACATCATTGCTGATGCTGAATAAAAGTAGCATATTAATTTATTCCAAACTCTTGAACGGCCGCAATCATGCAAATCAGTCTGAACGACTCGTGATGTGAATCACTAAAGAACTAAGTCCAAAAGAATTGCATTTATTTTAAATGGAAATATTTTGCAACATTATAAATGTCAGTCCCTTTTTAACAATGTAATGCATCCTTGCTGAATAAAAGTAGGCTAGCTATTAATTATTTATGTATTTTCTTTTGAAAGGTTGCATTCACTTTCACTCAGACATCATGAGTGAATGTATTACTCCCAGCGCACTACTGTCGTTTTCTCACACAGATTTCAATCAAAAATGTCCCTTGCAGGAGGCTTGGCGTCTTTCCTCCTCCGTGGCATTGTGGGATACGTCTGTCTGAGGCAGATGGACGCAGCTCTGCATATCTAAGAGAGATCTTGACGAGGAAAGTTGAACAAAGGCTGACCAGCTTGAGCTCCGCACTCCTGGGTTTAATTAGGAAGTGCGTGTGTGTGTGTGTGGGGGGACTTTTATTCTACATTGTGTCCCCACAAGTATAGTATAGTAGTATGGTAAAATCTGACACTTTTAACATTGTGGGGACCGGCCTGTGGTCCTCATGAGGGGAAAAGAGTACAAATAGTAAATGCATTTGCATTGAAAGTTGTCTGTAAAGGATATGTTTAGAGTTAGGGGATAGAAATATTGTTTGGTCAGTATAAAAGTAATAGAAGTCTATGGAAAATCCACACAATTCACAGAAACAAACGTGTGTGTGTGTGCATGTTTATGTGGTTTATGAGGACATAGGTATTACAAGGAGAAGGTGATTTATGAGGACAATTTCAGTGTCCCCATAATTCAAAACGCTTATAAATCATACAGAATTAGTTTTTTTGAGACAGTAAAAATGCATAAAGTTTCCTTTAAGGGCTAGGTTTATGTGAAGGGTTGTTTTAGTGCGATAGAAAATACGGTTTGTACAGTATAAAAACCATTACTCCTATGGAGAGTCCCTGCTAACCATAAAAACCAACGTGTGTGTGTGTGTGTGTGTGTGTGTGTGTGTGTGTGTGAGGGTGGGAGCACAGCAACAATGGTTGAGCGGGGTAAAAAGTCCAGGCCGATCGATCAGCGAGAGCCAGAGCTCTGCGTCACAGCGGACGGTCTGCGGTTAACACTCGCTCGCTGCCGATTGTTTGGCCTCGCGGGATTAACGCTGCTCAGCACTGACTTAGAATTCATGGAAATCATTCAAAAACAAAAAGCCATTGTTTCACAAGAGCCTTACAACCTTCTAGCTCAGCACACAAGGACTACATAATGCTTGTCAGTCTCCATAAACACACACGCACGCACGCACGCACGCTCAGGGAAACTACTATGAATGAATCACTCGTGCTTTATCCTCATTATTTTTAATGTAAGCACACTTAAATAAATGTCGCAGCCATTTTCAAATCTGAACGTGCGAGTCTTCTGTTATCATTCACTTCCTGTAGTTTTAGCTGGTTATGTAGCCTGATATTGAAAATTGCATTGTTTTATCTAATTATCCTAAACAGTGAGTTGTAGCGTGAATAGCTTTTACCGTTTACTAGACTTATTATGGACCTTTTTCACGGACTGATGATGTGTTTTAACGGCAATATAAGTGGCCTATGTACATTTATTTTTAGCCAAAATAGCCATATGACATTTACACTGTTAAAATAGCAAGATTTTCTGCAATTTATACTGCTTAAATCAAATAGTGACAATTATCTGCACCTCGTTATTGTAGTAGCCTACATTAAGAAATGCAATAATAACTTATTGAGTAATTTATCATTTTAGTTCAAATTATTAAATGGATATCACCTTATTGAGACAATAAAGCCCTCCCTATACCTACCCCAACCCTACACCATATTTTATTTTCAACTTTGTGATTATTTCCTTAATTTTTATTGAAAATACATGCTTTTCTGGTGTGATTTGAAATTTGAAAAGGGAGCAAATTTTTGTCAAAAGGCAGATTCGAACCCGGGTCCATTAGCTCACCACATGTTCTACCAACTGCACCTCTAAAGCTAACAACCAAGTTGTATTTTGAAAAGTTGACTAGCCCAATCACACGCTAGTGGGCGGAGTTAGTGTAAATAGCCTCTGCCAACACAGCGGGCTATTTGCACTTAGTGTAAAAGACACTCCGTAGTTTTTAAGTAGGTGCATTTATGACACTTTACTTTGCATTATGTTATCTGCTGTGTAAAAACAAGTTAACGCTGCTGTGAGGGTGTTTCTAATACAGCGGCTATGGGAGTAAAATACATTTGACATTGTTTTCTCTTCTGACTGCCGCATCAGTCTCTCTCTATTTATTTTTTTCCTATTTTTGAAAGTCATGAGAAACACTGTCGAAGAGATTTTCTTTTGCTAACTAAGCAAATAAAAATACTTGATTGTCTCCAGTTCACCCCTATAGAAGTTAACCCACACTGTACAAAAAGCATACAAATATCAAGGAATGAATGTGTCTATTATCTACAAGCCACAACAAAAGTGGAATAATTATTTGTCATATTTGTCTCATCAACACAGGCCTCGGTACACTGGAGGTGAGTTATTTCATCTTAAGCTGCAGTAGAGTCGTTTTTGACTCAATCGTGTGCTACAATTTATTTACAATTTCAAATCATTTCTTGCAGATGCAGTATACCTGTAACCAGTGTATCTCTTTATTTCTGCTTGTTTAGCAGCTTCGGTTGTACACATTCGAGGTATGAATTAAATATGAAGATCTCCTCAGTAATTTAGAGTAGTAATTAACCTGTAAATGGAGAACAGTTATTCTAATGTTGGTCCAGGTAAATAGTGCAGGTTTTATGAATAAAGCACATTGAAAATGAGCCTAGTTTACATACACTGTTAAAAATAAAGGCGCTTCACGATGCCATAGAAGAACCTGTTTGTCTAAATCAGCGGTTCTCAACCCGCGGCCCGTCACGAATCCGAATGCGGCCCACCATACTGAATGTTACAGTCTTATGTGTTGAACATAATAAAAAAATAACTTTCAGTTTTACAATTAGTTTTAGTTTTTACATTCATTTAAAAATGTACTAAACAAATATAAGCTAATGTTTTTGTTATGTAAAATAATTTTGTTTTTCAACAAAGGCTACATATGTGAAAGCACACTTTCTGCAATGCCGCGTTTTACAGACTGTATCTTACAATCTCAACTTCATTGTGCTGTTACTCATTTCCAGCAGAATTTTACTAAATTGGTTCCCGACAGCATCAGGTGTTTTATTATTGGTGAGTAGAATTATTTATTTAAATAAATGCAATCGTTTAGATATCATAATATTTAGGCTATAAATAATCATATAAATCTGGTTGGTTTGTATTGATGACGTAATATGTAAATGACATGCGCGCGGCCCGTGAGACTTGCACTTGGCCCGGTGGAAGAAAAGGTTGAGATCCACTGATTTAGATGATTCCATAAAGAACTTTAACATCTGAAGAATCTCTGTTTCACTAAAGGTTCTTTGTGGTGAAAGAAGGTTCTTCAGATTATAAAAAGGTAAGAAAGAGATGTTCTTTAAAGAACCTTTGACTGAATGGTTCTTTGTGGAACCAAACTGGTTCTTCTATGGCATTACTTGAAGTGGCTTTTGAAGCACCTTGATTTTTAAGAGCGTAGAGCAATATTTCAGTAAAACAGTTTTCCTTTGGGATTTTGTGTTTGCAATGGTGAACTGCATTTCTAAAGACATGCATCTAGATGAAAGTTGAGAAATCCCTGTGTATTCATTGTGGTTTATGACATTATGCTTGACTCCTTCAATACTGTGTATTTATTGAACAGCTGAGCCAATTTGTAATATTTTAGGGGTAAAACATTGTCTCTTTGGTACAGTTTTTGTCATGCATATTTTTCATTCTGTTGGGCATAAACCTGTGTTTGTTAATCTCAGTCATGACTCATGATCATTTCATTATCAATGTTGTTTCAAAGCACAAAGTAATAAAGGGCTACTCCATGAGGGCATCTTGAGAAATCTTATCAAATCTGATTAGTGTGAGGCATTATTGACAGGATGAACATGAGATCGGGCTCATGTCCCCAAGAGAAACTTCTGAGAAGCAGGACTCATTTTGCCAATACGGTTGAGATATTAAAGAGCTCTTTTGGTCACTTTTCTTTTCCTCGGGTTTCACTCGATTTCTCAACTTTCAACCAGAGACACACGGAGCTCTGCCAGCTTTTTTCTTTTGAAATGAAGATCGCTGTTGCGACACCGTAATTGAAACTCAGAGAGTTCAGAGCTCTGCGAAGTCAAAGGGCTCGAGTTTATTTTGAAGCCCATAATGAAAACCGCACTTTCTCTTATTCCTTCCTTCCTGTTCTTTGTCTTTTATTCACAATCAAAGAGAGGAAGAGAACTAGGGAGTCACCCTGAATGAAGTGCAAAGTAACTTCGCTCAGATCAGTGAGACGTGTTTTAATCAGCATTCGTCCTGAATGTAGGCCGGTTCAGAGTCGTGTCACTGCCAGGAACCGTCTGGCACGGGAAGTGCAGCGATCCCACGCTGAGCTCTTTCATCCCTCCAGCTACGACTGGGTTTTTAGAGCATTATTGTCCATCCTGTCTCACTAAAGCAGATCTATTAGCTCTTAAAACGCCTCCCGTTCAGCTCTATGCCTTTCAGACTCAGTTCAGGCTGTTTTTCTTGTGTGTTGAATCGATGCTCAGAAACAGCAGGAGTGATGCTTCGCTCTGTTAGAAACACAATACTGCAGGATGATGGATCACTTTTTAGTTTTTGCCAACTTTTAATGGACAAGCGAAAGCATTCCCGCAGAGGAGGGCCTTTAAAGAGCAGAGCCGCTGTAGAGGTCCATCTAAAGGTCCCTCTCTCTGCATTTACTGGAGTTCACTGGCTCTCATTTTACTGATGTCAAAGGTCAGACAAGAGCCCAAAACAGAGACCTATAAACGCTGATAGAAAACAGGATTCATGTGCTCAGAGTCTGCTCTTTCATATTTCTTGATATTTAATGGGGTTCTCAGTTATGTTAGAAATGTATGAATTGTATTATGTCTCAGATGTTGCTCCTAAAAGTCATTAAATGACAATTATTGGCACATTATGAGCATTTATCTCTGGCGTAATGTAATCCTGATTCATATTGTTTCCCGTTAGTTTATCCTGGGTTAGAAATGCAAAATAATTCACAGAGAGCTGCTAAATATATTTTATTTTTATTTATCACTATATTTTATGCTAATAAAATCGACATTTGTATAAATATATTAATATACAATAATCAAATTTATGTCATTGTTATTACAGAGAGAGAGAGAGATTACATTTGAATTGAATTACAAATTCATAAAAATATTAAAGTAATATCATTTAATATAATTGTTATTCTATTACTAAATTTGTATCTTTATTGTTTTAATATTCCACATTTATTATCAGAGGATTAAATGTAGTTCAAGTCATATCGTCTGCTCTTCTTCTTCTTCTTTTGAACTGGCAACTATCCTCAGAGCAACTTCCTGAACTTTTGGTTTTGTGGAAGAGTTGTGTGAATAATTCTTTATAATCATTTTTTTTTTTATTTAGTTCCTCATTCATTTAGTAATGAATCATGTAATGTATGTCTCTCTCTGGGGTCAAGTGAATCGCTGCTGTTCATTGTTTGCTGTGGGCTTGATCGATCTGATTCTCTGCAGTCAGGTGAAGAAACAGCTGGAGGAAGTGATGTCGTGGGACGCCCCTCTATGTCAGAAAGAGCCGAGCACCCCTCGTCCCGGCCCCAGATCTGAGTCACAGCAGTGATATTTCACCAGAGAGAGAGAGATCTTGGCTCTGCGTCTATGAGCATCAAATTAAACACAAAGACGGCAGATGCTAGAGTTAAACCACATGTTTGACTCAGGCTTGTGTTTATTACATGTCTTGAGGGTTTGGCAGCAGTACATGAGGACAGAGCAGAGCATTTCAATGAAACTTCACAAATATAATATTCTTTCATTTATATTCACAAAAAAACAGCTTGTTGTTTTTTGTCATTTGACAATAAAATCTGTTCTCCGCTCAGATGTGTCTCTTTTTGTGAATTTTTCTCATAAGAGTTATTGTGATTTGACAACTTCATCAACTTTGTCTCATGTTTCTTCTAAACATTTGAAGAAATAAAGATGCATTTTTCAATGTACAGAATTTGATGAGAAACCGCTGATTGATTTGAGACTGTGGTTTCTGAGCACAGTTTGAGACATTCGACATCTACAGGACACAGGTCAATATGGAAATAGTACATTATAAATAAAACTCCCAAATCAGATCGCTTAAAAGTCTTGATTGCTTCTCTTTAGGCTGAATGTAGAGCAAATTGAGATTGTATGCTTCGCATTTTTAGGAGAAAGAAATCTCAAACATTTCTCCTCTAGATAAAAAAAACATCAGTATGAACATCTCTTATTAAATTATCTGCGTTTCAGTGTCTTTTGGTCACATTCAGTATTGTTCTTGTAACCTAAAACTATTTTAAATAGTTTTTTTGAGGCAATTGTTTGCGGGAAAAATAGTTTGAGCCAATTGAAATAAATATGAAATATATGGAAGCCTGTTTCTGCCACTGAATAAAAAAATTTATAAATTCTCACAATTACGAGTTTACATCTAGCAAATCCAACTTTTCTCAGAATTGTGTGATATAAACTCGGATCGGTTACTTTTGATCAATTCTGAATTTGCTCTATTGTAAGCTATAAAGTTCAATTCTGAGGAAAAAATACTGTTTTCTTATAATTATGAGTTTATATCTTGCAAATCTGGGATATAAAAATGTCAGAATTATTAGATGTACATTTTTTCAATTGCAAGAAAAAAATGTCAGAATTGTGAGATGAAATGTCAAAATGACCTTCTTTATTTTATGCAGTGGCAAAAACAAGCTTGCATAGAAATAAACTTAAAGAATAATATTAGAATTAATACTAAAAGTAGTATTTAAGAGCTTTTGTACATGGAAGTACTAAATATACAAAAGGTGACATTCAAATAAATAAATAAATAAAAATCTAAATTATATAATTTAGTTTTATATATGTACATTATGAAGGACAAAAGTGCAGCAAAAATATTAAAACTTAAATTAAAATAAAAACTGAAACGTAATTAAAAACACATTTGAAATAGTTCATAGAAAATAGTATACAATTAGGTCTAATTTGTGTCATTTTTATTTCTCCAAAGGACTTTCCAGAAGTTCCTGCACCGCATGGAGAGAAGAAGACGTCAAACATCTGATCTCTGTGTCTGGTGTCGGGCCGTCTCTCCTGTCCGCTGTGTGTCCTCTCGGTTGTGAGGGACGCTGGTCATCGAATCTGACGAAGTGTCTTGTGGATGCTCCTCTGACGCAAACAAACCGTTGAGTTGTAGTGTCTGGTGTCAGGGAAACACATAGCAATGCAAATGCTGCCTATAAATACATCTGTAAGTCCGGCTATTTTAAACCGTCACGTCGAAGCGAGTAGTTCAAGGCCACAAGATCACCTATAGAGGATTAATATAGTGCTGATGGAGTCAGGGGAACTACAGCTGCACTGCTTTAACGGGTCGTTGCTTTGTGGTTTTCTACACAAATATACTTTTTTTGGCTCAGCGTTCAAAACAGAAATACCAAATCTGTGTGTTTCACATTCAGTAAACTACACGTGCAACTATTGTCCACTTTTATGCCGACGTGATGCTAAAGTTTTGAAAGTGGTTGCCGAGGTTTTTCTATGGTGTTCTGAGTGGTTAGAGCATCGCTGTGTGGTTGCTAGGGTTTTCTGGGCAGTTTCCATGGAATTGCTATGGTGTTCTGAGTGTTTAGAGCATTGTTTTGTGGTTGCTAGGGTGTTCTGAGCATTTCCAAGTGTGTTGCTATGCTTTTCTGGGGGGTTAGAGAATTGCTATGTGGTTGCTAGGGTGTTCAGGGTTGTTGTCAGGGTGTTGTTCTGATGTGTTTAAGGTGTTCTGACTGGTTGTAATGGTGTTTCTAGGGTGATCTGGGCAGTTTCAAGGGTGTTGCTATGGTTTTCTGAGCAGTATCCAGGGTGTTGCTATGGTTTTCTTAGTGGTTAGAGCATCGCTGTGTGGTTGCTAGGGTGTTCTGAGCAGTTTCCAGGGTGTTGCTATGGTGTTCGGAGCAGTTTCCAGGGTGTTGCTATGGTGTTCTGAGCAGTTTCCAGGGTGTTGCTATGGTTTTCTGAGCAGTATCCAGGGTGTTGCTATGGTTTTCTGAGTGGTTAAAGCATCGCTATGTGGTTGCTAGGGTGTTCTGAGCAGTTTCCAGGGTGTTGCTATGGTTTTCTGAGCAGTATCCAGGGTGTTGCTATGGTTTTCTGAGTGGTTAGAGCATCGCTGTGTGGTTGCTAGGGTGTTCTGAGCAGTTTCCAGGGTGTTGCTATGGTTTTCTGAGCAGTTTCCAGGGTGTTGCTATGAACACGTTGTGTAGGTAACTATAAAATTGACTCTACTCTTCTCCCAGTTCACCGGAAACTTACTTTAATGTCTTTTGGGAGGAGAGGATGAATTTGTTGTAAATCCTAAATAACATGGTGGCACCCATCAATTGTTTTAGATCAAATAACGTAGTCATTATAAAGGTGTTTTTAAAATCTGCCTTTTAAATACTCACCCACATAAGCAGTGAAGTTTGGACACATTCACGTGTGCACAATACACCGTGGAGCTCATTGTAGAAGAAAGAAAGAAACATTTCCTTCCATTCATCATTGAAAGCTTTAATCGCAGCATCTCACACGAGAAAGCTCTTTATGTTTGGCTGGCGTCTTTCGGCCAAACCCAAACCACTTCAAACAAACAGCACGAGGGAATGGAGAAATAATCAAAGCCAGTCTGCTCTACAGTGCCTTGTGAATATATGCTGCGAATGTTTTTGCTCTGATATGCATTATCAGCTGTTGGACCTTTTATTAAAGTGTGTGTGCCTTTCCAAATCATACCCATTCAATTGAATTTACCACAGGTTACCTTCACTCAAAGTCTAGTAACACCTACAACTTCACTTTACTTTTTTACTTTTTAGTCATTTAACAGACACTTTTATCCAAAGCGACTTACAAATAAGAAAAAGTAACTAAAACTATAAGTTAAAAGTCTATAAATACTATATATACACATTTAAGAAAATTGAGAAATTAAATAAAATGACAAATGCATACAACAACATTTCAAAACTAAACATTTAAATGAAAACAAAAATAAAGCTAAAAACATTTCAAAATATTAAAACAACAAAAGTTGTTGAGTATAAAAATTATTCTAACATGACACTAAGCCAAACACCCATATATATATATATATGTTATTTCATTTCCATGTAGTAGGTTGAAGTAACGTTACTAAAATAAATACAATTTATTAAAACTAAAACTAAAGAAAATACCTATAAAGACATAATAAATTCATACATAATGTATCTAAAATTAAAATAGATAACAAATCAAACGGCAGAAGTTTATCAGTAATCCTAAAATAAAGAACACATGCTAACAAACAACAACTTACACATAGTAAGAATTGGTTATAAAAACTAAAACAGAAGTGAAACAAGCAGTAAGAAAGAAGATAAATAGAAAGCGATACTTATATCCTTTGGCAGTGTCCCGGTGGAGTCGCACGGTAGAGTCGATGGTCTTTACACTCTTCGGTCTTCTCACGAGGGCTTCACGCGATGGCTGCCGCGGTAAACTAAGCTTTTTATACCCATCTAACAAAACACTACTCCAATTCAGCTGAACACACTTTCCTGTTAATCACAATAAATGGCCAAGCAAGCGCCTGACACTGACAAGGGACGCGATACAGTACGAGACCAAACGCGATTTAGACCTACAAGCAATATGAATGCTCCTGAGCTAAATTACAACTGTCCCAGACAAAGAGTATGATTACCTATGCAAGTGTTTTATTTGTAATAAATTTACAAAGAGGTCAAAAAAGAGGGGTAATTTTTGTATTTTTGGCATTACCACTATAGTGTAAGGAGTGTAGATTTTTTTAAAGCAGTTTAAAATAAGTCAGCAAAATAAAATGGGGAAAAAATGAAGGGGTGTGAATACTTTGGCAAGGCACTGTAAATCAACTGAAGTGACTCAGACACGACTCATTCAGTCACAACTTAAACTCATTAGTTTGTTTTATAATTCAGTATGAAATTAAACTATAACTGCATATTCAACTTCAATGCAACAGTTGCTTTGAGTTTTACGGTTTACATATTAATTAGTTGGTGGAATAATTCAAATTATATTTTGAAATCATTGAGATAATTATTTTTAGTTTCACAGGAGTTTATTAAAAATAGTTCTGTTAGCATCCAACAAATATAACATTTCCACGGACATAATTGAAGAAATGACGATTACAATCATAAGCAATCTGAAACTGAATTGTTAAGACACATTCATTCTCTCATCAAAAAATAGGCACATGAAATCAATAATTCACAATTTTCATGATCAAATCACATAATGTCATCTTAAATGTCTTTTTAAGTTACTTCACATAAAGTCATAATAAATCACTGCTCAAGTATGAGCAGTTTGTCTGTCCTCATAGTCTGAAATACAAAATTAATTCAATAAAAGAACATAACATCTGGTTTTCCAGCCCATTGTTGTTTATATATCATAATACTAGTGATGCAAGTACCATACGTCCACAATAGTGACATATAAAGTATCTGGGTGTCAGCAAGATGCTCTCAATGAAGTAGAAATCATTGTTCTTCATTTCCTCATTTTCCTCCCTTTCCTTTATGTCTCAAAGTGTCTCTTTCCATTAATCCACCCGGACGGGAAGCAGCCGTGGATTAATATGGCACTTCCCGTCTCTGGGTTTGCACAGCGGTTACTTGTCTTAATTTTGATGTGTTCGCCTTGGCTCACATCCCAGCTAACTAAACGCCCCGGCCTGACAAGCAACAGAGACAGAGAGAACGAAAACAAAGTGCGCTTACGAACCACATTAAAGGTCGGCTAGCACTGCATCAGAAGAGTTTGTAGTGGAGTACGCTAAAATGATCAAATATCTAAACATCCTTAAATCAAAATAACTTGAAGATGTTATGTTCACCCAAAAATGAAAATTCATGTTATCACAAACTTTCTTTATGTTGCAAGAACGTTTGCATTTGAAGAATGTTGGTAGCTAAACCGTTTCCATTCCCAAGTCAGTTGCAGAACATAAAAAAAACGTTTTGAATCATACATAAATATAAGTGAATTGAATACTGATTACCATTATTGCGTTTTCCATTATACCTTTTCAAAGTCAGTGGAAACCGAAGCTGAACATTCTGTCCATTGAAAATTCTAAAAATAAAATTCAAAAAAAAAAAAACGAACATTCCAAAAAGTTTCAGTTTTCCTTTTTGTCTTGATGTAGGAATTTTGGGGCATTTGTAACAAAAACATAAAAAAATTTTTTTGCAGCATTGCTTTTCCAGTTGCCATGGAGCTGCAATGCAGTTGCTAGGGATTTCTTGTTAAGTGGTTCTAATTGCATTGACACTGCTTTGTTTTCGGGTGTTTTGAGATTGTTTGTGCGTTGCCAGGTTGGTTGCTAAGGTGTACTGGTTATTTGTTGGTTTATGGGATGCATGCCGAGTTACACACTGCAGTGTCAGCGATCTAAACAAACCTCTAACCCGATGTTTGAGAAGTAGGAATAGGGATGCTTGAGAAAGTAAACATTAGAATTTGAGAGTCGTTTTAAGCTGATGATTTTTTGCAGTGCAGCTGTGTCTCGACATCTGGACGCTTGCAGCTGCGAGTCTGTCTCGAATTCACCCTCCCGAACTCTCCTTCTGAGAGCCATTCGTGGAATACCGTAATTCCATTTTCTCTGAAAGCGTACGGTTTTTCTGACCCAAGTGTGCCACACATCCTGAAAGGTGAAGCCAAAACCCCTGCTGGCTGGCTGCAGTATAGGTAATAAACCCCGCCCTCTTCATGAAAACCAATGGAACGTGTTCCGAACTAAACAATCTAATTACACTTAAAATACTTCTCTTCCAAAGACAGTTTCCATCATTTTAAGTAGTTCTTATCACTCCAATGAATGTTCAAGTGTTCGTTCATTCATTGGTTTCTATGTAGTTATTTGATGCTATAAAAACAGGGTATGGTATTGTGATTGTGAGCTTGCGATGCGATCTGTGGGAGTTTGGGCGGGACTTTGATACCGCTACTCCACCTCACGATCACTACTGCGCAGACTCGCGCTCCAAATGATGTTATTGGTGCAAGATTAAACATTATGGTTTTTCTTTTCCAAAGTGGAAGGAAGCGAAGATGCGTCGTCCAACTTTTTTTACAGTCTACGGTCCAAGCTGAGGAAAAACTTCTGGACATTGTCCCAAACATAACGCTTTGATTTGTTCTTCATGAAGGTTTTGGAGTTCGTGCTCGTGTCGAATCAGGAGAAGATGCTCCTCTGATGGGCCATCAGTGCCGTTTTACTCTGTCTTTCTTTCTCAATCGCCCCCTGGTGGCTGGCTGCAGTATAGGCCTTAAACCCCGCCTTTTTCATGTAAACCAATAGAACGTGAGCAAAAGCAAGCCAATCAAAGATGGTTTCCTTATTCCGTAAAGTATTTGTTTTTCGAAAAAGTTTGTTTTTAGTTCGTTATTTGATGCTATAAAAATGGGGTGTCGTTGTCACCCCCTGAGGCCAATTATCTGGACATTGTCCCAAACATGACGCCTCTTGTGGCCGGCCACAGTATAGGTAATAAACCCCACCCCCTCCATGTAAATCCAATGGGACATGAGCCGAATTAAAAAAAATCTGATTACACTTCAAATAAGGTTTTCCCAAAGACAGTTTCCATTTTTTTAGGCAGTTCTTATCACTCAGATGCATGTTCAAGTGTTCATTTTTCAAAAAAGTTCATTGACGCTGTACAAATGCGATGATATCATCGGCGCGGGATGACAGCAGGACATTTTGGCCAAAGCCACAAGAAGGCAAGCCTGCAACCTTTAGCTAAAAAAGCGTAACGGCTAATGCTAACGCTACCGCTTTGGTAGAACGTGGGTAAGGAGACCAGAGGCCTTTTTTGAAGAGTTGTCAATGCTGGAGAGGCTTCACTACGCTGAATAAACAGCTTTTTAAAGCAAACAGCTTGTCATTTAATGAATCGACAGCCTATCTGCTAATCTTCAACATGTTTTACACTAAACAATACTTTTGGATTAAACTATTTGTATAGTTTACCACGAAAAAAAAAAAACACAGTTGTGACAGGTGGGATTCAGTTTACGGCATTTCTCATTCATTCCTATGATCTCTGTAAATGGCGATTGAGTGTCGCACAACTCTGACTGAAAATGACATCAAGGCTATAACGTGATTGTTTTTTAAGGCACACGTGATCCAAGTTAGCCGTAACGCTTTCTCCAATAGTATGTAATGCAGACCCTCTCATCTCCCTACAGTAAGACAATCTCTGTTTTGGCTTCCCTTATCTACATTGGAAGGAAGTGGAAATGAGTCGTCCATCTTTTTTTACAGTCTATGGTCCGGCCTGAGGCAAGACATCTGGATATCGCATTGACTCGTTCATCATGAAGGTTTCTGAGTTCAAGCTTGTGTCGAATCAGGCAAAGATGCTCCTCTGATGGACCACCAGTGCCGTCTGACTCTCTCGTCTTCTCTCTTTCTTTCTCTCCATCCGCACCTTCCAGCAAACGGCGCTCAGGGCGAGCAGCACCAGCCCGGCCGAGAGCAGCACCAGTCCAAAGTAAGATATGGTGGAGCCGTGAGAGTTGAAGCTGTACGCGACGGCCGTCACTACGATCCCTGCGATCAGGACCACCACTCCGAAGGGCACGGTGCAGCGGTAGCAGGACAGCTCTGCTCCGCCGGTGGCCGCCGTCAGCTGCCCTCGTTGACCAGGGGGATGGTGACGGCCAGCGGCTGCAGTTGAGGAGGCTCGTTGTTGTTGGTTTTCTCTTGCAGGATTCGCTCAGGAGCTCCGGGGATCGTCATGGTGTCTTTCAGCAGCTCGGTGGGCATCGCAGGGTCAAGGGTCAGCGTGTTTTGGGGCATCTGAGCCGTCACTGCGCTCTACTGTGCCGGTTTCCACACCTAGAGGAAAAGCACAGTACGTTTGTTCAGCTTTACATAGGCACGATATAGAGAAAGGGAAAAGAACAACAACAATAAAACATTGCTTTTTGTTTTCAAAACCATATAACGGTCACCCATTTTCTCACCCTCAGTTTATTTCGAACCTGTATGAGT
Source organism: Gymnocypris eckloni scoliostomus (assembly GCA_027564155.1). Taxonomy (NCBI): domain Eukaryota; kingdom Metazoa; phylum Chordata; class Actinopteri; order Cypriniformes; family Cyprinidae; genus Gymnocypris; species Gymnocypris eckloni. The sequence goes on from CM050415.1 coordinate 38,716,098, forward strand.
TTATTTTCTTCCGTTGAACACGAAAGAAGATACTTTGAAGTATGTGTTGGCAAACGGTTGATGGTACCTATACCACAGTATGGGAAACAAATACTATGAAAGTCAATGGCTACCATCAACTCCTTTGTTACCTATGCACCCTCGTCCTAATATCTTATCAAAATATCATGTTTGGGTGAATTATTTTTAGGAAAAAGCAATAAAAATTTAAGTATAATTTAAAATCATATTAAATTGAATAAAATGAAAGAACACTAATATATATATATATATATATATATATATATATATACATAACCCATAATTTATGTTGTTCTGGTGCATTGCTTTCAACTAAAACTAAAAGTGTAATAAAAATTAAAAATTAATTAAAACAAACTAAATAAAAATAGTATTAACAAGAATTGTTGAATTTAAATCTGATTAAAATTAATATATATATATATATATATATTGAGTTTTGTTTCTAGGGTGTTCTGTTGTTGTTAACTAAAAAAGTCTATTAAAATCAGTAGAAATACAATTAAATATAAATATAAGATGAAAAACGTGAGCATAAACTTGAAAATTAAAAATGCTGCCTTAGAAATGTCTTATTCTACTTGCTTTAATTAAAAACTAAAATGACTAAAATTAAACAGAAATGAACTTTAATTAAAGTTACATATAGAATTATTAAGAAATAAATAAAAATAGTAATAAAAATACAAAAGCACCTAACAAAATTTCTAAAGGTTGAAGTGAAATATATAAATATAAAGAAATCAAAACTGTGATTCAAAATATCAGTGTGTGTGTGTGTGTGTTTTTATTACATTTTATTGCACAATATTAGTTTTAATGCATTGCATGCAGTGAATTTAGATATAAATTGATTTATGAGACTTTATATTCACTCACTTAAGACAGCTCACTCTTGTACTGGACTGAAATAGTATTTTTTTTTAAGAAAAATACAATAGTCATCATTTGTTACAGCTTTTTACAGTGTGTGTCAGAAAATGCATGCACGAAGGCTGCAACACCTTACCAATATAATAATTCACCCTTTAAATCCTAAATGTGAGAGTGAAATAATGTGTGTGTGTGTGTGTGTGTGTGTGTGTGTGTGTGTGTGTGTGTGTGTGTTACTCACCTCACACGTGTGTGTGTGTGTGTCATCCTGTTCAGCTGTGAAGACGTGAACTATACTCCGAACACAGTCTGCTGGTGAATCTCCTGTGAGAACTGACTTGTGTATGTGGTATGTGAGCGATGCATGAGTGTGTTAGAGTTGTTTTGGTTTTCAGACAGGAAGAGCCCCCCGGATCTGCTTATGGAGCGCAGACGCAGTCTGAATGACGCAGAGAGAGCTGCCACATTCCCTGGAGGACATTACAGACCGGCCTCTGAAACACGAGCGGCGTATGAATTAACAGACATTTCTCAGGGGGCTTTTTCTGAAGAGGTTCAGCAGATCTGCCAAACGCCTGCGACTCTCCTCGCTCTGACCGAGACACAGTACAGCTGCAACGTTTGGCCTGGAGTTCAACCCTCGTGCACTGTTTAGATTCACTTCAATACTTTTCCATTTAGATCTTCTTCAGTGACCCAGTGCACCGTGAACATGATACGATAAAGTCATGCTAACAAGTCTGTGCACTACTTTAACTCATTAAATACATTTAACCAATTTGAACTTTTAAGTAATGCAAGATTCAACTCGATTAATATAATTAAGTTAAAATTAACTGACAGCTAATTTAATTACACTTAAAAAAATAAAGCAGCAATTCATAGGTTTTACAGTGTAGAAAATGACTAAACTGAACATGCAAACTGTTATCCAGAGTAGAAAAGCAAAAACAAACAATAAAACAAATCCAAATACAGGCAAACTCATTAATCTGAAAATTGTATTTTCTCATAATTTACAACCCAAAGAAAAATCAAAGTAGCCTTATTTGTTTTCAAGATGAAATGTAGTTTATCAGTTCTCATGAAAGTAGAAAAAGTCATAAAATATCAATCTGATACTTGTTGTAGTATGTTTTTGAGACTAATCATGAAGTATTAGTTGAAGTGCATTAGTGCATTGAATATGGCTTGTAGCCTATATTTATTGCTTTATATTTCTAATGCTGCAGAAGTGATTTATATGTTAAAACGTCTGTTTTGGTCACACAGTTTTTATTACATTTTCATTGCATTTACAGTGTTCAATATTAGTTTTAATGCATTGAATTTAGATATAAATTCACTCACACTTTTATATTCACTCACTTAAGACAGCTCACTCTTGTACTAGACTGAAATAGTATTTTTTTTCCCTTGTAAGAAAATACAATAGTCATCATTTTATTTACAGCTTTTGTACAGTGTGTGTCAGAAAATGCATGCACGAAGGCTGCAACACCCTTACCAATATAATAATTCACTGTTACTCCTTTAAATCCTAAATGTGAGAGTGAAATAATGTTGCATTGTGAGTTTGGTGCATGCATGACGGTAATCTGAGAGCGTTGTCAAGTTACTCACCTCACACGTGTTTTCCATCCTGTTCAGCAAACTGAAGACGTGAACTATACTCCGAACACAGTCTGCTGGTGAAGATCTCCTGTGAGAGACTGACTGACTGAGTGTGTGTGTGTGGCTCTCATTCACTAGATGAGCGTCTGTGTTTCTCCTCCTCCGTGTGAACTAACACTGCTTCAGTCTGAACTCAGGGGGAGGAGCGTGAGCGGCAGGTTTGACCCTTTCATGGAGTCTTTTGTCTACTATATAATCTGCTTCTGTGACATGCTGGTGGCTGGTCAAAAATACATTTATTGAGAGGAACTGCTATATCACTCTGGTTGTGTGTAGTATTCATTTTTGTTAAAGAAATAGTTGACCCGAATATGAACATTTGCTGAAGATTTACTAAATCCAAGATGTAGATCAGATTTGGAGAAATGTAACATTACATCACTTGCTCTTCAGTGAATGGGTGCCGTCAGAATGAGAGTCCAAACAGCTGATAAAACATCACAATAATCCACACCACTCCAGTCCATCAGATAATGTCTCGTGAAGAAAAAAGCTGCGTGTTTGTAAGAAACATATCCACCATTTTTAAAACATAATCTAAAAACATAATGTTTTAACTTCAAACTGTTGCTTCTGGCTAAAATACGAGTCCTCCTTTAGTGAACAAGTTGTCTCGTCTGAATCAAGAGAGAAAATGAGCACAGATCAAGCACTGTTTACAAGCAAAAACAGACCAAAACAGCTCTAAACAAATATTTGGGTGGATTTTCGACAACATAAGATTATTATAGATTATAGACTCATATTTGCACCGGAGAAGTAAAGTTAAAACGCTTTAATGATGATTTATTATAGACAGAGTTTTTCTCTTCACAAGACATTAACTGATGGACTGGAGTGGTGTGTATTATTGTGATGTTTTTATCAGCTGTTTGGACTCTCATTCTGACGGCACCCATTCACTGCAGAGCATCCATTACTGAGACACTGATGTAACGCTACATTTCTCCAAATCTGATGAAGAAACAAACTCATGGATGACCTGAGAGTGAGGACATTTTAGCAAATTGTCATTTTTAGGTGAACAATTAAATATAAATATCATGCACTAAAGGATTTAATGCTTAGTATTAAAACAGTAAGTTGAGCTTGTGTATTTGTAATTGCAATTTCAGCACACGTTCTCCTGGATAGTGTTTTAAAAGCATCCCAAATTGAAAATGCTTGATGATGTGTGTGTTAGGTTCTGGTTTTAGGGCATTTAAATGTATATTTTACAATAAATGCATTTCACACTTTTACAAAGGCAGTCTAATTACCTGCAGTACATTGTTCTTGGTGTAGATATACTAATACAATCACATTTATTTTTAGTGCATTTCTTTAAAAACAATGAAAATGATTGGCATTTAAAAGTACATAGTCAATAATTAGCAGAAGTGCACAACCAATATCTGTTTAAATAATTGACATGACAGATACACTTGATTGTGTTTGTGGACGTACATTTGAATCTATTTGATTGTCCTTCTGCTCTCAAACATCCCACTGCTCCAGGTGTTTTCTGTGTGTGTGTGTGTGTGTCACTGCTCCAGGTGTGTGTGTGTGTGTGTCCCACTGCTCCAGGTGTGTGTGTGTGTGTGTGTGTGTCCACTGCTCCAGGTGTGTGTGTGTGTGTGTGTGTGTGTGTGTGTGTCCCACTGCTCCATGTGTGTGTGTGTGTGTGTGTGTATCTACCACTGCTATACAGGTGTGTTACTGTGTGTGTCCACTGCTGAGTGTGTGTCCATTCTTCTCTTGTGGTTGTGTGTCCTTCTTTCAGTGCTTAACAACAACAAAAACTGTGTGTGTGTATTTTCCCCATGTAAAATTTAATCTTCAAATTACACTGCTCAGGTGTGTGTGTGTGTGTGCATGTGTGTGTGTGTGTGTGTGTGTAACCACTGCTCCAAGTGTGTGTGTGTGTGTGTGTCAAACTGCTCCAGGTGTGTGTGTGTGTCATATAAACTTCATTTAAAAGTGTGTGTGTGTGTATAAGCTGTTTAATAGTCCACTAAAGTGTGAGAATAATTCACTGAATAATACTGCTCTGTGTGTGTGTGTGTGTCGCAAAACAATGCTCCAGGTGTGTGTGTGTGTGTCTTAACTGACATGTGTGTTATCAGAATTATTACAATGTGTGTGTGTGTGTGTGAAAACTGCTGACAGTGTGTGTGTGTATGTGTGTGTATTTACACAGAACTATACTCAAACTGGTGTGTGTGTGAGATAATTAATAATTCATTTCGATAGAGATGTATTTATTTAGATGTGTGTGTGTGTGTGTGTGTGTCTATAGTAAATGTGTAATGTGTGTGCGTGTGTTAAAAAGTGTGTGTGTGTGTGTGTGTGTGTGTGTGTCCACTGCTCAAGTGTGTGTGTGTGTGTGTCCCACTGTGTGTGTGTGTGTGTGTGTGTGTGTGTGTGTGTGTCCACTGCTCCAGGTGTGTGTGTGTGTGTGTGTCCACTGCTCCAGGTGTGTGTGTGTGTGTGTGTGTGTGTGTGTCCCCACTGCTCCAGGTGTGTGTGTGTGTGTGTGTGTGTCCACTGCTCCAGGTGTGTGTGTGTGTGTGTGTCCACTGCTCCAGGTGTGTGTGTGTGTGTGTGTGTGTGTGTGTCCACTGCTCCAGGTGTGTGTGTGTGTGTGTGTGTGTGTGTGTGTGTGTGTCCACTGCTCCAGGTGTGTGTGTGTGTGTCCACTGCTCCAGGTGTGTGTGTGTGTGTCGTCCACTGCTCCAGGTGTGTGTGCACTTGGATGGGTCAAATACAGAGAACACATTTCACTGCTGGTTATACTCTGTTTAATTATGTATGTGACCAAAAAAACAAAAAAAAAACCTTTTTTACTAAACCGATATCCAATTATGGTAAAATGCTTAAATATCAGGAAAAATATCAGTAAACCGATATTTACATTTATGCATTTAGCAGACGCTTTTATCCTTACAGTGCATTCAAGTTACAGTTTCAACATTTTATCAGCTCTTGCTTTCCCTGGGCTTTTCCGATATATCGGTCGATTTCTATTCATGACTATAGCAACAATATAGCGATATAGTGTTACACGCTGTCATTAATAAGCCTGTTATGAATCTGGTGGAGTATAATATTTGAGCTGGTCTGCAGGTATCGAGTGTCATCTGGTAACAAAGGTATTGAGTTACAAGGTTAACAGATGCTGACACACTATTGCTCTTAGACTGATGTCTCTGTTCCTCGTGTTGGTGATCTGATCATCTCTGTCAGGGACTGCACTTCATCGCTTACAACGTAAAAATAGCATTCATATAATATAAGTCGCTTTGGATAAAAGCGTCTGCTAAATGCATAAATGTAAATGTATAAAGATGTGATGAAAATAATTGAAAAAAGCTATATAACCACAAAGTAAATTACATATTAAATTACATAAAAAAATATAAAATTAAATTTAAAATTAAATTTAAAAATTATATATAATTAATAAATCTGTTTATTTTGAGATTATGACTGGATGACTGTACATTGTGTATGACGTGGTACAACAAACATATAATTCATGCATTATTAGATTAAAGTAATTATAAATATTTTATGCATTATATGTAGTTTCAAAACTTACATCCAAATAAAATAAAAAAATACAACAAAAAAAGTTATAGTAAAACCACATAAAAGGAAATTTATTAAATAATATAAATATAAAATGTTAATAATATATAACATACTATGCCCGAACTATATATATATATATATATATATATCCTGTCAGTATTTGTTTTGTAATTATGACTGCACATTATCTCAACATACAACACAAATAATTAATATATTTAAAACATATAAATAGTAATATAATAAATAGCATACAAATATAATAATACATATAAATGAAAGTAAACAAAAAAAATATATACCCATATAAAAAGTTAATTAATTGTATTTACATTCAGTCATTTATCCGACTAAATTAAATTAATTAATAAATATAACACAAAATCTTAAAAATAAAGCACATACAGACACACACAGAAAAATAAATATCATTTATTTGTATTCTATTTCAATAAATATAATACAAATATAATAATAATATAAATGAAAGTAAACTAAAAATGTAGTTATTTAGCAGACTAAATTAAAGTAATTAATAAATATAACAAAAATGATTCAAAAAATAAAATATGATGTTTTGCTCTCGAGCGCGTGAGCACGCGGCGCGCTGTCGTCAGCAGGTCACATGACTCTGGCGGACGCAGCGGCAGCATGGCTCTGCTCTTCAGCGACGAGGAGATCCAGCAGGCTTGGACCGAGCTGGACGAGCCGCAGCTCGACGGAGGATGGGAGCTCTTCACCGAGACCATGAACGTCAAGATATACCGACTTTACAACAAGGTGAATACAGGACGAACGACACGACGCGCACGCGCTAGCAAAGCGACCCGTCTTCTGCTTTACAATATATCACAACCGTACACACAACACACACTAAGTGTATACTCGCTAACATATAGCGATGGTTGTTTTGATTATTGTTATTAGCAAAATGCTCAAAGGACATACTTTCTTCTGTGTTGAACATACTGTACGGAATATTGATAATAATAATAATAATGATGATATATATGATTTATAAGCTTCAAACTCTCTTTAAAAGCACCAGACCTGTGTTGTGTTTCGGGGTTTTTGTACAGCTAAATCTAAAAAAACACAATTGTAAACGTTATCTTAATGAATGAATGAATCTCAATTTTTATTTAGTATAACTGTATTCATTAAAACTGTAATAAAAATTATATACACATAATAAAAGGGAATACAGATTGCAAAAACACACAAAAGTGTTTTAACTCAAATAAATGTAAGATATAAAAATAAATTGTAATATTAATAAAACTATTATCTCAATGATACCAAACACGTTTGAGTTTTAAAAATAAAATACAATCATAAAAGAGGAGGCCAGGGCTAGTTATGTTGTCCATGTGTTTTAATAAATATAATACTTTTGATCAGATGTCCACAGACACAGTTGTTTTCTCTAGCAGCTGATTTAAATCTACACACATCTAGTTTTTTAATTAGAATATTTTTTGACAATTCTGTCCTCTAAACTGAAATTCCAGCATCATCATATTATTAAATCATATTTTATTAATTATCACGAATAATGGTTTTCAATTTCTAAATTTTTCAACCCCCTGCCCCCATTTATCCTTGCACATTTGTCATATATATATTACTTTGTATTTCATTATTTGTAGACAAATCTTTGTTTTATTTGCTGTTTAATTGCAGGCTTCAATGTGACAACTTACCCCGTAAAAGAAAAAAGCTTTTAAAAATAAATGAGCTAGGGATGCACGATATATCGGCCACCAAATCGGTATCGGCCGATAAATGCTCATTTGTTCTGTTATCGTTATCGGCCCGATAAGAAAATTTTGCCGATATATTTAATCCGATAAATAATGCATTATTTCCTCCAGAGATTCTTCAGATGTGTGCTGTTCACCATGATGCTTTTGAAATGCTTGAAATATGATTGAATCACTTTGAAAAGGACAAAACACTTATGTGCAACATGTGCAGAGCAAGTCTGTCATAAAGGATGCATTCAATTATAATAAGAACATTACTGTAAATGACGTTGTGTAATCTTTGTGCGCTGTGTTTTGTGCGTGTGTTGAGCGTGTCCACAACGGAGCTACACCTCCACTGACAGTTAAGCTCTCTTGTGCAAGCCTTTTGTGCAAGTGTACATAGTAATATTGTGTTTATTTGATGTATATCTGCTCTATCTCATATAGAATGCGTTTGGTTAATTAACAGAGCGTTAATAGAGCGCTTCAGTTCGCCGGTGATCATCTTTAGCTCAGCGCACGCAGCTCAAACAGCAGCGCACAACTAATAACTGATTGGGACTGTCGTGTATATAACATTCAAATTAGATTATTATTATAATAAAACGTTGTGAATTATTTGGGTTTAGTTGCCGTGTTTCACGCGTTGTTACGGGAAGCCAAGTGTGCGAGTTACACATCTGACTAGCACATAACTTAGTCCAAAATAACTTGTGCATTTCCGTATTTTTGTGTAATCTTATGTTTATGTTGTATAAATGTCTGATTCTCATGTAGCATAATTAACCCGCTATAACGAGCGCTTCAGTTCACCGGTGTTCATACAGCGCACGCAGCTCAAACAGCTGCTATTTAAAACAGTGTAGCCTATTCATTTGTTACTTTTGCAAAATCACTGAAGCATTATTAATAATAACCACCACTTTTATTTTCTCTTATTATTTTCATCAACAATAAGGTTCAGTAATTAATATAATGTAATTATTGTCCATGCAGATGGCTCTTGTTTTATTCATCCATGGCACATGCATTTTGATTCTTTACACATGTAATGATGTCCAATGACTTGTTTACATTATGCATTATTTTATTTTATTTGTGATACTTTATGGCAAAATTTGGTAATGGGAGAGTAAAATATATATTTTTAAAAGTACACTGTTCAAAGGAGGCTGCTTCTGTTGAAGTGTGGCTTTTAATGATGATACCTTTTTTTAAATCAGGCTCTCAAAAAGTATATCAAAATTTGGATATAGATTTATCGGCCAACATATCGGTTATCGGCTTTAAATATAAATAATTATCGGTATCGGCCAAAATGTTCATATCGGTGCATCCCTAAAATGAGCCCTGACAGATATTGACTGGAGTTTAAAATATATATGTGTATGTGAAAACACGACATGTGTTATATATCCACTGATTTCATCGTGTTTTATAACATACATGGCATTTCAAAGTTCTGTTAACGTGCCTCGCTGCGGAAGAAATGACTTCAGATCCACGTGTTTTAGTGATTTCAAGGAAAACAATGCATTCAAGAGAGTCTGGGATCAGCTTCCCCTCTCGTGCATCCATAACCGTGCACATAGGCCTGTCATTTTTGGTGCCGCGATATATTGCGACTGCTCATTTTTTTATAATTAAAAATAATGATTATATAAATTTTTACATAAAAATGAATATCACCAACATTTTAGTCGATCGCGCTACCTCTGTCATCTCGTCTGCTCTCTGTGGCGGAGGCGGGGCTTAGGCAGCGTCTCCACACACACGCACACAGAGCGGACAGCGACAGGAGAAGAGACGGCGTGAACCCACTGCGTTATAAAGTGTTTCGTGGCAACTACACCCAGTTAGGAAGAACAAGTCCCAATGGACTTGGTTTCAAAGCCGCAATCTTCAGCTCCGGTGTGGGAACATTTTGGCTTTAAGCCGAATGAGAGAGGAGAGCCAATTAACGTGAACGAGCCGGTATGTCGACTTTGTTTAAAAACAGTGGCAACGAAAAGAGGCAACACAACTAACCTAAAATCTCACTTAAAACATAACCATCCCACCCAGTTTTTCAATCTGGGAACAACAACCGCACCTGGAGCTGGAGAGGGGTCTTCCAGACAGTTATCTGTTACAGATGCCTTTTCCCGACAGTGTAAATATAAACGTGACAGCGCGAAATGGCGCACACTCACAGATAGCGTAACTCGCTATATAGCCAAAGAGATGCAGCCATTAAACACGGTCGAAAAACCAGCTTTTAAAAATATCCTGCAAACTTTTTTATTCTTAAGAATAAAATGTTCTTTGTTCTTTGAAAGAGTGCACTTGCATTATTATGCTATTATATTGTCATACTGTAATTATATAATCAGTGAAATAAAATAGTCTTAAAATGACAATAATATCGTTTATCGCAATTAATTTTGGTGCAATATATCGCACAACAAAAAGTAGTTATCGTGACAGCCCTACGCACATACGAGTCATGAATCATGCGTGTTCAGTGTTACAGGCCGCGTCTGTGATCTGGGTCGTGTTTGTGATGCACGTGTCTTTGTTCGACAGCAAACGGGTCTGTACGAGTACAAGGTGTTGGGTTCTCTGGCCAGCTGCGCTCCAGACCTCTGCGCAGATGTCTACATGGATCTGAACTACAGGAGACAGTGGGACTCGTATGTCAAAGGTGATTATGAGTGGGATCTTCATTAAGAGCTGGCTTGATTACTTACAAACTGTAGTGCGTTACCGATTTTAGATTACATGACAGCAAGTGTAGGTGACGTAATCTATTGCATTACACATTTTAGATAAAATAATCAGTTATTTAAGATTACTTTTGATCTAACTCATTTATCGCACTGATGTAAATAGCATAATGTTGTGCCATATCGATATATAAAAAGGGATAAAATATATTCTATGTGTTGTTATTAATAACATAAAGTGCATTAACTGTTACATTACATCAAGGTTTCCCAAACTAGGGTTTGTGAAGGAACTGCAGGGTTTTTTTCTTCCCCGTAATGACATTAAATAATAAATTAAATCAAAAATATGTAAAAAGAAAATAAATAATTGTATCATTAAATTACACAGTTGCTTAAAACACCATTAACTAGCATCAGAGAACCACGAACATGCATAAGTGTTAATGTGTTACCTTAAAATCTCAGGAGGTTTTAAACTATATATATTAGGTAGAAGAGGTTCAGATGACCCTCCAAAAAAGAGAGAATCCCTGCTTTACATGTAATTAAGAAATAACCTGAATTTGTGTGTTTGTAATGTAATTGCGATCTGTACTGAAAAAGTATCTGTAGTCTGATTATGAGTATTTCACAGTGCTATATAATTGATTTTCAAGTACTTGTAATTAATTACATGTAATCCAGATCACCGGTAATCAGTTACTACCCAGCACTGCCATCATTACATCAGCTTGGTTCACCTTCGGCCTCGGAGATGCGTTCGTCTGAACCGCAGTATTACTTGTAAAGCAGGTTTAGACAGATTCCTGAAGTTGTGAATCATCTCTGAAGAGGTTACAGTTGATGCACCCTTTTCTAGCTCAACGGGCTTGTTTTGGTTAAAAAACAACACCATGTCAAAATGTCCATACTTGGCTTCATGGAGCTCAAACACACGGTGGCCCACTTGAAATGCGTCATAGGGCTTGAGTTTTGTTTGTTGCACTTGTCTAATGTTTTTCTATATTTTGAAGTTCCTCCTGTTGCTGGTGGTCAAAGTCAGTCAGGTATGCAGGTAAATGCACGTACACGCCTCGTAGTTTAGTGTTTATTCAGTAGTTTGTGTGTAGATTGTGCTAGTGATGTGGTTTATACAGTATAAACACAGCTCTTTATATAAGGAGTTTCTCAGATCCATCAGTCTGTATAAGATCAGTCGTAATCATGTGAAAGGCAGAAACTGACCCTGGATCAGATTTTGTCCACTGTGCAGGTTTGAAGCTCCTTTTTGATTTGACCTCATAAAAGCTCGGTGGCTTTTACAGTTTAACCAAATGTGTTAATAAGTAACAATCGAATAGTAGCGCACCAGCTTCATGCTTACAGTGGTCTACTCTACACATCATGTGCAGCATTGTAGCACGTGGCTTCACTCACAATGCTTAACAAGATCTTCACCAAAACAACAGCAATACTAGTTTTTAAAACTTTCATTTACCTTGCGTAAACTTAGACCTTTATGGAGAAACATGTGATGAGTTTTGTTCATGATGCAATGGTTTATGCAATGCAATGTGTGTGAAATATTAACTTTATAAAATAATAATAATAATAAAAAAATCATTTATATTTTATTTGTCTGTTTATGTGTGCATATTCATGTCAGCTTCTTTAGTATCACTGATATACTATTATAGTTTTATTAATATTTTCTATTTTTCTGTTCATTTTAATTTCTGTTAAAGTTTCAGTAATGTTGTTGTGTGTTTTTGTAGTTTTGAGTGTTTTTTATATTTATGTATATATAGTTTCTATTCATTTTTTTATTTCAGTTTTAGTTATTGTAGTACATTCAGCCAAACTAAAAAGTAAGAAATGCTGAAATAATATTATTTAATTATTCACCTTCATTTTATTTCAAGTAATGTGTGTGTGTATGTGTATGTGTATGTGTGTGTATATAATTAAATAATATTATTTAATTATTTACTTTCATTTTCTTTCAAGTAATGTGTGTGTGCATGTGTATGTGTGTGTGTGTGTGTGTGTGTGTGTATATATATATATATATATATATATAATTAAATAATATTATTTAATTATTTACTTTCATTTTATTTCAAGTAATGTGTGTGTGCATGTGTATGTGTGTGGATATATATTAGTGGTGGGCCGTTATCGGCGTTAACGTGCTGCGTTAACGTGAGACTCTTATCGGCGATAAAAAATATCGCCGCGTTAATCTATTCTCAAAGTTGGGTTGGGAGCTGGGTCTATACTACGACTATGATGACTTTCACCCTGATATTTTAGCGGATGTATACCTAGCGAATTGCACTGTAGGGGGCGAGCGAGTCTTGAACTAGAGGCTCGCAGTCCGTGATGGACAGATTGTTAACGGCTGGTCTATGTGGTAATACAATCGGGCAGGACATCCAAACACTCACCTATCATTCATCAACCTCAAATATGGCTTTTCATCTGAAAGATGTATGTAGTAACAACTTTACATGGCGCTCAATATGATGTTAACCTAGAGAAATGTGCGCTATTGAAGTGTTTGTGTGGGCAGCGTTTGCTGCAGGACAGGCTCCGGTGCGCTCTCTTGCTCTTAAAATCTCCGTCATTTTGGTCATACAGATAAAAGTAGCCTAATACATCTTTCGAATCTGTAAAGACTCTCGTTTATTTGTGTGCACTCAGAACAACAACGAAGCGTTGCGCTTTTAAGCAAACAGGATGCGCTTTAGGTCTCATGTGAACTTGAGAATTCACTCCCGTGTCACCCTCTGCTTGAACCTGTGTGTATGCCTAACGTTACTGTGAAATTACCACATCAGGCGTGGCGTGCTAACATGGATGCAGCTATGAAGCCGCGGGTTTGCTTCAGGAAAATGTATTTTTAAGAAGCTTCCCAATGGAAACTGTAAACAGTTCATCACGACCTCTTGTGTATCCCTACAGTTCACAATTCATGTTTAACTGAATAAACAGTTAGTAAACACAAGTACATCTTATTGAACATAGTTTATTTTCATCACCAATTATCATAGTAGAACAGCTTTCTCAAGCAGTTTGTGATGCATTTTGGAAACAGGAGATGAGCCCCTGGTCTAATGCGCCACCTGGCTTGAGAAACCCGTTCTCAAAGACTTACTTTTAGTCATTATTTGGGTAGCACACATATTCTGAATGCCTTCGGCAGAATTCAAATGAGACATTTTAATCTAGATTAATCTAGATTAAAAAAATTAATCTATGCCCACCACTAATATATATATATATTTTTTTTAATTATATTTAAAAACTTAAAACATATAATTATACCACCTGTTTTTTGATGCTGTACTTTAGGACTTCTGGATGATTTCTGTCCATATTGGTGTAGTGTTTTTTGTGAGTTTTTTATTGTTAATATGTAAATCCTCTAATGGTGGTCTAATGCTAATGAGTTTGCGGTTATGAAAGCATATGAAAGGATGCTTTCCAAACAAGTAGTTTTTGCAGTTTATTGTTAACAAATGGTCTAAATGTGTTAATTTGACTGAAGCAGTTTTGTTCTGAAGGAGTATTTTATTTCAATACCGTTCCCTGAAATGTCCATTTAAAACAAGTGCATGTTTAAAGTGATCATTTCGGCACTCGACCAGTTCTCTCTGGATCTGGGAACTCTTAAACCATCGTTAACGGTCACTTCGGTCCGTGTTTGTGCTCTGGTTCGAGAGACCAATCTGTTTCCGGCGTCCAGAAGATCTGCTTACATCACCGTCCATCGATCTCTTTATTGCATTGAGCACTTCAACAAGCCTTTGTTCTCATCCTGGACTTGTTTTGCAGTTGCATGAGAGTGCATTTGTTGAGAAACTGCATGTTTAATGAAATCAGCTCTTTAGTTTTTCCTCGGTTGTTAAGATGTGACGCGGTTGGGTGGCGTGTTTCCCGCTAACACAAGCCGTGTGCGTGGAGTGGCGTTTGATTAGAAACACATCTCTGGCTCCAGACGTGCTTGTGTTTGAGCTGATCTCATGAAGAGCCTCATGCGTGCGTCTGTGCTGCAGTCCTGATGATGTGCTCTTTTCCTGTGGGTGTTTGTTTGTGGCATAACTGCAGAAATCCCTCCCAAAACCTGCCTCACTCACACAAAGCCACCTCCAGCTCTCCATTGCATAACAGCCCATTACGGGTTTTATGACCTTGCGCTCCAGTGGCATAGTTTTTGTTCAGGCTCTCTTCTCTGTAGTTTTGCCCGGCTCTTGTGTGATTTCTCTGAATGCTGATCTCGGTGTCGAGTCATTTTACTCATGCTTTGTCTTTTAAGCGCTGGTATGAACATGGTGTCGGACCACCGGAGCGCTGACATGTGGTTTGTGTTAAATCAGTCCAGAATCACTTGTGATTATAATCAGACGTAAACGCCTTCATACATCACTGTTTTCACTCTAGATACGCCTGCGGACCGGTCAGACCTGGAACAAACTCGCCGGTTGAGAAACTATTGTAGGGTTTATTGCTTTCAACACGTTTATTTCTGTTAGTTAAAGTTTTAGTCATTTTTTTTTGGTAACTAGATAAAATAAAATATATTATTGTATTTATATTTGTTTAAGTTTAGTTACAGTTTAAGTAATATTGTGTTTTGTCATTTCTATATATTTTGAATATGTCCATGTAGTTTTTGTGTGTGCATGAATGTGCATATATGGTTTGTTTGTTTATTTTTATTGTTTATTATTTTAAGTTGAACTAAACAAAAATGAGAAATGATATCTTGGTAATTAGCGGAAATAAGTTTTTATTTTTATATATATATATATATATATATATATATATATATATATATATATATATATATATATATATATATATATATATTATTTCTGCTCAATTTGACTATTTTGTTTTTATTTTAAAGTAGCTGTTTATCATGTTTATTCGTTTTATTATTTTATTTTGTTTTTTTCAAATGTTTTGTTTTCATTAATTTTAGATTAGTTGTAGTTGTTTTTTTAGCACGTTTAGTTTGGAAATGAGATGTTGCCTTGGCAATTAGTTGAAATAAAATATGATTATTATTATTTTCTTAAGTTAAAGCTTATTGTATTGTTTTCATTGTAATTTTAGTTAAAGTTTTAGTAATTCGGTTAAAATAATAACTGAAATATGAGTTTGTTTTGAGCTCAAATGTTTGGTAATATGCAGCCGTTTTGCTCTGATGTGATGTTTGCGACTCAAAAGCGTTGTCCTCCCTGATAGTCTTCAGATGTAGGACGTGGACTTTGGGAGGGAATTGCTCCCAGAAGAGTACGAGTTCAGTCGAGGTTCAGGTCTGGGGACGTCTCTGTGTCACGCTGGAAGAGAAAAGGATCCTCTCTGAACTCTTGACACAAAACTGGAAGCACACAGGGTCTCTAAAAGGACATTTAATATGCTTGCATTAAGATTCATCCACACTGGTAGACACGCGTTTCCCCCTTCTAGTGTAGATTTAATTTGTTAAATAGTTTATTTATCCAAATTAGGGATTTGTTTGTTCTATAGGTTATTTAATTAATATACACTGCAAGAAATGGCTTATCTTACATAGTATTTTTCTCTTGTTTCTAGTCAAATATCTAAAAACTCTTAAATCAAGATACTTTTACTAGATAAGCAAAATGACTTCAGTAAAATACTCTTGTTTTAATCATATTTTGCTTACCTCACTGGCAGATAAATTTACTTGTTTTAAGCTAAATGTACTTAATTTAGTTTTTGTCCCCTAGAAACAAGACTAAACATCTTATGTAATTTTGCTTACCTAGTAAAAGTATCTTGATTTAATAATTGTTTTATATTTTGATTAGAAACAAAACAAAAAAACACGTAAGATAAGCCTTTTTTTGCAGTGTGTACAGAATTTTTTATATTTAATTTCCAGAAAGTGTAACTTTGATACTGGAATCGTTTTTGGTCATATACCATCACTGTCTCATCTTTCACGTGTGTTGTGTGTGTGTGTGTGTGTTTCTGTATGTCTGTCTGTCTGTCTCTGTGTCTGTCTGTCTCTTTGTGTATGTGTGTGTGTGTGTGTGTGTGTGTGTGTGTGTGTGTGTGTGTGTGTGTGTGTGTGTGTGTGTGTCATCCCCAGAGCTGCATGAAAAGGACTACGGCGGACAGAAAGCCATATACTGGGAAGTGAAATATCCATTACCTCTGTCCAACAGGGATGTATCCTACAAATACTGTGTGTGTGTGTGTGTGTGTGTGCGTTAGAGGCTGACATTTTTTGGGGAATCCCGCGGGATGGGAAACAAAATCGCTACGAATCACATGATTGGGATGGGAGAGGAAAATATTTAATCGGGAGTGGGCGGGACCGGGAATAGTAATGATACCCAACTTTACACACAAATATACCTTTTATATAAATAAACTATAAACTGTATATTTTAATTCTGAACTCAACTGTCTCTTTATGCTCTCCTCCTGTTTGCTTTGGTGTGGCTGGTTAAGTGAATGACGCAGTCCGTGATGGACAGATTGTTAACGGCTGGTCTATGTGGTAATACACTCGGGCAGGACATCCAAACGCTCACCTATCATTCATCAACCTCAAATATGGCTTTTCATCTGAAAGATGTATGTAGTAGCAACTTTACATGGTTGCTACTACAACAAAAAACAACAACAACACGGGAGTGGGAGGGAATGGGAGTCATTCTTCCGGGAGTGGACGGGACCGGGATTTTCCCCCAGTTTTTTCGTGGGATTGGGTCGGGAGAGGTTTGAGAATTCACTCCCGTGTCACCCTCTAGTGTGTGTGTGTGTGTGTGTGTGTGTGTGTGTGTGTGTGAGAGAGAGAGAGAATAGAAACTCTGACCACTGTCTGAAAATAACATGTCTCCATTTATAATAATATTTAATTCAAATAAGTGTAATAAATACATACCAATATATGTATTTGAAACAAATATTATTATACATTTATATTATAATCGCAGCATTTTAACAATATAAAAATATTACATTTACAATGTGTCAAATGTAATAAAATTTTAGTTGTTAAAATATTTTCAATGTTTTTAAATATATATATATATATATATATACACAATTTTTTTTATATTTAAGTCAGTCAGATTAATTTCAGTTTATTTATTTTATATATATTTTTTTTGAATTCATTGAGGAATTATGACATACCTGTATAAGCTTAAACCAACCTCAAATACAAAATAATTGAATTGAATAATAGCTCGCTTTCTCTTGTGTCTCCGTCAATAAGGCTCCGGTTCCCCTTCATCACAAACACAAATGTGTTTCTTGTAGTATTTGTTTGAGTATATGAATAACTGATCGTGCTGTGCTGTATTTGTCTGCGGCTGAGCTCTTAACTCTCTTCAGTACGTGTATGTGCGCGAGCGCCGGGATCTGGACGTGGGAGGACGTAAGATCTGTGTGGTTTTAGCCAAGAGCTCGTCTGTGTCTCAGTGTCCAGAGAAGAAGGGTGTGATCCGGGTCAAAGACTACAAACAGAGTCTGGCCATGGAGAGCGACGGCTGCGGCGGCACCAGAGGTACTAACACACGTCTAAACCAGCTGTGTTAAACCCTGTTATCCTAAAACCCTGCTCCAGCTCATTATGTACACAACTGAACACAAATATACTGCAATAGATCAAGGAATGATTCGGTGTCTGTTTGCTCAAATTGTTCAGAGGTTTCACCTACATTTGAGAGCGTTCATTTGTTTATATTTTTTCAGACTTTCTGGGCATGCAACAATATTTATTTATTTATAAACAAGTGCAGCATTCAAATTAAAGAATGAGGTTAGATGTAGTCTAACATCAGTGCTCTTATTTTATCTTTTTGCTATTTTAATCCTGTTAAGTTTATTTTATTTTTAAGTATATTATTAAAATTGTACTTTAGAACGTGCGTGCGCAGTGCGTGTGTGTGAGTGTGTGCATGTGCGCGTGCGTGTGCGTGTGCGTGCGTGTGTGTGCAGTGTGTGCGTGTGTGTGCGTGTGTGTGTGTGCGTGTGTGTGCGCGTGTGCGTGTGTGAGCGCGTGTGTGTGCGTGTGTGTGTGCGTGAGTGTGCGCGTGCGTGTGCATGCGTGTGTGCGGCGAGTGTGTGTGTGCGTGTGCGCGTGTGAGTGCGTGTGTGTGTGCGTGTGTGTGCGTGTGTGTGTGTATAATGTTCTTATTTGCTGATTTTGTTGTTAGTCATTCTTTTTAATTGACATTTTATTTATTTATATTTATTAATTCTGCAATGACAATTGTATTGTTACTTGAACTTTTTCTTTGTATTATTTATATGAATGAATAACAAATACAGCATTTTGTTGTTTTGAGTGAGTCCAGAAATATAGTTGGATGTATTTTCTGGTGTCTGTTTTTCTGGTTAACACCGTCTAATGTGTCTCGGTGTCGGCGTATTCCTCCGAGGTTTATGAACAGTTTTCCCATGATCCCTGATTTGAATGCAGGTAAAGGTGTTTTTCTGAGAGACTCATCTGTGTTTCAGGATGATGATGATAACGTCTCCTTGCGTCCTGAAGCTGAATGATTAATAACAGCGTTTGTTCTGGATCATATTGCAGTGTTTATGAACTACTTTGACAATCCTGGAGGAATGATCCCGGCGTGGCTGGTGAACTGGGCAGCGAAGGTGAGTGCTGCAGAGTCCTGGTGTGATCGGAGAGGAGGCGAGTGTGTTGATGGATGTGTTCTGCTCTCAGACGGGCGTCCCGGGCTTTCTCACCGACTTGAAGAAGGCCTGCGGTAACTACAGCAGCAAGTGATGCACGAGGGACGTCTTCTGCTTCCTGTCAGGAGGGCATTCTGGGTAGAGTTACTGTGGTGAAGTCCATGTTTATTGCTCTTTTGTTTTCTTAACTAAACAATTGTCTGTCAAAGAATCGAACGAATCCAGCTTCCTGATGAGCTGTAGCAGCAGATTAGAGCTAATTTGAGTTTGGGAGATCCGTTTAATGTAATATAGATTGATTTATACGACTATAATTGATTTGTTAGTGGTGAATGTATGAAAAGATTAATTGTTATGCATCAAAAGCCTTCCTGTAGTCTCTTATGCTCACCAAGTCTGCATTTATTTGATCAAAATTAAAGTCAAAAGAGTTAAAATGATGAGATATTATTTCAATTTAAATGAACTGTTTTCTGTGTGAATATTTTGTCAAATATTATTTATTGCTGTGATCAAAGCTGTATTTTCAGCATCATTACTGCAGTCTTCAGTGTCACATGATCTTCAGAAATCATAATAATATGCTGATTTGATATTCAATTATTATTCATGCTCCATTATTAATAATGGGTTTTGTTATCAATGTTGCAAACAGATTTTGTCTCCTAATGGATATATTTTTTCAGGCCTCTTTGGTTAATAGAAAGTTCAAAAGCACAACATTGTGTAACGATATATGTCTTTACTGTCACTTTTGAATAGTTTCCACACAAATATGAAACAACTGTTTTAAACATTGATAATAATCAGAAATGAGCAGCAAATCAATAAATTAGGATGATTTGTGAAGATCATGTGACACTGAAGACTGGAGCAATGATGCTGAAAATTCAGCTGCGCATCACAGAAATAAATTACATATTAACATGTTTTCACACTTATTAGAAATTGTAATATTTCACAATGTTTACTGTAGTTCAGATCAAATAAATGCAGCCTTGGTGAGCAGAAGAGACTTCTTCTTTAGGTGAATTAAATAAACAGTATGTGATCTGAACAGTTATATAATACTATTATTATAGATTTGTTCCTCCCCTCAACAGCCGAACACAATCATGCACTTATGTATATTTTGCCAGACATGTTTGCGTGTGCTGAAGTCCCTTCCCATGAGCCTCTGCAGATGGGCGTGATGGATTATAGTGATCCAGCCCAAGGCCTGAGACTTTACAGAGACACTGAAGTCATTTTAATGGTCGATGCTGTTTTAACAGTTACTGTAACCTGCTGTATATTGGGAAATGCAATTATATTTCTGGGACTTTTAGACAGAAGTGACGATCGGGATCAAGCATAAATCACATTTATGACAATTACTAGAAAACATAGATGGTACTACTGTATATTGATGTACTGTACATTTGCATGGAAAATATTATGCATACATTCACGTCTGAAATCAAAATTGTGTGCTGTTTACGTTAATGCTGAGCACAGGAAAAAAATTGGCTGTCTAAGTATAATTTTGATATGCACAATTAGTCTTATAATTATAATCAAGAGCAGATTTGTGCAGTTCGGATTTGCTAAATGATACTTTACATGAATCTGAATGTTATGTTTGATACTGTAAACGCACTTTGATGCAATCCAGGCCGTTATTATCCGCTGGTGTTTACTGACTTGTTTTTGTTCGAAGGAAATCGAGATTATATTGAGAGGAAATTAAGTTTTAACACTTCGTGGTTTCATTGTCTTTTGGTGTGTTGTTTTCCTCTGGTTCTGTTGTTCTTCTTCTTTTGATATTTCTACCTCTTAAACTCACAGTGCTGAAACATTATAAAGTCCCTCAACATCTTCATTATTGCAATAAACTGGTGTCCTGCCTTTGAATGCAGTTATTTTTCTTTATTAATGTTTGACTCGGATTGTGTTAAAAGCTGCTAAAATGCTTGTATAACTACATGATCATGGATTTGAGGCCAAAAGGTGAAATATTACAGTATTGTCTATCCTAAAGTGGATGCAGTAGTGGCGCCACCTGCAGGTCAATAATGTAATTACAGCCTGCGATGTCAATGTTTTAAACCAGTTATTTTAGGATCATTTTATAGTTTTATTAATATTTTAATTCAGTTTTATATGCAGTTTCATATTTTTGTTTTCAGTTTTTTTTTCTTATTTTAGTTTTAGCAGTTTCAGTATTTTGTGGTTTTGTAATTTTTTTAATTTGTTTATATATATATATTATACAGTACAAAGTTAAACTAAATTGAAATGAGGTGTTGTCTTGGCAACTAGCTGAAATGTTGTTATGTTCACTTTCAGTTAATGTTTATGAAGAACCTTTTTATGGTTTTAGTTATAGTTTTAGTTGACGAACATAACCTTGCTTTAAGCCGGTCCTGGGTGAGGTAAACGATTGATATAATGTTTTTTAAACATCTTTTCATCCGTCCTCTCTCGCACAGGCGATGAGGTTTCATCAGTATTTGAGGACACGTGTTATTATGAGTGTGTGGTACATGTCCTGCTGCACATTATCAGGGTCTGTTGTGTGGTAAATCCGTGTCATCGTTGCAGGTTGAAGCTTATTATGAGAGTGTTAACAGTGTAATTATATTTAGAGTAGTTTTGATCTTGTTTCTGTACAGACCAAATACCAACCTAAAGAGCAACTGACTGCAAATTTAAAATAAATCATATTTTGTATGAAAACATGATCAATTTAGGACTGCGGGTTCACACATTGTGACATTATTTTTATGATTATCAAGCTCATTTCACTTCCAACTGTAAATTTTACAGATTTTATTTTTGAGTTTGTTTATAATGCTTATTTTTAAAGGTGATTCTCATTAATATTGTTATTTCTTAATTATCAGAATTTAAAGACAGAAGAGCCAATAACACATGCTGTATAAATACTGTACTAATTAAATATGATAGATGGATACATTTCTAAAACGCCTGAGCAACCACCCAGAATACTTTAGCAACTCCACAACACCTTAGAAACCACTCAGAATACCTTAAAAACTGCATAGCAAAGCTCTAGCAACCAGTCACAACACCTTAGAAACCACTCAGAATACCTTAAAAACTGCATAGCAAACCCTAGCAACCAGTCTAAATACAGGTACATCTAACAAAAAAATAGAATACGGTGTTCATTTTGTCTTTTAACTTATTTCAAAAAGTGTATCTTTCATATATTTTAGATAAATTACATGTAAAGTAAAACACTTCAAACGTGTTTTGTTTTAATTTTGACGATTAAAGCTTACAGCTCATGAAAGTCAAAAATCAGTATCTCAAAATATTAGAATATTTACATTTGAGCTTTATGACCATCTATACAGTATAAATTGTGGGTCTCTCTTGTTCTTTGAAACTGCAATAATGGGGAAGACTGCTGACTTGGTAATGGTCCAGAAGATGAATATTGACACCCTCCACGAAGAGGGTAAGTCACAGAGGGGCATTAATGAAAGCTGTGGCTGTTCAAATAGTGTATCAAAGCATATTAAATGCAAAGTTGACTGTAAGGAAGAAATTGGGTCGGAAAATGTGCACAAGCAACAGGGATGACCGCAAGCTTGAGAATACTGTCAAGCAAAGCCGATTCAAACACTTGAGAGCGCTTCACAAGGAGTGAACTGAAGCTGGAGTCAGTGCATCAAGAGTCACCACGCTCAGACATCTTCAGGGAAAGAGTTACCAATCCACTTCTGAACCAGAGACATCGTCAGAAACATCGTCAGAAGCATCTTACCTGGGCTAAGGAGAAAAAGAACTGGACTGTTGCTCAGTGGTCCAAAGTCCTCTTTTCAGATGAAAGTACATTTAGCATTTAGTTTGTAAATCAAGGTCCCAGAGTCTGGAGAAAGATAGGAGAGACACAGAATCCATGTTCTTGAAGTCCAGTGTGAAGTTTCCACAGTCAGTGATGGTTTGGGCTGCCATGTCATCTGCTGGTGTTGGTCCACTGTGTTTTCTGAAGTCCAGAGTCAACGCAGACATCTACCAGGACATTTTAGATCACTTCATGCTTCCTTCTGCTGACAAGCTTTATGGAGATGCAGATTTCATTTCCCAGCAGGACTTGGCACCTGCCCACACTGCCAAAGGTACCAAAAGCTGGTTCAATGACCATGGTGTCACTGTGCTTGATTGGCCAGCAAACTCACCAGAACTGAACCCCAAAGAGAATCTGTGATGAGACACCAGACCCAACAATGCAGATGACCTGAAGATCGCTATCAAAGCAACCTGGGCTTCATTACACCTGAGCAGTGCCACAGACTGATTGTCTCCATGCCACGCTGCATTGATGCAGTAATTCATGCAAAAGGAGGCCCCAACCAAGTATTGAGTGCATAGAAATGAACATACTTTTCACAAGCCTGACATTTCTGTTTAAAAAAATAATTTTATTTATTGATCTTATGTAATATTCTAATTTCCTGAGACACTGAATTTTGTGTTTTCATTATCTGTAAGCCACAATCATCAACATTTAAAGAAATAAAGGCTTGAGATATTTCCAATAATTCTGGGGTTAAATGTAACCTGGTCAGGCTCTGCGAGATCGACCCTTGTGAATGTTTTCTTGGCTGAGCTCTTAATGCACGCGTGTCCATTTGAGCTGGAGGAAACAATGAAGCTGAGGTGGTCTATATTTGTCCCACGTCTGATCCCTGAAACGCTGCTCTTGAATAACACCAGGTACTCCACCGCTTCTTTCCACCGGCTGTCCTTCACCAGTGCCAGGCAAATATATTTCTTGGCCAGCTCTTCTGATGGTCATATACAGGACTAATTAGCTTCAGAAAGCGATACACTTCTCCCGGTCTGCCTGAAAACCTCCTCCGATTTCCCAGGTGCCTGTCTGTCTGAACAGACGCTCCTCACAAACCTTCCCGTCTGCAGCTTTTGTGGTTCTTAATAGATTACGAGTAGAGATAGAGGGCCTCTGGGAACAGGCATCTCAATGCTGGATAGGCTTTTATGGGGTTTTTCTACAGCGTTATGTGCATGCAGTGAGTTTTGATGGAGGTTATAATTGCAGACGTTACCTGGCACTGCGTCAGGCCCCTCTATCTGCAGCCAAGAAGCGCCTGAACTCAAGGTTAAGTCATTATTTTCATAAGCATATGCTTTGCATTGCTGAAATCTTAACCGCTCTGGCATCGAGGAGAGTCCGGGATCTGCTGCCAGTTTATAGGAGTCCAAACAATGTGTTTCTGCAGGTAACTCCTTTGGATTTGTGCTGGGATTTATCAGAGAAGCTACATAAGAAAGTTTATTATTATTATTTTTGACTCACTTTATGTTGTGTTCCTGTGGCTCAGTGGTAAAGCATTGCGTTAGCAGCATAAAGGTCATGGGTTCGAGGAACACACATACTGATATAAAACTACTGTATAGCCTGTAAATGGTAAATGTAAATATTGTTAATATATTTGTAGAACTCACTGCCATGTTGCTAGGGTCTTTTTAAATGGTTGTTAGGGCTTTGAAAAACAATTGCCAAAGTATTCTGCTTAACATCCTATAACTTTAACTAACCGTTAGCAATGTGTTAAATTTGTAGACACATTATGGATGCTAGGGTGTTCAGGGAGATGGCTAGGATATTATGGGTGGTCGTTAAGTCATTGCTAAAATATTCGGTGTAGTTAAGCAGTTGCTAGGTTGTTCTGGGTGGTTGTTAAGCATTTGCTAGGGTGTTCTGGGTGGTTCTTAAGCAGTTGTTAGGGTGTTCTGTGTAGTTAAGTGGTTACAGTGTTCTGGGTGGTTGTTAAGCAGTTGCTAGGGTGTTCTTTGTAGTTAAGTAGTTGTTTGGGTGATCAGGGTGGTTGTTAAACAGTTGCTAGGGTGGTTGTTAAACAGTTGCTAGGCTGTCCTGTGTAGTTAAGTGGTTGCTTGGGTGATCAGGGTGGTTGTTAAACAGTTGCTAGGCTGTTCTGTGTAGTTAAGTGGTTGCTACAGTGTTCTGGGTGGTTGTAGTTATTTTATTTATAGAAAATTAACACTCAAATAAAAACTGATAACTTAATTGTAAACTTTTTAATTACATATGTATGTTTTTACTCCAATTTATTTTTGAAATATAAACAATTAAACAGTGGATGTCCAAAAAAAACTTGTTTTCATGACTGATTAATTCAAACATATATTAAATAAATAACAGATTAAGTAAAAAATATAATGAATGTGTAATGTAATCTAGTCCCTTTCATATCAAAATCCTTCTCTAGAATAGTTTTATAGCTGACTAATGAGCGGTGGACATGAAATGCTTTCCTGAGGTAACGGTTAATGTGAGGTCACGTGACATTGTTTATATCTGTTATATCTCAACGTTTCCGCGGTTGAGTTACGCGAGGCACGACACAATTCAGTAAGTGGTACCGTTTCTTTCGACATTACCTGATATTCATTCATGGTTATTTTCTGTTTTAACTATTAGTAAAGCGGGAGAGATAACTTGAACTGTTATTGGCTACAACGCTATATTGCGCCATTTTAAAGAGCGCCAAAACACGTGTTTGTATTTTATCATAAAATGGACATAAGAAGCCCCTGATCAGAATAATAGAAAAATAAAAAAATAATCTGGCACAGTGCCTGAAAACACAACATTTCTGGACTTCTGGAAATAATAGAAATACATAAATAAACAAATAATCTGGCACAGTGCCTGAAAACACAACATTTCTGGACTTCTGGAAATAATAGAAATACATAAATAAACAAATAATCTGGCACAGTGCCTGAAAACACAACATTTCTGGACTTCTGGAAATAATAGAAATACATAAATAAACAAATAATCTGGCACAGTGCCTGAAAACACAACATTTCTGGACTTCTGGAAATAATAGAAATACATAAATAAACAAATAATCTGGCACAGTGCCAGAAAACATAACATTTCTGGACTTCTGGAAATAATATAAATACATAAATAAACACATAATCTGGCACAGTGCCTGAAAACAAAACATTTCTGGAAATAATAGAAATACATAAATAAACAAATAATCTGACACAGTGCCTGAAAACATAACATTTCTGGACTTCTGGAAATAATAGAAATACATAAATAAACAAATAATCTGACACAGTGCCTGAAAACACAACATTTCTGGACTTCTGAAAATTATAGAAATACATAAATAAACAAATAATCTGACACAGTTCCAGAAAACATAACATCTCTGAACTTCTGGAAATAATAGAAATACATAAATAAACAAATAATCTGACACAGTGCCAGAAAACACAACATTTCTGGACTTCTGGAAATAATAGAAATACATAAATAAACAAATAATCTGACACAGTTCCAGAAAACATAACATTTATGAACTTCTGGAAATAATAGAAATATGTTACATAAATAAACAAATAATCTGACACAGTGCCAGAAAACACAACATTTCTGGACTTCTGGAAATAATAGAAATACATAAATAAACAAATAATCTGACACAGTGACTGAAAACATAACATTTCTGGACTTCTGGAAATAATAGAAATACATAAATAAACAAATAATCTGGCACAGTGCCAGAAAACATAACATTTCCGGACTTCTGGGAATAATAGAAATACACAAATAAACAAATAATTTGGCACAGTGCCTGAAAACACAACATTTCTGGACTTCTGGAAATAATAGAAATACACAAATAAACAAATAATCTGGCACAGTGTCAGGAAACATAACATTTATGGACTTCTGGAAATAATAGAAATACATAAATAAACAAATAATCTGACACAGTGCCTGAAAACACAACATTTCTGGACTTCTGGAAATAATAGAAATACATAAATAAACAAATAATCTGGCACAGTGCCTGAAAACATATCATTTCTGGACTTCTGGAAATAATAGAAATACATAAATAAACAAATAATCTGGCACAGTGTCAGGAAACATAACATTTATGGACTTCTGGAAATAAAATAAATACATAAATAAACAAATAATCTGACACAGTGCCTGAAAACATAACATTTCTGGACTTCTGGAAATAATAGAAATACATAAATAAACAAATAATCTGACACAGTGCCTGAAAACACAACATTTCTGGACTTCTGGAAATAATAGAAATACATAAATAAACAAATAATCTGGCACAGTGCCTGAAAACATAACATTTCTGGACTTCTGGAAATAATAGAAATACATAAATAAACAAATAATCTGGCACAGTGCCTGAAAACATAAAATTTCTGGACTTCTGGGAATAATAGAAATACATAAATAAACATAATCTGGCACAGTGCCGGAAAACAACATTTCTGGACTTCTGGAAATAATAGAAATACATAAATAAACAAATAATCTGGCACAGTGCCTGAAAACACAACATTTCTGGACTTCTGCAAATAATAGAAATACATAAATAAACAAATAATCTGACACAGTGCCTGAAAACATAACATTTCTGGACTTCAGGAAATAATAGAAATACATAAATAAACAAATAATCTGGCACAGTGCCTGAAAACATAAAATTTCTGGACTTCTGGAAATAATAGAAATACATAAATAAACAAATAATTTGGCACAGTGCCAGAAAACAAAACATTTCTGGACTTCTGGAAATAATATAAATACATAAATAAACAAATTATTTGGCACAGTGCCAGGAAACATAACATTTATGGACTTCTGGAAATAAAAGAAATACACAAATAATCTGGCACAGTGCCTGAAAACATAACATTTCTGGACTTCTGGAAATAATAGAAATACATAAATAAACAAATAATCTGGCACAGTGCCTGAAAACATAAAATTTCTGGACTTCTGGAAATAATAGAAATACATAAATAAACAAATAATCTGGCACAGTGCCTGAAAACATAACATTTCTGGACTTCTGGAAATAATAGAAATACATAAATAAACAAATAATCTGGCACAGTGTCAGGAAACATAACATTTCTGGACTTCTGGAAATAATAGAAATACATAAATAAACAAATAATCTGGCACAGTGCCTGAAAACATAACATTTCTGGAATTCTGGAAATAATAGAAATACATAAATAAACAAATAATCTGGCTCAGTGCCTGAAAACATAAAATTTCTGGACTTCTGGAAATAATAGAAATACATAAATAAACAAATAATCTGGCACAGTGCCTGAAAACATAACATTTCTGAACTTCTGGAAATAATAGCAATACATAAATAAACAAATAATCTGGCACAGTGCCTGAAAACATAACATTTCTGGAATTCTGGAAATAATAGAAATACATAAATAAACAAATAATCTGGCTCAGTGCCTGAAAACATAACATTTCTGAACTTCTGGAAATAATAGCAATACATAAATAAACAAATAATCTGGCACAGTGCCTGAAAACATAACATTTATGGACTTCTGGAAATAATATAAATACATAAATAAACAAATAATCTGGCTCAGTGCCTGAAAACATAACATTTCTGGACTTCTGGAAATAATAGAAATACATAAATAAACAAATAATCTGGCACAGTGCCTGAAAACATAACATTTCTGGAAATAATAGAAATACATAAACAAATAATCTGACACAGTGCCAGAAAACACAACATTTCTGGACTTCTGGAAATAATAGAAATACATAAATAAACAAATAATCTGGCACAGTGCCTGAAAACATAACATTTCTGAACTTCTGAAAATAATAGAAATACATAAATAAACAAATAATCTGGCACAGTGCCTGAAAACATAACATTTCTGGAATTCTGTAGATAATAGAAATACATAAATAAACAAATAATCTGGCACAGTGCCTGAAAACAACATTTCTGGACTTCTGGAAATAATAGAAATACATAAATAAACAAATAATCTGGCACAGTGACTGAAAACATAACATTTATGGACTTCTGGAAATAATAGAAATACATAAATAAACAAATAATCTGGCACAGTGCCTGAAAACATAACATTTCTGGAATTATGTAGATAATAGAAATACATAAATAAACAAATAATCTGGCACAGTGCCTGAAAACATAACATTTATGGACTTCTGGAAATAATAGAAATACATAAATAAACAAATAATCTGGCACAGTGCCTGAAAACAACATTTCTGGACTTCTGGAAATAATAGAAATACATAAATAAACAAATAATCTGGCACAGTGACTGAAAACATAACATTTATGGACTTCTGGAAGTAAAAGAAATACATAAATAAACAAATAATCTGACACAGTGCCTGAAAACATACATTTCTGGACTTCTGGAAATAATAGAAATACATAAATAAACAAATAATCTGGCTCAGTGCCTGAAAACATAACATTTTTGGACTTCTGGAAATAATAGAAATACATAAATAAACAAATAATCTGGCTCAGTGCCTGAAAACATAACATTTTTGGACTTCTGGAAATAATAGAAATACATAAATAAACAAATAATCTGACACAGTGCCTGAAAACATAACATTTCTGAACTTCTGGAAATAATAGAAATACATAAATAAACAAATAATCTGGCTCAGTGCCTGAAAACATAACATTTTTGGAATTCTGGAAATAATAGAAATACATAAATAAACAAATATTTATTTTATATCTCCCTGGACATCATCATAATAAATTGGACATAATCTCAATCCAGAATTAAACAGTGAAAACATATTTAGGCCTATATTCAAGATTAATGTATTTCAGATGCATAGGTTATGTAATGCCCATCCATTTGGATCACACAGTTTTAATGTAAACCAACTAATACACGTAATGTGCTGTGTATTTGTCAGTCATAAAAGAAACGGGTCAGATTTCTGGAATAGTATTAAACTGAATGTGTTTTAAATACACAGTGGCCAGGTTTATATGTTTATCATCAATAAATCTAGTTTGTTTCAATCTCATGCATTTTAACTAATTCAAAATGGAAAACAAATAGTTTCTGCAGGGAACTCATTTGGACGAGTGCTGGGATTTATGAGAGAAGCTAAGTAAGAAAATATACTGGAGTTGTTTTTTATTAGTCTTCGCAATATTATTATTTTTGAATCAGAGAGTAAGAAAAACTTTTGATACTTCAGGATCGATCCATAACGTTGATCAGACTTATGTTGATTCTGATTCTTAATAAATGCATTTTGAAAAAAACTAATATTTAAATCAAATCAAATAGATGCAAATGAATTAAGTTAATAATAAACTGTTCAGTACATTTAGTTTGAGTGCAGAAAAAAAATCATTAAATCATGACTGACATATATCCATCTAATTTTATTATACAAGTTTATTAATGTTAAAACTGTATTCAAATGCATAAATCTTATATTCAGGCCTAAGTATTTTTTTGACTGAATTGAGAATGCCTCATGAAGCAGAACTATCTTCTTCCTCCAGAAGGGGGCGTCAGAGTCTGCCTCGCCGTCTGTATTTGACCATCTCGTGTGTTTTTCTCTCTCTTTTCTCGGGTCGGTGATTTGAGATGTTCCACTAGAGTCATTTTCTCCCATGTCTCCTCTGTAAATACATGAGGCAGAGAATGTAAGAGCTGGCACGCCGTCTGATTGCAGCTATTTCCAGTGATTACAGCAGAACGTCTCTTTCCTCTAAACGCTGCAGGACGGAGCCCACAGGGACCCGATACCTCTATTATATCATGATGACTGCTTTTACTTAGTGCCCCGACCGCAGCCGTCTGCTACTGTAACGCCACACTGCAGCGCACGGGAAAATCTCAAGTGTTTCTCCAAGAGCACAGTGAGATTAAGTGCATCTCAGATCTGTCTCCTGAGAAAAAAAGACCCTCACATGTGTCTCCTTGAGTTTCAAGTGTGCCTTCAAAGGTCAGAGATCTGCGTTTGAATGCATCTGAGAAAGTTGGTGCTTAAAACATTTGAGAATAAAGATAATAATATGTTCCTCTATGTTAGAAGAATAAATGACTTCTGCCATTATTTTTATAGTGTTAGTATAGTGAGTGTTTTCGGTAGTTATTTCTGTCATCATTCACTCACTCTCACATTGACTTGCTTTCTTTACCATTAAAGTGAAAGACTGTGGGGTCCAAAACATAACTTTGGACCCTATTGACTTCAATTGTATGTACCAAAAAATATTTAAGATATTTTATAAAATATCTTTCTTTTTTAATATGCAAAAAGAATGTAACATAAAGCACAAAGACAGTAACAAAAACATACTAATATAGTACAAAATTATACTATGTTAGCTTATATTTATTACACCATATAATTTTCTCATAAGTAATTATTATTAGTTTTTTCTCTTTCTCTCTGTGTGTGTGTGTGTGCATGTGTGTGTGTGTGTCTGTGTCTGTGTGTGTGTGTGTGTGTGTGTGTGTGTGTGTGCGTGTGTGTGCGTGTGTGTGTGTGTGCGTGTGTGTGTGTGTGTGCGTGTGCGTGTGCGTGTGTGTGTGTTTCTCGAAAATTCTATTATACATCAGTTTCTTCTTACAGGTAAAAATAAAAGTCAGTTTTGTCTTTTAGAGCTGCTTTACAGTAGAATCTGAATGGTCTCCATACATGAGTTTCACAATTGATTTGGCTGTTTATCTTTGTAAAGCTGCTTTGACGAAATCTGTATTTTATAAAGAGCTAGACATAAAGGGGACTTGACTGGAAAAAGTCAAATTCGCATTAAAATTACAATCCTTGTAAACTTAATATTAAAAGAGTCACAAAAGTTTGGGGAAAGTTCAATCCATAACACTTTACGGTTTCGAAATAAGCGAGTGGTTGTTTCTTCAAATTAATGAAAAATAGTATTTGGGTGAAATACTGTTATTAAACTTTTCTAATTTCTATGACATCTATGTCAGTGAATGTATTACTTCAAAAAAGAATTGATCGAATTATTAGATGAAAATTCATCCAGTTTGGGATTTTGGAGAAGCTACTGAGAAGCTATTAGTGAATAAATAACACTTAAACAGTGTTTCGAATGAATAATGACAGAATGTTCATTTTTGGAGGAACTTTCCATGTAATGCATGTGTTGGTATGAATGTATTGAATCCCACCCAGAGTCGTGTCTTGTCATAGTGGTTGGTTGCGCTTGTTTATTTGGCTCATGTACAGACAGACAGTGTTTTGATTATGTGCATGTACTGTATGCGTTCCTTGAGAAATATAAGGCTGTGTTCAATAGTTTTGACTCATCCTCTTTTAAAATTGTGGTCAAAGTGATGTATGGTTAATGTAAGTACACGGTGGGCAGTGGAATAAATGTTTAAATACCCGTAGTTTAGAAGACGTATTATACTTGTTAACATGACCGAATATAATAAAAAATACTTGAAATCATCCTGGTAACTCTAACTTGATACAAGAGAAGGACATTTTATATAGTGAAAATGTAATTTTGTTCTTGCGAACAGATGTTCATCTAAAATGAAAAGTAATGCATTTTACAGCTCAAGAAATAAGTGCCATAATCTTGAGATTTTTGCCTGTAAACCTTGTCTTGCCTCATAGGCTTTCACAGGAGCTGTTTCTGCCACAGAATTAAAAACTACAAAAGGTGAATTATTTTGATAAAAAGTTACAATTAGCCTTTAAAAAAAAAAACTGAATAGCGAGGTGTAAACTCGGGATTCTCAGAATAAAAAGGTTCCTTTTTATTTTTTCATTCTGGGGTGAAAAAATAAATAATTGTGAGATGTAAACTCGGAAATTGGAGAAAAAAAGTCACATTCGCGAGATTTAAACTTGCGAGATAACTCTGAATTTTGAGTAAAAATAGAATTGAGAGATATAAACTGAGAATTGCGGTATTATCGGAGAATTGAAAGATATAAACAGAATTGCAAGATTTAAACTGAGAATTGCGAGATATAAACTCAGAATTTTGATTCTCTGAATAAAAGTGTACCTTTTTATTTTTTCATTCTGTGGTAAAAAAAAAGAATTGTGAGATGTAAACTCTGAATATTGAGAAAAAATTCGAATTATGAGATAGAAACTCAAAATTGTGAGAACAAAAATAGAAATTTGAGATATAAACTACATTTTGAGAAAAAAAAATTGAATTGCGAGATATAAACTGACAAATGTGAGATATAAATAAAATTTATATGAGAAATAAATCTAATCTTGTAATCAAAATGACAAGATATAGGCTAAACTATAGACTAATTACTATATATAAACTCAGAATTTAGAGAAGAATTTTTTTATTGTGAGATATAAAATCAGAATTGGAAGATTTAAAATCAAAAGTGCGAGAAAAAAGTCACCTTTCTGAGTTTATATCTCGCAGTTCAGATTTTTTTAAATTGTAAGATAAAAAGTTACCTTTTTATTGTTTTATTTCATGGCAGAAACAGGCTTGCATAGTTAGTGCATATTTACATGTTTGAAAAAAAAATCTACATCAAGAGAACCACATCATTTTATGATTAAGTCAACAAGCAATTGACGGAAATTAATTTTTGATAAAAATTTTGGCCTCCAACGATTATGAAAATACAATAATCGAGATAAAATGATTATTGCCCCATTCCGCCCCCTTTCCAGCGGTGCACTTTCACTCCTCCGTAAAAGCCCATTTTCACGTGCAAATCAGTAAAATCATGTAATCTGACTTTTGAAAAATGGGACGTGCTTGAGTTATTAAAGTTGATTAGATTCATTAAAGTTTTTAAAAGCGTGAAAGAGAACTTGTGCTGTTCCTCAGGAGGCTTGCGCTCAGAGACGGAGCAGAGCACGGATTATAAAGTCATTTTTTAGCTGAACATATGCGCCCAAACGCTCGAATACATGCATGCGGCGCTTACTAATTATTCACATAAACCCTCGTTGGTTATGTAATAAATGAATATAGACAGATGAGACTGAAAATACGCGTGTAACAATACATTTGATCCGTGCGGCTCTTAAAGTGACAGTGCGCTATATTCCTGCTGTCGACTGTGTGCTTTATTTTATTAATCAAACAACAAAAGACAAAGACAAAATCACTCAATGCTCTTCACAGAAGGTCTCTTGTAGTCTAAGTTTAATTCTTACAGTGAAGACTATGCTGTTTTATTTTACATTTGATTATTCAATTTCTATAGTAGGGTGTTAACTGAATACTTTAGCCTTGCATTACATTTTGTATTTTTTTTGGTTATATGGCCCACTAATAATCGTTTTAAATAATCGTGATTATAATAATTACCAAAATAATCGTGATTCTGATTTTTGTCATAATCGATCAGCCCTAATTGACGGTAACCATCGACTTCCAAAGTGTGGAAAAAAATACTATGCGGGGTAAGTCAATGGCTGCCGTCAACTGTTTGGTTACCAACATTCTTCAAAATATCTTCTTTTGCGTTCAACAGAAGAAATAAACTCACACAGGCTTGGAACAAGTGTAGGATGAGTAAATGATGATGGAGCTTTAGTTTTTGGGTGAACTGTCTCTTGAGTGTATTGAATCTGTATCTTCAGTTGAAGGTCGTGAGAGAGCGAGTGGAGGTCAGTGTTATATGAGGGAGCTCCGACTGTAAACAGCTCTGCGTGGCTGTTTGTTATTGAGTGACTGCGGTTGGAGCCGACAGTAAAGCTGTCTGTGAACTGAACTGGAATTAAATAAACTGTCCGGCAGCTAGTAAAGCCCCGCGCCGGACCCTGACGCACCGTGACCAGCCACCAACCGCTTCACCAATACACCCCTAAACCCTGAGGAGCAGGTTAAGCCCCGTCCTGCCGCCTTTATTTATCAAGCGTCTTAGACCAGATCAACTGGTCTGGGTTCCTGCTTCAGATGTGTTATAAACTCCTCTCAGATCATTTACACTCGCTGATCTGTGGCTTTCAAAGACAAACAAACCACGTCTGCATGGAGGGTTTCACAATAATCGTTTTGTAGCTCAACTGAGACACATAGACGGCCAATTAAGACCCAAAGCGTGCTAATTAAATGAGCAAACAGACATCTGAAGACTTCTGTCCACACTGCATAATGAAGAGGATTTAAGTCAATGTTATTCAGTGATTGATCATTTAGCAGAAGTACTCGGTTAATTGTTTGGGTTTCAGTCACTGATTAAAAAAAACAGCATTCCACTCATATTCAAATACATTATAAACTAAAATATTGTAAAATAATGGCAATTTGTAATACATTTTTGTATTGGACTCTATGCAAACGTCATTGAAATTTTATCATTTTATTGCATAAGTTTAACCTTAATTTATTTAATAAATTATGTTTTATTGAAAATAATGTTTTATTGAAAATGTTCAACCAGAAAATGAATGGTAACATGACTTTTTTGTTTTTATAACGTTTAATTTGTTAGTATAATGTAATGTTTTTTAATAATAATTTAATTAAATCTTATAATGTGTTAGTGTAATGTAATTGGTTAATACATATATGTTATTGTCTGATAAATCTATAATATCAGCTGTTAAAAAATGTAATGTATATTGTTTAATTTATATAATATTTAAATATGACTACTTGTTTTAAGATTTAGATGACGTTTACGATCATTTATTGAGTGTTCAGAGCACTGCTGGGTGGACAACAGTGAATAATAACTAATAATAAAATGAATAATGAATAATAGTTATGTCTGTAATGTGTTTGACCATAAATAGCTGTGTTTGAGTCTGAAACTGAGCAACGGAAATATTTCAGCCAAGTGACTGCCATCATTTTCCGATGTCTCACTTTCTATTGTTTTGTCTTTGGGTTTAAAACGAGCGCAGATTCCCAAGAGGTGTTCGGATGGGAATTATGGGTTTTCTTGTAGCAGTGTGTTTGTGTTTGTAATTGGGTTAATTGCAGTCATTAAGCAGCATTGCCAGTATATCGTACACGCACTCAGGCTGAGAACAGTACACTGTTAATAAGTAAACACCACAGTTAAAGAAGAAATGATTTGACCTTTTCTGACTTAAGTCTGTATAACTATAGATCACTAATGGCGCTTTTCCACTGCATGGTTGCGGCACGCGATGCAGTGCAGTTCACTTTTGGGGGGTTTTCCACTGGGTACTGTACCTGGTACCTGATACTTTTTTTGGTACCACTTCGGTCGAGGTTCCATGCGAACCGTACCGTTACCAAAACGTGACGTGTAAACTCTGCTGATCACTGATTGGCCGGAGAAAATCGTCATTACTGCGTCACTGAACTTGCGACACGAGACCCTCCTCTACAGTCCTACCCGCTAGATTTAAATCAGCACAGCCAGCGAAGGATCGGACGCAACTTCTGTTTAAACAAACGCACATTTTTGCATCAACCACAAAATAGCAGTGTCGTTGTCTGTTGAGGAAGTACAGACGTTCCTCTCGTTGATAGCCGAGGAGCGGATCCAGCGAGAGCTTGATGGCACGACGCCGAAGGAAAAAGCCTTATGTATAACGTTACTTTTGAACTTGCTATATTTAACGTTACAGAGTATGTTTTCTGTTTATATTTTTACCTCTGTATCTGTGTTTTGCTTCAATTAAAAACAATCTGATCGAATAAGTGTACCTCCAGACTATATTAAATATGTATTATTGTATGAGCACGTAATGAACCTCTTGAAAAAGACAAATGATTAATGTCGCGATTATAAAAACCATCACATAAATAAAAAAAACAAGGGATACATTGTACATTTTGAAATATTCAAAAGTTTATTGATAATTCACTTTACAGAACACGCTGCATGAATAGTTAACTAATCAAGTAACGCAGCACACCTGCACGAACATCTCTGCTCTCCTCATCTAACGTTACAGCCCGTGTCACTGCCACCACAGTCTCTGCTGCTGCAGGTAAATCACAAGCATTCTCATAGACCTCTCCATTGCTGTTAAAACATCCACATGCCGAGAATGAAGAACACTATTCCGTCTCCTTTCTTTGTTGTGAGTTTGTTTGTGGCGCGTTTACGATGATGTCACGGCAGTAGAGGCGGCGCAATTATAACGACGCGTGAATAATCCCGCCCACTCTATAGCGGTACTAAACTGCGGTGGAAATGCAAACCGACCCGAACTGAGCCGTACCGTACCGTACCGAGCCGTGCCGAACCGTACCGTACCATGCAGTGGAAAAGCGCCATAATTGCAGTTTAGCCTGAAAAATCCTTAAAGTGCAAAATGATGGTGCTTTCCACTCATTTATCAATCCAGATTTATTCTTACATCTACAATATAATGTAAAACATTTTTTTTTAATATATATGTATGCCACTGTTCAAAAGTTTTTTTTTTAAAGAAGTCTCTTCTGCTCACCAAGGCTGCATTAATTTGATCTAAAATACAGTAAAAACAGTCAAATTGTGAAATATTAGTAGTTTAAAATACAGTTTTTATTTCGATATTTTTAAATGCATTTTATTCCTGTGCTGAAGTTTTAAGCTGAATTTTCATTTTATTTTTACAAAATGATGAAAAAAAAGATAAATAAATAAATGTATAGTAAGTATATAAAATAATAATTTAAAAATAAAGCGTTTTTTCAAAATGTGCGATTTTTTCATATAATGTATAATTCGCTAATGTAATGCAATTTTAATAAATGTAAAATAGTGTGTTTTATTTAACAAAAAAATAAATAATATTTTTGTTAAAACATTACATTTTTTCAACACAATATATTATAATCTAATTTCTTAAATATTTTTATTTTATTAATATATTTGATAAAATGACTTATAATGCGTTAATATAATGCAATTTTAATACATTTGAAATAAATATTTTATGAGATATTTTATATATTTAAATATTAAATGTAAGTTTTAAATAAAACATTTGAATATTTAAAGGGTTATTTATTTCACTCAAAAATGAATATCAGCGCATGTTTTACTCCCCCTCGAGGCATCCTAGGTGTACATGACTTTCTTCTTTCAGATGAGTCCATTAAAATTGTCCTGGCTCTTCCAAGCGTTATCATTGCGGTCAGCTGATGTTTCTGTTCAACTCTCCACAAGACGTTAAATAAAGCATGCGCATCCATAATAAAACATCCCTCACATGACATGAATAAAGGCCTCCTGTAGTGAATCCATGCGTTTTTGTAAGAAAAATATCCATATTTCAAACGTAATAAACACTTTTCTCTGTCATATACACCTAGGATGCCTCGATGGTGAGTAAAACACAGGCTAATTTTCATTTCTGTGTGAACTAACCCTTTAATTCATCTCATAATTAAAAAAATTTTAAACATATAACTGAAATAATTCCTTCTAATGTTATTTGTAAAAATGTTATTGACAGTATTTCAAAATGCTTAATATCTATAGAATTTCCAGCATCATTACTCCAGTCTTCAGCGTCACATGATCTTCAGAAATCACTCTAAGATGCTGATTTGATGCTCAAGGAACATTTCTGATTATTATCGATGTTGAAAACAGTTGTGCTGCACAACATTTTATGGAAACCATGATACATTTTATTTTGCAGGATTCTTTGATGGAAATACCCTTTGTAAGCATTTTTACTGTCACTTTCGATCAATTTAATGCATCCTTGCTGAAAATCCAAACCATTGAAAGGCTTGCTCCAATGCAATTTCAATTACGAATTCATCAACACGGAAACATATTATATTTGTATCAATGCAATTTCATGCATTCATTTAATTGAATTTTTAACACAGTGAGAGATGTGAGACCTAAAAGTGTCTCATACACCATCATTTCACAGGCTACTCAAACTCACAAACCCATCCAGCCAAACATTTGCAGTGGAAAGCCGTCTTTCTGCAGAAAGAGCCCTGCTCAAGCCAGATTTATCTTGATTCTCCTGAGAGGCGAGAAATGAGCCGATTATTGTTATTATTTTTAGGAGTGTGAGCCCGGCTCCTCGTCTCATACACCGGCTGCTATTATCTCTGCTGTCTTTTCATCAGGGGTCGCCTGCTATTTCTCTGGGTCATTTACACACCAGTATTAGTTTTAGCAGAGCCTGCCGCTTTCTTGGCTCCCGGAGGTCGTTTATTAAAATCGTAAGGCGACAAAATACCGTGGCGTATTCTTCAATGTAATTTTCACACAAAACAAGGGGTTGGTTTGATCTCGTGATCACTCACATGTGAAGACGCCCGTCTGTAGGTCAAAGTGAACAGGCATAAATCAAGGCGGGAAGGGTCATTTCTCATCTGACGGGACGGCCGGCATCGAGGGAAAGCACTAGCTCACTGGTTGTGTTCCCGCGATAGAGACGGATCCATCAATATTTAGTCAGCATGTATGTATTGTATATTTGAACATGTGGTTTCACAATTTGTTTTAGGCTCAGTGAGTAAGATGGGAGATGAGGCCGGGTGGGCGGTTTATGGCACAAATGCGTTATTGTTTGAGGAGACGGGCCAGGGCGCACTCTGACATCATCATCATAGACGTCCATTGTAGCTGGGGTTATAGAGTTACTGGTGGATCTCCAGTTATACTCTTATGATTTAGTGAAAAACTCATGACACAGATATGACACTTGGTGTATGGTGTATAATTGATTTTATCAGACGATGTCGTGAAAATAAATCGGTATTTAAGGAGTATAGTGAAGAGTAATTCCTGGTTAACAAGTAATAGCCTATTAATGGGTCATGTTTACCATTTACACTTTATACTCACAAAATCATGTGGGAAACACTGTAAATATATATGTATGTAATATATTTAATGAATTTATCATTAAAGGTGCTGTGTAAATAATACAATAATTTATATAACGATATAATAACAACAATACAAATTGAGATAATTGATGTAATAATAATAATTTATATATCAATTTAGTATGCTAAAATGCAGTGTAAAGAGGCAGTTTTCTGAAATTTGGATTTAACCATGTCAACAATTAAATGTATTTTATGCAATATATATATAATTACAGTGGGGCAAAAAAGTAATTAGTCAGCCACCAATTGTGCAAGTTCTCCCACCTAAAAAGATGAGAGAGGCCTGTAATTTTCATCATAGGTATACCTCAACTATGAGAGATAAAATAAAAACATCCAGAAAATCACATTGTAGGATTTTTTAAGAATTTATTTGCAAATTATGGTGGAAAATAAGTATTTGGTCAATAACAAAATTTAATCTCAATACTTTGTTATATACCCTTTGTTGGCAATGACAGAGGTCAAACGTTTTCTGTAAGTCTTCACAAGGTTTTCACACACTGTTGCTGGTATTTTGGCCCATTCCTCCATGCAGATCTCCTCTAGAGCAGTGATGTTTTGGGGCTGTCGCTGGGCAACACAGACTTTCAACTCCCTCAAAGATTTTCTATGGGGTTGAGATCTGGAGACTGGCTAGGCCACTCCAGGACCTTGAAATGCTTCTTACAAGCCACTCCTTCGTTGCCTAGGCGGTGTGTTTGGGATCATTGTCATGCTGAAAGACCCAGCCACGTTTCATCTTCAATGCCCTTGCTGATGGAAGGAGGTTCCCCTTCATGGGAACTCGAACTGCGTCCCCTAGGGGTCGCTACGGGGAACGCCCTCAGCGTGACTCGGTCTGAAGATACATATGAAAAAACACCACCTGTTGGCGGCGACAGCCCATGACGTCACTACCGGCGTGCCACAATATAAGTGCCGCCGGAGGATACATCATCAGCTTTTTCGTCTTCACTGACTGGTTTGTTTGAAGCGTGCAGAGTGAATCTGGTAAGAGTACAGTTTTCTAACTCTACTATGGCGAGCACTAGCAAGGCGTTTAGGAAGTGTGTGGATCCGTGTCCTCGTTATTTGACACCCGATGACACACACGACTGTTGTGTCTTTGTTTGGGCATGGAGCACGCGCGATGTCCTTGAGGCGGTTTTGCGTGCATTGTGAGCGGCTCTCTGTGAGGAAGCTCAGCTCTCGCCTGTCCCTCTTTTCGAGGAAAGAGGGCAGCCGTCTGCTTCCGCGATTCAAGACCCACCGTTGCCGAGGCACGGAGGCGAATGAAATCGTGGGGTTCGCGGTTGGTGGTGGCCGATAAGCTGGAAAGGGACCGCCCCTTTTTTGCGTCGGCCGAGCGAGTGAGCTGCTGGATTGTGATGATGCGATCTTTCTGACATCATTAGATGCAGCTAGTGCTCCGCTGCATATGAACGAGTTTTGGAGGTTATGGATTATAAAAATAAATTTAAATAACCCCAGCTCGAGTGAGCCTTCCTTTCTTCATAAATCTCGATGTGGAGGTTGAGAAGGAGTGGGAAAGCTAGTTTTTCTCGTATTCATAGGTTTCAGCATACTAGTTATGCTGACACTGAGGGGATGCGTGAAAATGGCTATGAGGGGATGCCCCCTGTGCAAGAGATGATAACTAGCTTATCTCTCTATGGCGAGACATCCTCTCTCTAGGCTCCCTCCTGGCCATCTAAGCCCCTGAATCTCGCTTAAATGGCAGGGCATATGCAGCAGCAGGTCAGACCGTCGCTTCGTTGCACACGAAGGCGTACCAGACTGACCTGCTAAAAGTCCTGGATAAGGTCCAGGTCTGAGCCCGAACAACCAGGGGTCCTAACCCATCTCGGTCTGAGGATCAGAGATGGGCTTAGAAGGCTAGTCTCGCGACTCATGCCCCTCCCCCTCCTGCGGCTAGGGTGAGACAGAGGCGTGGGTCAGAGAGAGGCAAGCCCTCTCATTCCTCTCTAATTCCCCTGTAACCACCGTAAACTCCACCGACCGAGGTTAGGTGGAAGTTTCCTGCCTAGAGGCGCTCCCTTGTGAGCGGCGGAGTTCCCTCTCATTCTGAGGAATGAGTTCTCCGCTCCTCAGAGCTCTGTGATAGGTCGCTCTCCGTGCTGGTCGAGCTAGCATTGCTCCCCTCACTATAGAGGGTTATCTATGAGCATGCCGCTCCCTGCTGAGCGTCTGAGTTCCTTCTCATTCTGAGGAATGAGTTCTCCACTCTCAGAGCTCGATATAGGTAGCATTATAGGCTCTCATTCTGAGGAATGAGTTCCCAACTAAGAACTGCAGTCAGGTGGACTTATGATGACTTCAGGCAGGTTCTGTATTCTCGAACTGCCTTACTGATGGTCTGGACGTGAGTCCCCTCGGAGGTTTCTGCGGATCCTCCTGGATCTTCAGTCATTCTGGTCACCACTGCAAGGGTAGAGCCAGTATTACTCCCCTCACGATAAGAGGGTTACCTATGAGTATGCCGCTCCCTTCTGAGCGGCTGAGTGTCTTTCATTCTGAGGAATGAGTTCTCCACTCTCCAGAGCTCGTTATAGGTAGAGCCAGCATTGCTCCCTCGTTAGAGGGTCACCTTTGAGCATGCCGCTCCCTGCGGAGCGTCTGAGTTCCCACTCATTCTGAGGAATGAGTTCTCCGCTCCTCAGAGCTCTGTGATAGGTCGCTCTCCGTGCTGGTCGAGCTAGCATTGCTCCCCTCACTATAGAGGGTTATCTATGAGCATGCTGCTCCTGCTGAGCGTCTGAGTTCCTTCTCATTCTGAGGAATGAGTTCTCCGCCTCCAGAGCTCGATATAGGTAGCATTATAGGCTCTCATTCTGAGGAATGAGTTCCCAACCTAGAACTGCAGTCAGGTGGACTTATGATGACTTCAGGCAGGTTCTGTATTCTCGAACTGCCTTACTGATGGTCTGGACGTGAGTCCCCTCGGAGGTTTCTGCGGATCCTCCTGGATCTTCAGTCATTCTGGTCACCACTGCAAGGGTAGAGCCAGCATTACTCCCCTCACGATAAGAGGGTTACCTGAGTA
This sequence comes from Gymnocypris eckloni scoliostomus, assembly GCA_027564155.1. Lineage (NCBI taxonomy): Eukaryota > Metazoa > Chordata > Actinopteri > Cypriniformes > Cyprinidae > Gymnocypris > Gymnocypris eckloni. Next base: position 38,759,071 of record CM050415.1, read on the forward strand.
TGCCGCTCCCTTCTGAGCGGCTGAGTGTCTTTCATTCTGAGGAATGAGTTCTCCACTCTCCAGAGCTCGTTATAGGTAGAGCTAGCATTGCTACCCTCGTTAGAGGGTCACCTTTGAGCATGCCGCTCCCTGCGGAGCGTCTGAGTTCCACTCATTCTGAGGAATGAGTTCTCCGCTCCTCAGAGCTCTGTGATAGGTCGCTCTCCTTGCGGGTCGAGCTAGCATTGCTCCCCTCACTATAGAGGGTTATCTATGAGCATGCCGCTCCCTGCTGAGCGTCTGAGTTCCTTCTCATTCTGAGGAATGAGTTCTCCGCTCTCCAGAGCTCGTTATAGGTAGAGCCAGCATTACCTATGAGTATGCCGCTCCCTTCAGAGCGCCTGAATGTCCACTCATTCCGAGGAATGAGTGTTCTCCCAGAGCTCGCTGTTGGTAGAGCCAGCATTGCTCCCCTCACCCAGAGGGCCACCTATGAGCATGCCGCTCCCTTCTGAGCGGCGGAGTTCCCTCTCATTCTGAGGAATGAGTTCTCCGCTCCTCAGAGCTCTATGATAATCGCTCTCCCTGCTGGTCGAGCTAGCATTGCTCCCCTCACTATAGAGGGTTATCTATGAGCATGCCGCTCCCTGCTGAGCAGGAGTTTCCCTCTCATTCTGAGGAATGAGTTCCCGCTCTCCAGAGCTCATGATGGGGCTTGCCGCTCCCTTCTGAGCGGCGGAGTGCCTTCTCATTCTGAGGAATGAGTTCTCCACTCTCCAGAGCTCGTTATAGGTCTCACTCTGAGGAGTGAGTTCTCCGTCTAGAGCTCCTCATTGGTAGCTGAGTTCCTCTCATTCCGAGGAATGAGTTCTCCGCCTCCAGAGCTCGCCGTCGGTAGAGCTAGCACTGCTCCCCTCAACCAGAGGGTCACCTATGAGCATGCCGCTCCCGTCTGAGCGTCCCAGAGCTCTGTGATAGGTCGCTCACCTGTTGGTCGAGCCAGCATTGCTCCCCTCAACCAGAGGGTCATCTATGAGCGTGCCGCTCCCTTCTGAGCGTCTGAGTTCCCTCTCACTCCGAGGAATGAGTAGTTCTCCGCTCCAAGGCATAGAACGTTCTAATAAGTGCACACGCAAGACTTTGGGCACTTTTCTAAAATCCACTTAGTGGTAAGTCCGCACATTAAAGATTCTGCGTTCTTTCTAAAAATCCCGTAAGGGTAGGGTTACGCGCACTGCTTCGTGCCCTTTTTTGAGCTGGTTAAAGCCCCGGTTTGTGCCTTGGGCCCCGCTCCCCTGTCCCATATATGTTGGGTCCAAAAAAAGGGAAAGGGGGTGTACACTACCAAGAGGTCTGTTGAGACAGTTCCCTCAGTAAGCTTGGGAGAGCAGGTGGTAACCCCTGAGTGATCGGCCAGGACCTGGTGAGCCAGGTGCCTGGCCATATCCCCTTGAAGGAATCTTTTCTGATTCCAAGACCTTGAGCTCTACCCTAGGCCCGGTAATCCCGGCGCCTAACAGGTAAGTACTAGGGTACGCAGCTCGGGCCTTTGGCCGAAGGGGATAATATCACTGACAGCCATCAGCCGTCCCGGGGGAAACTTCCTTAAGCCGGGTATAGTTGGCTTAGTGCTCGCCTTTTTTGCGAAATTGGCTTGCATTCCCCTCAGCATGGTGAAGTGGGTATAACGTTCCCCGTAGCGACCCCTAGGGGACGCAGTTCGAGTTCCCATGAAGGGGAACGTCTCAGGTTACGTATGTAACCATGGTTCCCCGAGTGGGGAACGAGACACTCGTCCCTGGGCTTTGAGCCATGCTTCGGACGCAAGCTTCAGGCAAGAAGCTGATGATGTATCCTCCGGCGGCACTTATATTGTGGTACGCCGGTAGTGACGTCATGGGCTGTCGCCGGCCAACAGGTGGTGTTTTTCATATGTATCTTCAGACCGAGTCACGCTGAGGGCGTTCCCGTAGCGACCCCTAGGGGACGCAGTGTCTCGTTCCCCACTCGGGGAACCATGGTTACATACGTAACCTGAGACGTTTTCACTCAAAATCTCACGATACATGGCCCCATTCATTCTTTCCTTTACACAGATCAGTCGTCCCGGTCCCTTTGCAGAAAAACAGCCCCAAAGCATGATGTTTCCACCCCCATGCTTCACAATAGGTATGGTGTTCTTTGAATGCAACTCAGCATTCTTTCTCCTCCAAACAAGACAAGTTGAGTTTTTACCAAAAGTTATATTTTGGTTTCATCTGACCATATGACATTCTCCCAATCCTCTTCTGGATCATCCAAATGCTCTCTAGCAAACTTCAGGCGGGCCTGGACATGTACTGGCTTAAGCAGGGGACACGTCTGGCACTGCAGGATTTGAGTCCCTGGCGGCGCAGTGTGTTACTGATGGTAGCCTTTGTTACTTTGGTCCCAGCTCTCTGCAGGTCATTCACTAGGTCCCCGTGTGGTTCTGGGATTTTTGCTCACAGTTCTTGTGATCATTTTGACCCCACGGGTGAGATCTTGCAGGAGCCCCAGATCGAGGGAGATTATCAGTGGTCTTGTATGTCTTCCATTTTCTAATAATTGCTCCCACAGTTGATTTCTTCACACCAAGCTGCTGACCTATTGCAGATTCAGTCTTCCCAGCCTGGTGCAGGTCTACAATTTTGTTTTTGGTGTCCTTTGACAGCTCTTTGGTCTTGGCCATAGTGGAGTTTGGAGTGTGACTGTTTGAGGTTGTGGACAGGTGTCTTTTATACTGATAACGAGTTCAAACAGATGCCATTAATGCAGGTAACGAGTGGAGGACAGAGGAGCCTCTTAAAGAAGAAGTTACAGGTCTGTGAGAGCCAGCAATCTTGCTTGTTTGTAGTTGACCAAATACTTATTTTCCACCATAATTTGCAAATAAATTCTTTAAAAATCCTACAATGTGATTTTCTGGATGATTTGTTATTATTTTGTCTCTCATAGTTGAGGTATACATATGATGAAAATTACAGGCCTCTCTCATCTTTTTAAGTGGGAGAACTTGCACAATTGGTGGCTGACTAAATACTTTTTTGCCCCACTGTATAAACACAAAACTTTTGTTTTTGCCCCCATTTTTCATGAGCTGAACTCAAAGATCTAAGACTTGTACACAAAAAGCCTATTTCTCTCAAATATTGTTCACAAATCTGTCTAAATCTGTGTTAGTGAGCACTTCTCCTTTGCCGAGATAATCCATCCACCTCACAGGTGTGGCATATCAAGATGCTGATTAGACAGCATGATTATTGCACAGGTGTATCTTAGGCTGCCCACAATAAAAGACTCTAAAATGTGCAGTTTTATCACGCAGCACAATGCCACAGATGTCGCAAGTTTTGAGGGAGCGTGCAATTGGCATGCTGACTGCAGTAATGTCCACCAGAGCTGTTGCCTGTGAATTGAATGTTAATTTCTCTACCATAAGCCGTCTCCAAAGGCATTTCAGAGAATTTGGCATTAAATCCAACCGACCTCACAAACGCAGACCACGTGTAACCACACCAGCTCAGGACCTCCACATCCAGCATTTTCACCTCCAAGATCGTCTGAGAACAGCCACCCGGACAGCTGCTGCAACAATCGGTTTGCTTAACCAAAGAATTTCTGCATAAACTGTAAGAAAACTGTCTCAGGGAAGCTCATCTGACATGCTCTTCGTCCACATCGGGGTCTCGACCTGACTACAGTTCGTCGTCGTAACTGACTTGAGTGGGCAAATGCTCACATTTGATGGCATCTGGCACTCTGGAGAGGTGTTCTCTTCACGGATGAATCCCGGTTTTCACTCTACAGGGCAGATGGCAGTTGTGTGGGTGAGCAGTTTGCTGATGTCAACGTTGTGGATCGAGTGGCCCATGGTGGCAGTGGGGTTATGGTATGGGCAGGCGTATGTTAGTGACAACAAACACAGGTGTATTTTATTGATGGCATTTGAATGCACAGAGATACCGTGACGAGATCCTGAGGCCCATTGTTGTGCCATTCATCCACATCCATCACCTCATGTTGCAGCATGATAATGCAAGTCCCCATGTTGCAAGGATCTGTACACAATTCCTGGAAGCTGAAAACATCCCAGTTCTTGCATGGCCAGCATACTCGCCAGACATGTCACCCATTGAGCATGTTTGGGATGCTCTGGATCGGCGTATACGACAGTAGGGTGTAAATCGGATGGTTCGTCATGATTCGATACGATATGGATTCTCATACCCAGCGATACGATATTTGCCGATACCTCAAAAAATTATACGATTCGATTCGATACAGGAGTATATCGATCGATATATAGATATTATCATATTATATACCTATTTTAAACAACAATCTACATTTTTATTAACTTTATTAACAAATGCAACCAAAATATATAACATGAACATAAATCAAAAAATGCTGCTATGGGCTCAGTGCTAAACATCTTTTCTACAGATAACCGAATTACAAGCAATAGCAGAAAATAAATTAAACAGAACAAAGACACAAGTTCAACAAACAGTGCTTTTCAGGTTTTTCAGCTCAGTCTAAAATACATTTTCAGGTACGCTAAAGAAATGTAATAATCAAATGAAAAATAACTGCATAGTCTTCACTGTATAAATTAAAGAGCCTATACATTAATAGTTTTTGATGTTACAAAGGTTATTTAGTCAGGAGCAGTGAGCACTTGTATTTTTCTTTGACAGCATTATATTTATTATTAGTTTTCTTTCACTTTAAGAATGAAAGCACAGATTTAATATACTGATACACATGCCTTTTTTTCCACTGTTTACATTAAGACATGCTTTTCTTAACCTACTGTTTACAAGGATATTAGCCAAAACATGCATTTTAATGTAGTTTTGTCTGAATTTATTCATCCATGCTCAAAAAAGCGGAGGAGACCTCAATTTACATTTATCAGACGCTTTTATCCAAAGCGACTTACAATTGCATTCAGGTTATACATTTTTAATCAGTATGTGTTGTGTTCCCTGGGAATCAAACCCACAACCTTTTGCGCTGCTGATGTAATGCTCTACCACTGAGCCACACAGGAACACTAACAATTTAGTATTCGCGCAGAGTTGACGCGGCTGTCTGTGTGCGCGCGCTTCAGATGTGTGCGCGGAAAACTTCTCACACAGCGCTCGACTGTTCCGCCAACAATCCTGAGCGTCTTATATGTTCGCCTTGTGCCTTCGGGCAGTCCTTATATCGAGCCCTGGTACGTGAGATTGAACGAGAATGTACGCGTTGGTGGTAATGCAGACATTATATGAAAATGTGGACAGTGCCAAAATAAAGGTGCCTTTTTTATACTACAGATATCGATATTTTACGCGTGGCATCGATGCATCGTATCGTCATACATTGTATCGATATATCGATGAATCGTTACACCCCTATACGACAGCATGTTCCAGTTCCTGCCAATATCCAGCAACTTCGCACAGCCATTGAAGAGGAGTGGACCAACATCCCACAGGCCACAATCAACAACCTGATCAACTCTATGTGAAGGAGATGTGTTGCACTGCGTGAGGCAAATGGTGGTCACACCAGATACTGACTGGTTTTCGGACCCCCAAATACAGTAAAACTGCACATTTTAGAGTGGCCTTTTATTGTGGCCAGCATAAGGCACACCTGTGCAATAACCATGCTGTCTAATCAGCATCTTGATATGCCACACCTGTGAGGTGGATGGATTATCTCGTCTCACTAACACAGATTTAGACAGATTTGTGAACAATATTTGAGTGAAATAGGCCTTTTGTGTACATAGAAAAAGACTTAGATCTTTGAGTTCAGCTCATGAAAAATGGGGGCAAAAACAAAAGTATTTATAATTTTGTAGTTATTTTTCTGAATCATGAATTGTATTATTAAATAATTATTGAGCTATGTGAAAGGCACTATGCAGATAATACAATTATTGTATTATAATAATAATAATAGTGCAGCATCTGAGGCCTTTAATGGCATTAAACCAAGAGAAAATGTTGCCTTAGATTTTTATAAATAATAATAATAACATTAATCATCAATCAATCAATCAATAGCCACTAACCGACTCAACTGGACAGTATAGAATGCTAAAGTTCCCAAAAACAATTTTATAAATACATAAGTACATGTGCAGTAAGATCAGAAAAGTGCATTAAGAAAATGTAAATGGGATCAATTTTGATTTGAAGTTGACTTCAAAGTATAAAGCAACTGTTTTGGATCATAGTACTACAAACAGGGATTTTTATTGAAGAGAAAAAGCATAGAGAAGTATAGAAATATCTGAACGGTTCATGGTTTTCATCACATAATGAGCGCTGAAAGGCTCTGGCAGCAGATGCGGAGTGGAACGGCCTGTGAGAGAAGCGGCTCTGATGTGTGACATGTGCCTCGTGTTCAGATGGATGTGTTTCCTTTGGAAAGCTGCAGCAATTCAGACTGATTGAGTCCATTCTCTCTGCCACTAATGCGCCACACGGCATGTTTAAGGGACAGAGGGGATGAATGACTGGTAGCAGTGGCCTGAGAGAGAGAGAGGAGAGATAGGAGAGAGAGAGAGAGTGAGAGGAGAGAGAGGAGAGGAGAGAGAGAGAGAGAGAGAGAGAGAAAGATAGGAGAGAGCGAGAGAGAGAAAGCTTATATAGCTTTCCTGAGAAGAGCCAGACTGTGAAACTCAAACCGAGCTTCAGTTGGGTGATGTTTACAAACGACTGGTGAAAAGAAAATATGAATATTGTGATGGAATCTCTTTGAGTGCTATCGCCAAAAATCAAACAGTCTTATGGAAATGTCAAATGTTTCTCCTTGAAAGCAATGAAAGTGAGTGAGTAATTTTACACGTCGAATGTGGCCAGATTTGCCAAGAGACCAAAGTCTAAATCAAAAGTCAGAGATTTGAGGATGAAGATCCAAATATCTATTTTATTTTACTTTATTTTATATTTTATTTTATAGATCTATTGTTGTTTTGTTGTTTTCCTGCATCATGGACTGTATTATTGAAGCATCTTTTGGTTATGTAAATAATTCTATAAATAAGTTTATTATATACATAGCACCCTTTACATGTCCCAAGGATGCTTCACAAACAACAACAACAATAATACATTATTATTATCATCTTTATTGTGTTATTTTATTTTTAATGGTGCACTAAAATACTAAAGTGGCAGTTTGTGAATTCCTTAACAAATATGAATGATGTCTGTTTTAGGAGAATCATCTGAGCCTAAGTGAATAACAGATTTCTGAGGTAAGAAATGGTGTTTTGATGTAGTTTTCACAATTACATGATTAAATTACAATTTAATTCAATATCATTTTTTTGGATACATATCAGGGACAGTTCATGGCTAGTTTTCTCAAGAAAAAAAACATGATTTTTTTCTGAGGTAAATGTGACGTTACGTGACATTGTTTACAGTTTTTGACACATAATTTGGGATCAGTAATGGACTACAATTTGCAAGTAATCTACCCAGCTCTTTGGTCAATGCTGTTTGATAGCGCTAAAGCTTCAGATAATGTTAGCTATACAAGTCGGAGCTTCATTCATCCTGAATATTGTGTGAATAATATGTAATCAGGTAAACAATAAATAAATAACTCTTAGTCTGATCATGAGTATTTCAAAATGTAATTATATGCATATAATTTATATTATATATACATGCGTGTATTTATATATACGTAATAATTATACACAGTATATTATGTACACAACTTTTATTTTGTATGCAGTTAATTGTGAATAATCATTTCGCAGCACTATTAAATACAATTAATTTCAAGTACTTAATTTTTGGGTTACACTTTATTTTACGTTGTCCTTGTTACAGTGCAATTATGCATTTAATTACTTAGTAACCATACTATATGGTTAGGGTTATGATTAGGGTAGTCTCGAGTACTCGCATTTAAGTTTCCAGGCGGAATGTTAAAGAACTTCATTTTTAGAACTTAATTCACACTTCAAATCCTGTAGAATTCAACCAATCCGACGATGACTTCGAAACTCCTGAAGTGTTTCCAGATAAGTGTACCATATGCATCAGACGTTCAGCCAGCGTGTGTGTGACGTCTAAAGGTGCATTCACACCAGACGCGAATGACGTGAATCGCGCGAATGATTTACATGTTAAGTCAATGCAAAGATGCGATAGACAATCCTGCGGCGCTATTCGTGCAAATGAGGCGGCGCGAATGGCGCGAATAACGCGGCGCGAATTGAGCAAGTTGAAAATCTGAACTTTGGCAGATATTCGCGCCGCGTTAACCAATCAGGAGCTTGCTCTTGCAGTGACGTCATTACGAGCGGAGGCAGAAAATCAAAATAATTGTGGTTGTATATGGGTACCCAGAGCTGTACGATACATCTTTGTACTTTTACAAAAACAGGAATACATTTTGCAACGAGACTGGAGCAGCCTGGCAGAAGCCCCTCCCATGACGTGTATTCGCGTCTGTTGTGTAGTGAATATCAGGCGCGAATTTCTCTCGCAAATGAAGCGAATTTCTCACACGAAAGAGGCGAGTAAACTCAAAATGTTCAAGCGTCCAACTTCGCGCGAATAGCGCAATTTATTATTTATTTGCGTCATTCGCGTTTGATGTGAACGCACCTTGAGGCTGAGACTAGAGACCTGCTCTCCCGCGGGACCCAACGCAACAGGGTGCGGTGCGAGACAACTCTTGATGGGCGGGTGCGGCGAATAAAATGATTCATTGACTCCCGGATGCGAGAATAAAATGATTCACATAACTCCCCGCAAAATAGAAATGATCGAAACATAAAATGTCTAAAACATATAAATTGTTATTTATCTGTTGCACAAAAGCAAAAGGAATAACTAATATTAACATTAAAATGATTAACATGCGCAAGCTAGGCAGAGTTTCTATTTATAACACGTGTTTAAAGGGTAGCGCAATGTAGCCAATCACAGACTCGGATGTTGATTTCTGGAACGCAATGGCCAGTCAGAGGACTCACCGCAGTGCTGAAACTGCTTGCTCACGAATCGTCTCATTTTAATACACGAATACATATCATTGTGTATATGTTCATTGTGTTACAACAGAGCTTTATGAGATCGAGATGAACTGAGATGTCAGCTGATTATATATGATTATCGCATTTTGCCATGCCTAACCACACTGGCAGCAGCCCATGCTTTTCTGATAAAAATAACAGTGGGTTTGTGAATGTTGATGCTTAGCCTAAATAACAAATATTTTATCAGGAGCGTTTGTGCTGGGATGTTGTGGAGCTTAGATGTTACAAAACCATTTTATGTAAATTTCTTCGATGTACAGAAAAAAAGTGTATATATAGATGACTTTTATGCGGGCGGGAGCGGGACAAAACATGAATGTCGCGGGCGGGAGAGCAACCAGATAAAATATATTTATGCGGGTGCGGGACAGAATTTTGCAGGAGCAGGACTGAAAAATCTGCGCAGGTCTCTAGCGGAGTCTACGATTAGGGTAACTTGCATATAATTATGCTTGGGATGTAACGTTTGACGATAAATCATGAACAAATTCCCAACGGTTAGTATTACCGTTTCATATTTAAATTATCATTAAAACCGTATTCGATTACCACAATTTGAACAACTCACGATAAATAAATACTGTCCAGCATAAAGCACAGTTTTCAGTAACAGTGTCGCGTGCACACAGCAGCAGAGTTTCGTTTTGAGTGAAAATAGTGCGGAAAAGCTGAGAGGTTGTAAAAGAGTGCTGAGGGAATTATACAAATTAATATATGAATTAATTAATTATATGAATGTACCTCTGAAGGTTCTGACTGTCTTCAGGAACGATTTGATGGCATTTTGTTTTCATCTTCGCTCCATGTAATACCTAAAGAAGTGTACACAGAGTTCACGGGAATCAGCTGTAATTCAGCATTTCCATATAAAGCGCCACCTGCTGTCAGAGAGTGGATTTACAGAGACTCATATTCACATTCAGCCTGTGTGTGGTTTCTGTCTGGACAAAAACTGACCGAATTATGCCCTGCTGTAAATATTGACCGGTTGATGAAAAACAAGCTTATGTGGATTCTACACATTTAAACAATTCAGATAATGTATCTATAATTATTTATGGAGCAGATAAAACACATATAATCCTTTATTAATCAATTATAATTTTGACTTTAAAGGCTGAAATGTGAGGTTTACCTCACATTTAAAATATTTGAACATTTACATGAGATATTTGAAAATTTACATGAGATATTTGAACATTTACATGAGATATTTGAACATTTACATGAGATATTTGAACATTTACATGAGATATTTGAACATTTACATGAGATATTTGAATATTTACATGAGATATTTGAACATTTACATGAGCTATTTGAACATTTACATAAGATATTTGAAAATTTACATGAGATATTTGAACATTTACATGAGATATTTGAATATTTACATGAGATATTTGAACATTTACATGAGATATTTGAATATTTACATGAGATATTTGAATATTTACATGAGATATTTGAACATTTACATGAGATATTTGAACATTTACATAAGATATTTGAATATTTACATGAGATATTTGAATATTTACATGAGATATTTGAATATTTACATGAGATATTTGAACATTTACATGAGATATTTGAATATTTACATGAGATATTTGAACATTTACATGAGATATTTGAACATTTACATGAAATATTTGAATATTTACATGAGATATTTGAATATTTAGAGATATTTGAATATTTACATGAGATATTTGAATATTTACATGAGATATTTGAACATTTACATGAAATATTTGAATATTTACATGAGATATTTGAATATTTAGAGATATTTGAATATTTACATGAGATATTTGAACATTTACATGAGATATTTGAACATTTAGAGATATTTGAACATTTACATGAGATATTTGAATATTTACATTAGATATTTGAACATTTACATGAGATATTTGAACATTTAGAGATATTTGAACATTTACATGAGATATTTGAATATTTACATTAGATATTTGAACATTTAGAGATATTTGAATATTTAGAGATATTTGAACATTTACATGAGATATTTGAATATTTACATGAGATATTTGAATATTTACATGAGATTTTTGAACATTTACATGAAATATTTGAATATTTACATGAGATATTTGAACATTTACATGAAATATTTGAATATTTACATGAGATATTTGAATATTTACATGAGATATTTGAACATTTACATGAAATATTTGAATATTTACATGAGATATTTGAATATTTAGAGATATTTGAATATTTACATGAGATATTTGAACATTTACATGAGATATTTGAACATTTAGAGATATTTGAACATTTACATGAGATATTTGAATATTTACATTAGATATTTGAACATTTACATGAGATATTTGAACATTTAGAGATATTTGAACATTTACATGAGATATTTGAATATTTACATTAGATATTTGAACATTTAGAGATATTTGAATATTTAGAGATATTTGAACATTTACATGAGATATTTGAATATTTACATTAGATATTTGAACATTTACATGAGATATTTGAACATTTAGAGATATTTGAATATTTACATGAGATATTTGAACATTTAGAGATATCTGAACATTTACATGAGATATTTGAACAAGCTATGAAACCGTTGTCAGTCAAGTTGTCATTTCAAATCCGAACATCATTAGTAATGTTATTGTTTTAGTGATTATGCAAAAAAATGTCATTTTATTTGTTGTTTGTTGATTTTTAAATATAAAACTTATTTATGTGTCGGTACTTTTTGAACATCTCCAGCACATTTGAACAATACCGTGATAATACAGATAACTGTGATAATTTTGGTCACTATAATCATGATAAGAAATGTTCATACCGTTACATCCTGAAATTATGCGTAATTAATTGTATTTATAATAATAAATACATGTAACATGCAGTGTTTCCCACAGCCTTAAGGGGGTCGTACACCGAACGAGCAGCGCAGCGCCACATCTAGGACAACTCGATGTATCGCACACCAGACGCGAACTTTCTATACTAATAAATTACATGAAGTGTGTTGTAACAGTTGTGTCCTGATGAATTCAGAAGGTGGCAACCGACGACAGTGAATGTAATCACGAGAGGCAATTGTTTGCAACGGTTTGAGCCAAATATGATGTTATTTAATATAAAACAATGCAGATGACGCTCTGTGGCGTGGCAGGAATTTGAACAGTGTCCTGAGTCATTGCTGGGCAATGCGGACAGATGCCGAATGACGCCGCCGGTGTGCGTACACACATTAGAAAACAATGTTTTAATTTAAAGACATGGCGCGACGTGACACGGTGCTGCGCTTCTCGTTCAGTGTGCAACCCCCGTTACATTCTAAAGGGGGCAATCATTCTCTGCCAGCAGGAGGTGCTTTTTAGAATGCGATAAATTGAGTTTTCCTCGGTAACACAGTACACAAAGCTGCGCTCCGCTCACAAACGCTGCTTTATCAGGCATTACATGAAAATGACATTGAACATTTTCTGAAGACAGTCTGATTCCTTCTGAAAAACAGTGCTATAAAAACACCTGCGCCCACCGGATTTAGATTTTTTTACGTGCAGTGCTCACATTTATTACAAAAACATCAAAGCCTTTTGGAAAATCTATGTGCATTTTTGACATTTTGGCAAGCGCTGGACATGTGTAACAAGAAAGGACACCTACAAATAAAGTGTAACCAATTTGTGCAATCTGATTACGTAATCTTGATTACATGTGATCAGTGACAAGCCAGCTCTGATTACCCAGCATGCTCTCTGTCTTTCTCGTAGTGTCTCAGTGTGTTTATTCAGCGCTCGTCTTCTGCTGGGTTTGTGTCTGTGGTTTTGTGAGGGTTTATGGAAGGCCAGAGATCAGATGGCTCACCGTCTGCGTTCACGCTCGCGGTCGGGTCGGCAGTCAAGACCTCCAGCCGTCTGTGTGGCTTTATATTCAGTGTGTTTATGAAACGGCCGTATAGTGTGTGTGTATGAGTTTATAGAGCGCTCATACGGTGTGTGTGTGTTTATTGAAGACGCATATGCCGTGTGTGTGGCTGTCTGCAGCTGTTTGTTTTGGGTCGAGCTCAGAGACGGTGGCAGCGCTGCTTGGCACGACAGCTAAAATGTTTTTAGAGATGGTGGAGGCGACTTACTCTACAGTAACCTGAGGTTTTTGTCTCCATGCTGAGGTAGATTAGGTAATGCTTGCAAAACTCTGTTGAAAATAGTGCTGTATCATAAGAAATACAAATCAGACAGTCTTTTGTAGAGCAATGAGATTATGTGGAGATTAAATGAACACATTTGACTTAAAGGAATACTCCATTTTCATTTTCCAACACCCCTAGAGTTAAACATTTGGGTTTTACCATTTTTGAATCCATTCAGCCGATCTCCGGGTCTGGCGGTAGCACTTTTAGCTTAGCTTAGCATAGATCATTGAATCGGATTAGACCATTAGCATCTTGCTCAAAAATGATGATTATGATTATGATATTACACAGCACCTGAAAGTAGTCCCCAGCTATATCACATCATTGCGCCTGCTGCACCTATGGCACGGCAGCAAAGATCCTTGATTATTACGCCAGAACGAGAGTAGTTCCTAGCCATATCGGTCTAGAAAATCACAACTTTTCATTTTCCGTCGGTCTTAGTACACGATGTAACTACAGAAGAGTGATGCTTTAAATAGGAAAATTATCGAAACTCTTTGGTCATTTTTGAGCGAGATGCTAACGGTCTAATCAGATTCAATGATCTATGCTAAGCTAAGTTAAAAGTGCTCCCGCCAGACCGGAGATCGGCTGAATGGATTCAAAAACAGTAAAACTCAACTGTTTAACTCCAGAGGAGTTGTAAAATGAGCCTATTTCCCCAAAAAGTGGAGTGTTTCTTTAAGGTCTCCTGCTTCTTAGACTTGAATTATTTTTTTCCTGAGTGAAAAGACCCTATTAAATTAAAATATGTTTCAAATGTTTCAAACTGTGACAAGATTTGCCAAGATAACAAAGTCAGAGATCTGAGCAAGAAGTTTATTTTATTTTATAATAATAATATAAAAATTATAATAATACTTATTTATTTTATTTTATTTATTTAGCAATGTGCCAGGATTATTGTCTAAAAGTGTATCTCTGATTTATTAAAAATCTACCAAGTTATTGTAGTTTTTAAACTGCTATAATATGTATTAATAATTTTGATGAGCTTTTATTTGTATTATATTAATTTTAAGTTGTAGTAATTCATACAGGTTTTTTTTTTTACGCATTTTTAGTATATTTTTGTATCTTAATTTTTTATATTGGGGAATATACTTCACTACTGAACCAATAAGTTATATGTAACGCTGGTAAATCAGGTCAGATCTCTGACTTCTGCTGGTTTCACTGAGGTTCTGGATGAGTGTGATGGACCGTGATGCTGTGGATCTTCTCTCTGATTTCTTCTCATCGTTGTGAGGTGAAGGTGTGTGTTTCTGTTGAATCTGTCAGCGTGGGCTGTTCTTCACACCTCGGTGTCCATCTCTCCTCTCAAATAACCGCCAGTGTTTGGGTGGTCCGCTAGCGCTCCCGTCCGGCGCGTGTTCGGCTCGCTGACCTGTGCAGGTATTTCCAGCAGCTCTCGATTCGTTGGTTGATTCTGAGGCCTCGTGATATTTTCAGCAGAATTTCTCAGAGCGTTTTCATAGTCCCCCGCCTGGATCCGAGCGTTTGATGGCTTTGCCTGGTACCAGCGGCTCTGTCAGTCAAAGCTGGCAGCGTGAGCGCTAAAACAGATGTGTGTGTGATTGCTGGAATACAGTCGCTGGATTGTACAGGAGGATTATGACTGGAAAATTCAATCTCTCATAAAGTCTGTTGTCTGCCCTTTATAAATCAAAGCCTGTGGAGCAGAGGATGAAGGACACTTGCTGATTTAAAAAAGAGACCGAGGAGCTGGAAATAGAGGCCGTTTTATTAGCAGACTTTCATGAACAACACTTAGACTTCAGAACAATAGTTTTTGGACACATCTTTTAACTTACTTAGAAATGACTCTTGAAATGTCATGTGTGGATGTGTTTATGTATTTGTCTGATTGTTGGTCTGTGTTGTTTCTATTGTATATCTTAGCTTAATAGTACTTTTACAAAATGTTTTGTAATTGTTATATTCTTATGTTAATATGTAATTTTACTCTCTTTTAGGGTGACTTGTACCATTGTCTAGGGACTGCAGGTTAAAAATAGCCATTTGGCTAACTCTGGCATATTTACAGAAATGTTTATTAATATGCATTGTCCCTGTAATAAAAATATATATATATATATATATATACTAGTGGTTAATATACGGCATTTATTTAACATTTTTTTCTGTTTCACTGTTAAGTTTGGTTAGGGGAACTTTTATTTTGAAAGTCATATTTATAGTTACATATAATATAAATAATTAGAAATAAATCTTGTAAAGAGAGCTTTTATTTTGAAAGCACTATCTTAAGTATCAATTATAATATCTAAAGTTCTGAAAGCAATATCTAAAGTAATAATTAGAAAAATAAATATATATTAAGTTCTGTTTGGCCAATAAGTCTTGTAAGGGGAACTTTCGTTGTGAAAGTGTAATCTAATGAAATACATTATTCAAATAATTCATAATAAATGTATGTCATATGGCTAATCGATATATTGCAATGGTGAACATTATCGGCTGATATTTGACATTTTATGCATTTACTGTTCGGCTGACATGTTTGGTACGACATGTAAACAGGACTTTTATTTTGAAAGCATCCATTGTCCCTCTTCATTAGTTTAATGTGTTTGCTTAACAATTATTTGTAATAGCTACTTGAAGAATGACAAACTACAAACAACCTCAAAAAATTAAATTAAGTAATTACGTTGGAAGGTTAAAAAATGAAATACGATTCAGGATCGATGAACAGAGAGCTCAAAAGAACTGCTACTGTTTAAGTAGACATATTTTACATTTATGTATTTAGCAGACGCTTTTATCCAAAGCGACTTACAGTGCATTCAGATTATACATTTATTATCAGCATGTGTGTTCCCTGGGAATTGAACCCACAACCTTGAACCACTGAGCCACAGGAACATGTCACTTTTGACCAATTTAATGCATTTAAATAAACAAAACAACACTTTGAACAGTGGTGTATGTGACCTCAGAGCATGCAAAGATGCAAACTATGCATCACGAAACCTCAATCGTTCAGCTCTCTGAACCTGCTCTCGCTGTGATTGAGTGTCTTTGTACTTCAGGACTGAATCTAAACTTTCAAGGTTGCGCTCGAGTCATTTGTCTTCCTCTCATCCCTCTGTTAAACCCAACGGGCCTGAGAAGCAGCAGGTCAAACGCAGGGTCGCCCCGTGGCACCAGGCATCATTCCTCAGGGAGTTCAGGTTGCAGCGTATGCCGGCCTGACAGGAGAGGAGAGGAGGAGAGAGAGAGGAGAGGAGAGGAGAGGAGGAGAGCTCCTCTGGGACCAATCACACGCTTTCTCTTCCTCTCCAGCTCAAGCCTCAGGGGAGATGCTGGGACCAAGATGAGCAATTGAGCAGTTTGAACCTTCACCAGGAATGATTATTATTATTTGAGATAACGGAGTGGTTTAAACCTTCCACATTATTCATTCAATTCATTCATTCATTCATTATTTATTGAGTAAGTTGAGCCTTATACATTTGATTGATTGATTGATTGATTGAGTTAGTTTGAACCTTCCACAGGCCATCAAAGCCAATGTATATATTCATATAAATAAATTCCAGCTAGCTCTGTATAGTAAATCTAAAGGTCATAGATCTAAATCACACAAAAGATATTACAGTTGTGTCTCATAGACAGCACTGAGTTTATTAAATGGAAAACAATTGGAGAGTTGTTTAAAAAAACAGTAATCTCACATGTCACATTGATTTAATACCTCTTCTCCTACTGTAAGACGATGTTGGCTCATTTGGCTCTTTTCTCCCTCGTAAGGTATTTTATCGTTAAGCTGCAGTGACTGAGATCTCGTCCTGTGTGTCACGAGCAAGGGTCAGTAGTCTCCTCTTGTCTCGTGTGTATGTTTTTCGCTGTGGTTTGTGTTTAGTGCTTTTGGCAGCGGCACCAGTGGCAGCAGTTACCCGAGCGCGGCCGCGGCAGCCATTAAGAGTAATTTGTCTGGTATCCCTGAACTGCAAACTCACCACGGGACAGAGAGAGAGGGGGGAGGGGGAATTCCTCTGGTTGTCATGTGGAGATGTTGGGCCCCATGTGGCTCTGTGTGTGTGTGTGTGTGTGTGTGTGTGTGTGTGTGTGTGTGTGTGTGTGTGTGTGTGTGTGTGTGTGTGTCAGACAGCGACACTGAGGCTCGCTGGGAGCTCCCACAGGACCCGCTCTGTGTTTGTGTGTGTTTTGGAGGAGGCGGCAACCCGAGGAGGGACGTCCCGCTCCGGCCGGCGGGATCAAGCACTCCTTCGGCCAGCCAGGCACCAGCGATCCTGAGGGATTTCCACAGCCTCGCGCTCGCTCCTCTCCATCAGTCACCTCTCTGTCTCAGAGGAAAACGTGTTTCTTCCTGTGACGAGTCCTGTGTCAGCTTTGTCTCACGTGTTTCTAACCGAATGCCGGAGGAGAAATAAAAACAGCCCCGAATGAGTCACTAGTATTGAGCTTTAAGCAGCTCAAGATCCTTTGATGAGAAACTTTGAGCTCATGTTGAGATTTCTGAGCTTTTGAGTGCAGTCTGAGCACAGGTTGAACTTTCCACAAGAAGTATTGCATTTCATTTCATTTTTAGAGGTAATTGAGTAATCTGAATTGTTTTATTAATTTATTTTTATTTTTGGAGGTAATTGAGTAGTTTAAAACTTTTGCAGAACTAATTTTATTTAAATATCAATGTTTTTTTAGGCAATTGAGGAAATTGAATTATTTTGTTTTATTTTTATTTATTGTATTTAAAAACAAATTGAGGTAATTGAGTAGTTTAAAACTTTTGCAGAAATTATTATATTTCATATTAATTTAATTTAACTTTATTTTTTGAAGTAATTGAGTAGTTTAAAGTTGTGCAGGAATATTTTGAGGCAATTGAGAACTTTAAACCTTTTTCAGAAATTAATTTAAATGTATTTTATTTTATTAAGGGTACTTGAGTTTAATTCCTCCTCATTAATTATTACAATTTCTGGAATTATTTTCAATATTTTGTTATATTATTCTTAGGTAACTGAGTAGTTTGAGCCTTCCACAGCAAGTTAAAGTCAATACAAATGTTTTTTCTCTCAATTAAACCTAAACATCTCTCATATGTGAGCTAGCAAAAATCCGAAAAATAACATTACTTCCATTTCTGTACATTGTTTAATATTCATTTATGCTGTATTCTTACTGTATGACAACTATTGATTTTTCATTTTTCATAAGGCATTATAAAACTCCTCAGCACAGTTGAGATCTCTTCTGAAACTCCACAGGAGACACATGTGAGATTACTTACTAGCAAGTAAGCAAGTCCCATTTCATTTCTTAAAGACGTAAATTAGCTATTAAGTGGCTCTTTTGTTAGTGATTTTTCTTTCCCGTCTCCCTTTTTCTGCTTTGGATTTTTCTTTCTACATTCTTCTTGTCTTCTCTGATGGGGCATTTTTGAGTTACATGTATGTACCCCTGTACTCCTGTGGACCACCACACACACACACACACACACACACACACACACACACACACACACACACACGCACACACACACACACACACACACACGCACACACACATACACACACACACACACACACATACACACACACACACACACGCACACACACACACACACACACACACACACACACACACACACATGTAAACTGTCCTCTTCTGCTTCTCTTTATATGGTAATGTGTGTCTACAGAGAGAGAGACAGACAGACGTGAAAGAGAGAGCCTCTGTTTTCTAGGAACTTGACCCTTATCAAACATGCGCTACTCTGTTATTGTGGTCTTGCTCAATTACCAGAACCCAAACCACACACACACACACACACACACACACACACACACACACACACACTGCAGCTCAGAGACACCCGGAGGAGACGGGAAGCTTTAAGCTCATTCACTGCTTTATATTCAACCTCAGCCCTACTTAATGCACACAAACACAAGCGTTTCTGAAAGTATGTGCTGCATTCTCAGCGCTAGAAGCAGACATTAGCATTTGCACAACCTGCTGTCTTCTTTTACTCTTTCAGATCAAGTGACAGGAGAATCTTACTTGGTCAAAATGTGTTCACAGGTTTGTAGCAACGATCTGAACAATAACAACACATCTAGGCCTGGTTTCACAGACAGGGCTTAGACTAAGCCAGGGTTAGGCCGTAGTTCAGTTAGGACATTTAAGTCATTTTTATAAACCTGCCTCAGATAAAAACATTACTGGTGTTCATCTTGAGACAAAACTAAGGCACTGATATATTTTAAGATCAGTCAGTGCAAGTTTCTTTCAGTTGAAACAGCTCAGATTTAGATTTAAGTCTGGGACTAGGCTTAAACCTTGTCTGTGAAACCGGGGGGTAGTTTATTGACTAGAGTTCAAATCTATCGCCCCCTTAAGTCCTGGAGCTTCATATGCCACAGTAACGTGAGAAAACCGTAATGAAGTGCACTTGTAATGCAGATGGTAATACTTTAAAATATACTGATGTATACAGCACTGAATTATTACGATATTCATAAACACTGAAAGAAAAGTGGTTCAGAAACTATTTGTATTCAGTAATTAGTAGTAAACATCACAAACAGTTAATAACACATTGAATTAAATCTGAGATTTGGAAGTAGAAAAATTAAACCGTGTTTTATTGTTACCACAAGAGAGGGTCATTATCATTAACTAAAACTAAATTAATTCATTAAAAACTTTTCAAATATAATATTTAACTGTTATATAATAAAATAGAGTTAGTTACAATTACAGTTAGTTGCTAATGCAATATTTCTCTTTTTTAATTTAGTTTTACTTGGTGTACTAAAATAACTAAAACTGAAATAAAATGAACAAAAACTATGAAGACACATAAAAACACAAACTACCAAAAGGACAAACAAACACAACAAATTGCACAAATTTTAACTATAGAATATAAAAATCAAGTCCTGCACACTATCTATGCAAAACGTATAAAATATTTATTAACAACAACGTTTCGGTCACATGACCTTCATCAGGAATTTTTTCAAAACAATAAAATATAGAACTAAAAAAGAATTCAAAATATTTATGAAAACCTATAATAGTGTCTCAATAATATAACACTGGTTTAATTTGAGGTACTAAAACAAGTAAAACGTAATAAACTTAATGAAAACTACACTATTTCTTTAAAAGGATAATGAAATAAGATTATTGGATTATTGTCAGTTTTTTCTTTCATGAGTAATTATTTTGTTACTTTCTTTTTCTTTGTAATTATTTGTGAAATTTACTTGGTGAAAACTGTAAAAAAAAAAAAATATGTGTAAACAAAACATAAAGAAATACAATTGACCAAATCAAAACAATTACTAAAAAGTACAACAACAAAACTATAACAGTATCAATATTTTATTATCATTATTATGCCTGGTAATACAATAGTACACTTTATCGTGCTATTCATAACTTGCTAGTTACATTTATGCATCTGGCAGATGCTTTTATCCAAAATGACTTGCACTGCACTCTTGCGTTCCCTGGGAATCGAACCCATAACCTTGGTGTCGCTAGCGCCTTGCTGTATTGTTTGGCAAATCCTCCCTTTGGCGGGGACCTTGAAAGTAAAAATGACTCATAATTATTAACTAATGCTTCTTTGTGTTGTTTTTTAAGTCTAGGGTTAGTCTATAATCATAATTAGCTCTATATAAAAACAATAAAAGTCTGTTCTCCCTTAGATAAACGCGTGTGTGTGTGTGTGTGTGTGTGTGAGAGAGAGAGAGTGTGTGTGTGTGTGTATGTGTGTGTCTGAGAGAGAGTGTGTGTGAGAGAGTGTGTGTGTGTGTGTGTGAGAGAGAGGGAGAGTGTGTGTGTGTGTGTGAGAGAGAGAGAGTGTGTGTGTGTGTGTGTGTGTGTGTGAGTGAGAGAGAGAGTGTGTGTGTGTGTGTGTAAGTGTATTAATTAAATGTCTGTTGTTAGCATAGCAAATGGTGCAATACATTTAAATTGCTGGAACAATGCACTTTGTCTGAAATCCGGATCTCCCCGTCCTGCCTTAAGTATGAGTGAGAGAGCTGTTTAGGCTGGTTTGGTGTGCCTCTGTCTGTCAGTCTGAGCGAGCGAGCGAGCGTACGCTAGGTGGGTTAGCAGTGGCTGGGTGGCAGGGTGAGCGCGCGGGGCCTCCCTGGCTGGCGCCTGAAATTTTACCTTCCTATTCATCAGGCTGGTGTATTAATAATAACAGCACATCTGGAGTCACTTACTGTCTACAGTTAACCCTTTACACAGACGCTGTGCTCCTCTTCTCCTCTCTTTCTCGCTCCTCTAGTACTGTAGTGGCAGGCGTACCGGTATGATAGAGTTTTTAATGCTCTGCTTTCTCATGTCAGCACCGCAGCAGCAGTACAGTACAGAACTGAAAGAAATATCAAGCCGACATGGTATTTGAATGGTTTTCGTAGATGCTATTTTACCAAAATCACTTACGATAGCATGCAAATTCTGTTGGCATACTGCATTGCCTGGACAACTGAGAACATTATTAGGTCTGACAATCCAGAGAAACACAGCAATTACAAAACATCGAACTTCTATGAGACATCTAATAACACAATCACTGTATATGTCATAATTAGTGCTGTCAAATGATTAATCACATTAGTTTTTGTTTACATAATATATGAGCGTATACTGTGCATATTTAGTATCTATATACAGGTGCATCTCAATAAATTAGAATGTCGTGGAAAAGTTCATTCATTTCAGTAATTTAACTCAAATTGTGAAACTCGTGTATTACATAAATTCAATGCACACAGACTGAAGTAGTTTAAGTCTTTGGTTCTTTTAATTGTGATGATTTTGGCTCACATTCAACAAAAACCCACCAATTCACTATCGTTGAATAGTTCATAAGACCAATAACAAAAAACATTTTAGTGAATTGTTGGCCTTTTGGAAAGTATGTTCATTTACTGTATATGTACTCAATACTTGGTAGGGGCTCCTTTTGCTTTAATTACTGCCTTAATTCGGCGTGGCGTGGAGGTGATCAGTTTGTGGCACTGCTGAGGTGGTATGAAGCCCAGTTTTCTTTGATAGCTGTCCTCAGCTCATCTGCATTTTTTGGTCTCTTATTTCTCATTTTCCTCTTGACAATACTCCATAGATTCTCTATGTTCAGGTCTGGTGAGTTTGCTGGCCAGTCAAGCACACCAACATCATGGTCATTTAACCAACTTTGGTGCTTTTGGCAGTGTGGGCAGGTGCCAAATCCTGCTGAAAATGAAATCAGCATCTTTAAAAAGCTGGTCAACAGAAGGAAGCATGAAGTGCTCCAAAATGTTTTGGTAAACGGGTGCAGTGACGTTGGTTTTCAAAACACAATGGACCAACACCAGCAGATGACTTTGCACCCAAATCATCACAGACTGTGGAAACTGAACACTGGACTTCAAGCAACTTGGGCTATGATCTTCTCCACCCTTCCTCCAGACTCTAGGACCTTGGTTTCCAAATGAAATACAAAACTTGCTCTCATCTGAAAAGAGGACTTTGGACCACTGGGAACAGTCCAGTTCTTCTTCTCTTTAGCCCAGGTAAGACGTCTCTGACGACAACTGTAGCCAAATTCTCGACACGCCTGTGTGGTGCTCGATGCCTTGACCCCAGCCTCAGTCCATTCTTTGTGAAGTTCACCCAAATTCTTGAATCGATTTTGCTTGACAATCTTCATAAGGCTGCGGTTCTCTCGGTTGGTTGTGCATCTTTTTCTTCCACACTTTTTCCTTCCACTCAACTTTCTGTTAACATGCTTGGATACAGCACTCTGTGAACAGCTTCTTTGGTAATGAATGTTTGTGGCTTACCCTCCTTGTGAAGGGTGTCAATGATTGTCTTCTGGACAACTGTCAGATCAGCAGTCTTCCCCAATAGGTCTGTGAGATATGACGATATATATCGGATGGACGAAATAAAAAGTCTATCGTTTCATATTATGTTCTATTGTTTACTTTGTGTTGTCGCAAAATACATTGTTTACGGTAATACCTTTTCATTATTTGAGTGACTGCGATCTTTATACACCGCCCACCACGGGGCGAGAAGTGGAGACAGAACGACCGACCAGGACAAAACCAGGAGCTCGTTACTAAACGAGGACTACATCTGTAGCATGGTCATGCGTTTTTAAGCACTGCAGTTTTAAAACAACCGATTTTAAGCTGTTGAAACACAAACAAAAGAGCTATATGCGTGCGCCGTCTCTTTCTGTGTGAGAGGAGTGCGCCTTTTCTTTTTTACTGACTTTAAACAATTACATAAACACTTATATGCGTCAGAATCCCCGTCTTTGCAAGTATCCTCATAAACACAGCGATTTAGGTCTTAAGAGAGAGTAAACGCATATGTAACAGTAACTGAGCTATATTGGATCCGGACTTCGCTCTTAAAGGGGAAGCTGTCCAATATTCGTTCTGTCTGCCGTTCATGTTAATCATAACACACAGCTAGAAAATCTATCACTGCTCTCGACTAAATCACTTTTGTAACTTTAATCAAAATCTATATATATATATATATATATATATATATACATAATAAATAAAAACTGTACACATGCATATATCATGTAAACAAAAACTTGTATTTTGAATATGATTAATCGTTTTACAGCACTAGTCATAATATAGCATTGTTTAGCTTATTTATATATTAGTATGCATTTGACTAAATTTATGTGTATCATTGAATAAAATTAGACACATTTAAAAAAAATACTCAATTTAACATTAAAATGAAATAAAAAATAAAATATTGTTATATTTTAAAAGCTATTATTGTTTAGTGTAATATTAAAAGAGCACTGCTTTAAGTTGAGTAATAAAATAATTCAAATGTAATAAATGTGTGAACAAAATTAACAAATAAAACTTTCATGAACTAACACTAAAATCATCAAAATGATGTATATATCACATTAAATTATTATAGAAATATTAAAACAACAAATATAGAAATATAGAAATAATATAAATTATATTTTTTAATTAATTTGGTTTGATTTGCTAGTTTATATTGTATATTTTATATAATTTTGATACATATAATTATATAAATAAATACAAAAGAGCTGGGTAACTGATAACATGTAATATGGATCACGTAATCAGATTCCACAATTTTAGTAAAATCAGACTACAGTTATTGATTGCATGATTACATATTATTCACACAATATACCAATAAATTATTCATAATTGATTGATTCTCCCTTATATAATTACACAGAAAATTGAGAGGCCACACAGCATTTGACCACTCAGCATTTCAACACTGCATCAACTGCTGATGAACACTACCCGCCAGCTGATGAATTATCACTCATTAGGTTATTTTACCATGTAGTCTTTGGAAAGATTTTGTCTTTCAAACACATTAAACTGCACAACATTACGTCATTTCACATTTACATGTAATACAGACATTCCCAGGCTTTTTGTCAGCCGAGAATCTTTTGCTTAATATATTTATTTGAAGTACCCCTGAAATTTCATTGTAATAAGTTAATAATTAAGTATCATATTTGCATGGTCAAGGTTCTCTGGCATTGGTTAGTGGTCACATGACATGCAAGTAAACAAATATTTTTTATTTTTTTAAAGAGTTTTATTCACTAATGTTATTTTAAAATTATTTATTAGAATTTTACATTTGTATTATTTAATCAATTACTAGCTTTTCATTAAACTCATAAACCGCATGCAGTTCCTTCACAAACCCCAGTTTAGGAAATCTTGACATAATCTTGTAATATTTAATGCACTTCTTGTTGTCAGTAACAACAAATGGATTATTAATTTTTCCTTGCATCTTAAATATCAATACGGTACAAGATTATCATATTTTAGTCAATGTGATAATCATGCTAGGTCAAAAGTAATCTAAAAGTAGACTGATTATATTACCTAAAATGTGTAATGTAGTAGATTATGTTACTTACTACAATTTGTGTCATGTAATTTGAAATCAGTAATGGACTACAATTTGTATGTAATCTACCCAGCTCTGATTTTAGGCATTATGTATGTAAATATATATTAGTGTATATGCTATAAAACAGTAACATGTTTGGAGATTTAGTCTAAATTAAGCAGGACCTTTGAGAAGATGATTGGTTGAGAAGACGACCAGATTGGGGATTGAGAAACAGACATTTGATGCTGTTTTTATTTCTTGTTAATAGCACGTAGATGATAGTTTGTCTGGGATTTGTGTCTCAAAGTCACAAGACATAAAGTGTAGTTTATTAATGGAAAGTGCTGACTGTCTCGAGTCTTTTAGACAGGCGATGGAAAGGGGGAACCCGGAGTCAGCCGTGGGGGCTCTTCACGGGCCAAGCGTTGGCTCAGCACTAGCCGTGTACCTGCAGCGGGGCAGGTGACAGAGATCTGCGTCCTACAAGAGTGACAGACGCGGCCTCATTACCGCATCGCCTGACACAGCCGAGGCGTTGTTAGCCAGCAGAAAACACACGCGCACATGTACAGACAGTGGTCATCACTCATCCACGCTACAGTCAACACCACTGATGTCATCAACAGGCGCCGCGCCAGACGCACGCTAACTATAGCGCAAGAGTACCTGTATAAAGAGCCTTATTTAGCTTTTTGTGGCAGGAGAGAGAGACGGAGAGTGGCTTCTGTTTTTCCGAAGCTCTGCCTCCCACTGAGAAACACATACACAAATATATAAATGTATTATTATATATAAACATATAGCATATATCTGCATGATATATTTATATACATGCGTGTATTAGAGAAGGACACGTCAGCCTTGCGAAAACATGCTTGACAAACAAGTCGTTATGGTGCTAATTCTTTTCTAAGAAAAACAAACGTTGAGAAATTACGGCGTGTGTTTGTCTAAGCCAGTGCTACTGGGGAATTTTGCTGCAAAAATAAATAGCGCTAATTGAATAAACGAAGGCTGGTTTAAAATGTCTGACAGAGTGGATTCTGGACTGCGTTTACAAATATCAGGCCCTAGATTAAACTTTGCATTTAATCCGACTGTATTATAAATTTTGGAGTAAACTGCTGGTGACTGATGGGTTAGAGAGCTGACTAATCTGCTGTGTATATAGGGAGAGACCTTCTTAGGCAGCCCCTGCTGTTAGTTAGCTGGTTTTAGCTGGTTGTCCAGCCTGGTCATAGCTGGCCAGCAGACCACTTTTTTGACCACTTCTTTAGCTGGTCAGCCTGGGAGACTAAAATCAGCTTGACCAGCCTAGCCTAGCTGGAAGACAAGCTACAACCAGCTATTTCCAGCTTTAAACCGCTAAGACCAGCCAACCAGCTTAGGCTTGTTTTAGCTGGGGTTTTTGTGTGATTTAAATGACACTTTGAATTTAATGTGAATTTATGTGGTTGAATGTAATGTTCACTTTGCTATTATAGTAAATTAAATTAAAACTAAAACATAGCAAACTTACTTGAGTAAAGAAAAAAAATGTTAACTGAAAGGATAGTACCTAAAGAAAGGAGAGTATGAGCTTATCGGACGTTAAAACTAATGTTTTATTGTGAATATGAGATTGATCTGAATAATGAATGCTGGATCAGATGCAGGTAATCACACTTGCTCAGGCAATCTGTCTCATAATACTCTACTCCACGTAATAGACTGCTTTTACTACAGTAATACAATAAGCTTGTAATGAAGCAACTCAACGTTCCTTCATTGCTAGTTCTAAAGTGATGTTTTGGAATTAGTAACGGAAGCTTGGGCTCTGCTGTTTAACTGTCTAACTGAGATTTGAATCCATGGTGGAAGGTTCTGTTGTATAACTGTTGTATAAACACAATATCACACTTGTAGACATGAGATATGGCTGTATATCGGCACGCTGTGATTACCTGTGGCCTCGTGCCTATGGCCGAATCACAGTCATGCCGATATACAGCCATATCTGTAACATTCAAGGAAGGCACACGAAGACGAAGATAAATCCAGCAATTCGTTTAATAGCATCGAAAAAGAAGATTCATTTAGTTCATTCAGACGAAGGGTAGACACACAACAATCCAAAAGTAATACCGGACACCGACTAGCACACAAGAGTGAATTTAAATAAGGCAGGAAACTGATGATACACAGGTGCAGAGGATGACAAAACAAGAACAGGAACATAACTAAATATGGGTACAGAGGGAGAAAACATGACAAACACTCCATGGAGTGTGACAGTTCTCCCCCCTCCCGGAAGGCGCGTCCTCACGCTGTGGAGGCAAAGGGAGGGACTTAGGAGGAGGACAAAGGAGTCGATGTGGGATGGTGATAGGGGATGGCGGGAAGGCTGGCAAACAGTACTGGAGGGGGTATGGGTAGGGGACGGACTCCCAGGAGGAGGACGACCAACAGATTCCAGGGTGGGGACGACGGAGGGAGGAGCCAGGGCAGATCAGACGGTGGGAGGAGCCAGAGAGGATCAGACGGGTGGAGGAGCCAGGGAGAAGACAGGCAGGAGCAGGAGGAGCCAGGAGGGACCTAGGCCACAGTCACGATGGTGGCCCACGGAGGAGCCTACGGAAGGAGGAGCCATGGTGGGGGATGGACTGATGGCTCCAGGGGGCCGACCGACAGCGGCAGAGCAAGTGGAGGTGGAGCACGAGGCGGCAACAGAGAGCCAAAGAGCCAGGGTGAAGCCGAGGATCCGGAGTCCGAAGTGTAAGCGGCAATCCGGAAGGCTGCAGTGGAGCCGGAGAGACTGAGGTGGAGCTGGAGGGAAGGAGGAGCCCAACGGAGCCAGATAGATGGAGGGACGAGGTGGAGTCCCGAGGTGGAGGTAGGGGGATGACTGACCAAGGCGGAGACGGAGAGACGAGGAGGCCGGCGGACCTGGTGGACTGATGGGCTCTGGTGGAGATGAGGGAGCTGGAAGCCACAGTGGAGCCATTGGGTCGCAGGACTGAGGTGGAGTCTGGACCTCAGAGGCTGATAGCAGAGTTGTGGGATCCTCCAGACTTGTCGCCAATGGAGCTGGAGTTGGGCAGACCCGCGGCCATCCCATGCCACAGATGGTGAGCAGAGAGGCTGACGGGATCTATCGGAGAGGGCATTGAGGAAGGGAACAGGTCAATGAGAGGAGGCGGAAGAGGGAGGGTGGGTTGGATATTTGACCAGGTTAACAGATCAGGTGAAGACTGAAGGACAGGTATATCTGAATGAAAGTCTATTAAATCTCCAAGGTCCAGTTTGTGCTCACCCCCATTTCCATTGCCCCCGCGATCTCTAAACCCGTATCCACCATCGCTTGTGTTTTCGGCTCTCACACCTGGTCAGACACTTTGGGCTCATCGATTGTCAGCTCTGTCACTCCTGATGGCGATGGCTCAACGATCGAGGCAGCTCTGGCTCTCTGTCTGTGGTGGGCTCGGGCAGCTCCGTGCCACGGGGTGGTAATTGACTGGGCTCTGGGTCCCAAGTGGGGCTGGTGTGACTTGTGATTTGCAGGACATCAGCACCCACTCGAAGAAGGCGGCAATGCTCTCTTGAGGACCGTCCCCGGACAACTGTGCTATTGAGGTGGTGTTAAGCAGCATAATAGAAAGAACAGTGGCGGTTTGTCCGGGTAGTGTGTGAGGTTGCCCAGGAACACAAAGTCATTGGCGTGGTTCTCAAGAGAGCGGTCCCTCTGTTCCAGTAGGAGAACGAGGACGACAGGGTTGTTCATAATATAAAATAAAAACGGACAAAAATGGGAAACAAAACAAGGGGAAGACGCCACTTAATTAGTTTTAGTTCGGTCTGGTATTGAGGAAGGCACACGAAGACAACGATAAATCCAACAATTCGTTTAATGGCATCGAAGAAGATAACTTATTCAGACGAGGGGTAGACACACAACAATCCAAACGTAATACCGGACACCGCCTAGCACAAAAGAGTGAGTTTAAATAAGGTGGGAAACTGATGACTTACAGGTGCAGAGGATGAACTAATAATTACAAAACGAGAACAGGAACAGGAAAATAACCAAATATGGGCAAAGAGGGAGAAAACCCGACAAGCAGTCCATGGGGTGTGACAATATCTCACGTCTACAAGTGTGATATTGCTCATATATTGGCCAAGACAATAATTCTCATGAATATAAACTATAGACTATATCTTAATCTCCAAAATATGCATCCATAATCCACAATAACTCTTCATTCAGTGAAAAAAGTCCAACTCCTGTTCTTCTCTCACATCACAATCCACCCACATATTTATTTAGGTTTTAGGCTAATTTATCTTGTAAAAGTGTTTGATCTGTGCATATTTCTCTCCTGATTCAGACAAGATTACTTTTTCACTGGAGAAAGCAATATTATGGATTGAGGACTCATATTTGAGCTGGAAACAATTATTTGAAGTTAAAAACGTCTTAATGATGGATTTGTTTCTTATAAACATGCAGTTTGTCTCTTCCCAAGACATTAACTGATGAACTGGAGTGGTGTGGATTACTTGTGTATTATTGTGATGTTTTTATCAGCTGTTTGGACTCTCATTCTGATGGCACCCATTCACTGCAGAGCATCCATTGCTGAACAAGTGATAAAATGCTACATTTCTCCAAATCTGATGAAGAAACGATGACAAATTCCTCTACATCATGGATGTTATGGGACACTGTCACAAATGATGAAGTAGAGTTGAATTTAAGTTCTTCACTCTGCAGGTCACACCGTTCATTCTCTGAGCCCCTCGTCTTCATCTATCTCAGTACGAGCACCTCTCGCTTCATTAAACACGCACAGGGCATCGACACATGCGGCCTTCATCCATCAAACCACGTTCTGTTTATTTTCAGAGCTAAGAAAGACCTATTTAATGGCAAGCAGGTTGCATCAGCGTGCGCACGCATGTGTGTGTACGCGACTGTGAGGTGTGTGATTCACCTGTCAGAATGTCCCGTCAGGAGATTTCTGCTCTCACCTGAACTGAAAGGCACATTGATGGCGCGGCGGACAGAAATAAGTGCTGATGTCATGTGTTTTGGGAAGGAGAAAACTGTGAGAGTCAGAAACATACAGACATTATTCAAACCCTGGCAGCCCAAGCACTGCTCAGATATTAGTCTGATAACAGAGTTAGTCTCTTGACTATCACTGTAAAGTCCAGTCAACACTGCGGCCAGGACCCGCACACTTAGAATGACTGACTTGTGAAGCCACTAATCGTGGTGTGTTTTTAGAGACAGGCAATTTGAAGATACTGCATTAATAGGACAATGTGCAACAAAATAATAAGCTTGTAAAGATAACTCGGAGGACTTTGATTGATTGCTTAATTATTCATCTGCTATTTTAATAATTTTTCACACTGCTATTTTTACACGCTGAATGTTGCTGGTATCATTTGTAAGTTGTGTAAGAAACCTTTAAGTGACGAATTTTACAGATTATTCCAGTTAATTTGAGAAGTTTAAAAGAGCATTGTGACGAGTGGGGCGGGGCGGAGATCCGTGGGAATGGAGCGAGGCCGGTGGAGTAAATGATAATGAGTGATACCTGCACCACTCACCGGTCTCGAGTCCCACAGAGGAGCGCTGAAAGGATAAAAGGAGGAGCGACGACAGTGGAAGACGAGAGAGGACCAGGCCTGGACTTTTATTTGTGTTTTGTGTGCGGCAGTCATCTGTGAGGGGCTGCCATTTTCTTTTGTGTTTGTTTATAGCATTTTAAACGTTCGCCGATTCCCTTCTTTCTGATCTACAAACTGTGTTACATTGGTGCCGAAACCCGGGAGGAACGAGGGACACGCTGTCAGAGAGCCCTCGCTGCTGGGGGGATCGCGGTGCTTAGGAGGTCGGGCAGCAGGAAGAAGCAGAGACCGCCAGTGGCTGCCCGAGGCGGTGGTGCTGGAGCAATAGAAGAACAGGTGGGATGGAAGTCGCGCTGCTGTGCTCCTAGGTCGAGGAGGGGTGGCTGCCGTCTGAGAGGGAGCGGAGGAGTCAGCGCCGTTCGCCGGGAGGCCAGAGATTGTTGCCGTCCGCCATGTCTGGGGAGGAGCAGGGAACGGGGGACTCGCTGCTGGCTGCCCTCGACTGCAGGAGCCATCGCCGTCCACCAGGAGGCGGAGGAGCGTCTGACGGTCCACCAAAGATGTCCAGTACCATCGCATGGCACCGCGAGTGAAAGCCTCTCAGCTGTTTGACGACCAAACTGCAGTGTGTCTGGGATCCGGACCACAATAAAACATTTTCCTCTCTCCCCTCTCTCGTCTCTGTCTCTTCTTATCCTTACGTCTCCTTTTTCTCGCCTCGTCTGACCACTCGTCTGACCACAAGGATAAAAGGAGGAGCGACGACTGTGGGACTCGAGACCGGTGAGTGGTGCAGGTGTCGCTCATTATCATTTACTCCACCGGTCTCGCTCCGTTCCCACGGCTCTCGGTCCCGCCCCACTTGTCACAAGCATAAACAAAAAGTAAATACGTTTGTTACGAAATATTTCTATTTCAAATAAATGCTGTTTCTTTAACATATAAGAATGATTGCATTCTGAAAATCTGTATATTAGAATGATTTCTGAAGGGTCATGTGACACTGAAGACTGGAGTAATGATGCTGAAAAATCAGCTGTGCATCACAGGAATAAATTGTATTTTAAATTATATTCATATAGAATTTTTCAAATTTTCTATATTTTTTTATCAAATAAATGCAGCCTTGGTGAAAAGAAGATACTTCTTTCAAAAACTTTTAAAACATCTTTAAACTTTGCATGGCAAATCATATATAATCTAGTTAAATACTGATGTTTATTTTCATTTTAGTTTTCTAAATTAGGGTGGTTTTTATTTTAACTGGTATTTATTGTTTGTGTCAAATGTTGTTCATCCAGATCCTAAATATCTTTGTTACGTTAAGTTATGAACAATCTTTTTGGTTGAACTTCATCAGCGAATTCTTTCTCAGAAATGCTCATTTTGCAGCTTGCAAACTGTTTTTATTTTACATCAGACTGATTTTTGAAATTGTATGAAGTCGCTAAATCGGATTGAAAGAGTTTGAGAGTTCTCTCCAGACATGTTGTGCATTTGTGTGTCGAGGCTGAGATGATATAACACCAGCAGCTCAGACGCCTGATTCCAGTATTTTCCATTGCATATATACGGCAACGTTTGCACACATGAGAAAGCAGTACACAGTAGATGATAAACACACTGTTCTCTCTTTCTAATAATGGCTTGTGAAACAGCCTTTAAACGCTGTAATGTCTCCATGGCATGTAGAGATTTAAAGTGTGATTTGGGTAATTAACTTGTTTTGACACAGTGTGTGTTTAAATGAGAGTTTATAGGCAGAGAGAGGATCGCTGTGTGAGAACGCTGCTGTCTCAGAGCCTCATGGGAACACGAGAAGACAGGCCTCTTAAATGCCTTGGATGGTTTTATTTTATAGCAAAACTCAAGACATTCTCCCGGTGCTTTAAGGTGCCGATAGGATGGAGTTGTTTTCACTGGCCGTATTTAAATCCCTCTTTCAGTGTAAATCACTGGCAATTTTCTTGTGTCCATTACATTGTCCAGAAAGTGAAAATTGTCCGTGTTTTAATAAAGTAACCGCTCATCTCATTCACTCTAACCTAATAAGTAATGTTAGGATGTTAGAGTTATGCATAATACTGATGCTTTAGTTGATTACAATTGTAAAGTAGCATGAATTATTAATGTATTTTAACCTTTAAATTGTTAAAATTGTTAGATTTAATACAATTCACAAAAAATCACACTATAGAAATGAATTAATTAACAAATAAATTAATAAACAGTAATATTTAGCAATCATATTTCTCACATATTACAGAAAAAGTAAACGCGCAAAAAAATGCTGTTCAAAAACAACCCAACTCGGGTTTGGCATCCAAGTGCTGGGTTATTTTGACCCAGCTAGTTGGGTTAAATGTTTTTACCCAACATGCCGGGTTGTTTTATTTAAAGGGTAACTAAACCCCTGGTCAGAGCCTAACTCCACCCACTAGCAATATTTGAAAAATTCTGGAAAATTGTGCAGAGCCCAGCGTAGACAGAGATGAGGTTAGTAAGTGCCTTCATACGTCACAGGGGTATGCAACGTCCAATAGGAAAATTCAACTGCAGTAGCCACCGTTCAACCTGAAGAGGGCAGCACTCAGACGTTTTTACGCCACATATTGTTGAATTAAAACACTTTATAACCAAATGTCAAAACATTTACTCTAATCAATGCACAGCACTAATAAAGATAGTCTTACAGATCAGTAACTCAAAAAAGTTGTTTTAGGGTTTAGTTACCCTTTAAGTTAACTGTTGCTTAACAATGATTAACTTGATGGCTTAAAATGGACTGAAAAAAACAACAACAAAAAACTTACTATTTACTATCTTACTATCTAGAATTACTAGAGGCAACAGCAAGAATCAAAAGATGAACATTTATTAAGCAAGAAACCCATGGATAAAATACAAGACACAACATTACATACATTTAAACTCATTTAACAAGCATTTTAACAAGTGTATTCAACCGTTTTCTGTAATTGCTTTTTACCGAAATAGTGCTAATTCTCGTGCTGGTGTGTCACCGAAATCTGAGCCGATGAAGGACTGCTTTTCGTGAGGGAACTACGAACCTCAGACCGCTGCCTCACGTTTCACTCGTAGCTGAGAGATGGAGTGACTGACTCCAAAACCACAGAACATTTTAACATCAAATTAAATTAAACTCTAAAATAATAACATTTACAGCACAGTAAAGACTTTACAAACCATTATTTTACTGAAAAGGTGCACCAAATGGGGAGATGTCAGATGACAGCCTTTGCAGGGCCCTGGGTTAACTTTGGGGTCCTCCCTTCCGTTACACACCAATCAAAATGCAATCATAAAGATGCCCATTATATACTTGTGACATAAAATCAAACACAATGTGCACGTCATAATCACATAGGAGCCAAAAGTTATGTATATATATATTACAAAATATTATCTCGTAGTAATCTTACAAATCAGC